>JAODJX010000065.1:21173955-21184301 GCA_026776945.1 Isichthys henryi | reverse complement strand
ACATTAATACCTAAATATTTAATATCTCCAGACTGCAGTGGAATGGGAGAATTATTCTGGAAGGAGCAATTAATTGGGAGAACTGTAGATTTTAACCAATTTATCGAATAATCTGAGACTCTTGAGAAGGAGTTTATTAATGTAATTACCTCTGACATAAGGTGTAATTTTTACATAAAGTGATCAAACCCTATCTACAGCCTGTGGAAGTCCATTGGGTCCCTCTATGTCAGGGCCAGTCTGACACACAGTCCACAGATTTTCCTGCTCAAACACACCCACTAAACCTGGCAATTGCCGGTTGAGCTGAATAAGGTGTGTTTGAACAGGGAAATTGGCAAACTGACCCTCCAGGTCCGGAACTGGAGAACCCTGATCTATGTGGAATCCTTTTGTCTCCAGAACCACTCCAGGATTTGATAAACGGAGCATTCACAGATAACTTCTACACATCACTGTTGTCCTGAGCTGTTATCTAAGCATGTCTGCCTTTCCTCTTTGCATCCATGAGTGTGGCCATTCTCCTCTGACCTCTATCATTAATAACATGTTTTAGGCTACATAACTAGATTTTTTTTTCTCAAAACCCACTGTTTAAACACTAATGCACTAATAACATCTTGACCCTACCTGCATAGAGCCACATGGTTTGCTATGTTGGAATAGGCTGTGGGCCAGTTAGGGTGTATTTTCTACACTAACAAGCACAATGTTCAACCAGAAAGTACAGCTAAGAAGGCTAACTGTATACCACATGCTTCATTCTAATTTTCAGACACGAGGGTATAGTCTTTTAAAAAAATGCTTCTTTTTCTGAAACTGCATCTCTGATTCTGTACTATGGGACACTGTGCCTATTACTATTCTGATCCTCTGAATGTGTGGTACAATTAACCTTTTGCTACATTTAAAATTATTCATTTACAGAAGCTACACTCTACAATTGTTTTTGTTGCTATTTTAGAACGTGAAAAATAATGACACCTTGAAGACCCTCAACAAGAGAGGCGTCATGCAGACGACAATAATGAAAATACCATACAATTTTACTATTTGTAACAAGTTGCTTTTAACAGATCAAACCTTACACATTAAAACTTACAATCGTCACACCCCACACTGCTACCCAAGTCACAGTGGTCAGAGGATTCCCCAGCCTGTTTTCAGACATCCCATAATGTCTCAGTTCCATATTATCAATGAGAGACCGACGGCAAACATGCAGGATGCTTTCTGGCTAAAGCATTCGTGTTAAACACTGGCAGACATTACAGCCTGCACTACCACACAGACCAAAGACTAATTCAATTAACTACTGATGGACAGCTGATGTTACTGTTGGTTCATGTTATAAATCCCTGATTTATAGCAACTGTGAAAAACAGCAGGCTCAATTACTTTTCAATGTGTAAAAATGTAACGTGAAAATTGCACTTCCTGCAAAAGTTCATTATTTTAAAATGGCATACAAAAGAATGTATAAAATGCATTAACATTACATAAAAAGAAAATGCACACACAAATTGTCCAGCACCTATAAATAAATATTATGAAAAAAGTATGGTAACAGTACTCAGTATTCATAACTATTCAGAGTCCAGATGTAAGTTCATTATTGTGCGTTTGTTCATAGGTTTGCATGTTGAGGTACACAGCAGGTTGTCAAAGGAGAAAAGCCACTTTCAACAACTAATCAAGGTTTATACAATATGGGTGACCCCCCCCCCCCCCTTTTCTATCACAAACTGGTGGCGTGTCCCGAAAGACACCGACTGATGAGACCGTCCTTACAGGAGACGAGGAAATGCCACCATGTCCCACTGACCGCCCACATTTTGGCCCAGGACAGCTGGAACCTGATTACTCGCTACTGGAGGGGGAAAAAAAATGTCATTCAATAAATGGCTCTTTCATAATTCAGACAACCAAGATATTAAACTCTAATCAAATTGCATGGGGTTCCACTTTGCTCACCAGGTTCTTGGTAGTGGTCCGTGGTGACAGCTGTGTTAGAACCAGCAAGACCATAGCTTGGCCCAAACTCTGGTTCCTCCTCTCCAAATGCTGCATTAACAGTATCATAACCAGGGTCATACTGTTCCTCCTTGATTGCCATTTTCTTGGCATCTTCTGAAAACAACATAAAAATAAAGTCAAATCTTTTCAACCAGCCCTGTTTAACATTTACATACAATCCTTAAGTAACCATTAACTTATAGTTTATATTTCCACTTAATTTTCTACTAAGGAGTATACTTCACTAGAAATCTGGAAAGCACAAAAAAACACCATTTAAAACCAAGAAAAATTTAACATAATTAACATGTTCGCCATCTGCAATTGCAATCACACCATTTAGAAGCAGCCGATTTCCAAAGCGATGCATACAAGTGAGAAGCAGACAGCAGATCAGCCAGTATCTCTGGACAACTGACGTACTCAAGGGCACAGCAGCGCTATGTCGACTCTGCCAGACACGGACACAGAATCGCATCACATTACACCAGTATGGGCTTCATGGTCTCCGACTTGCATAGGTACCTTTGGCCATATTCAGATTGAATGTGTACTGGGTCTCCAGCACCTCCTGGTTCCGGGTCAGGCCCCTGATCTGGTCTCGCAGCTCCTTCAGCTTGATGTAGAAGTGCACCTTGTCCTGGGCACGGGGGAACTGGGCACAGCGGGCACTCGAGGATGGCATCAGATAGCAAACCTGAGAGACAAGTCAAGTTATCATACAAGGTGTGATATTTATATGTGCACCCCATCCAAACAAGAGGAATCAATTTATATCTTCGAAAACAAAGAAATAATCTTTGAATCAACCAAGAAATTAAATGTTTTTTTTTGCCCAGTTATGTAGTCCAGATTCCATACCGTCTCTGTTCCAGGAACTTTGTGTGGCTGTAGGCCAAAATCAAGATTCTTGGGTTTGATGCCAAAAATCTCCTTGCTGAATATTTCATAAATACCTAAAAGGAAATAAAGAAAGGATCTTAAAACAGTGTTTCCCAGCTCGGTCCTCTGGGACTTACAGACGGATAACGTTTTGCTCCCTCCCAGACAGTCGACATGGTTGCCCTTTCCCTGCTCTGAGGAGGGCAAAAACATGAACTGTCTGCACGCCCCTGAACCTGCCTTAAAATATTAAACGTTTACTCCACTGAAACAATACAATTCGACCAATGGAGGATACAAAACCACAAACTGAAAAGTCAAGCTATCCAGCTGTCGTAAAACGTCAACAAAGTAAAACCAATGCAGCAATTAAAGTGAGTATATTTATACAAATACTTACATTTCCCATTGAAGGCCGCTATCAGAGGTTTGTACTTCTGCAGCTTCTCCACCAAAAGTCTGCCTCCTTCTCGAAATTCCTTGCTATAAACAAGAAACACGTTATGTCTTGCATAGTGAGTAATTTTCTGGATTTTATGCAGGTACCTTAAAACAGTAAGCAGATTCTTACCATCCTACCTTAAAAGATCTTTGCTTCCTGGTGTCGTTCTCTCCACCATATTTGTAAATCCTATCCCGTACTTTTCAGGCAGAGTCTGGTCATGCATGTAATTAAGCTGAGTGTCAGTGAGCCCTGACATAAAGAGGCACTTCCCTGTAACAAACACCATTGAAACATGTTTTAGTAATGACAGTATTCAGAAGGCACAAGACATGCGTTTAATCACTTCACAATCTGGCAGATAACGTGGTTTTCATCTTACAGAAATGATTTCCTGGATTTGGGTAATGATGTCCCACGTAAGCCGACATAAGGCCTGGATTGATTCCAACCTATCAAGGCAATTGCACCATAAAATATATTCAAATAGTTTCAAATAATCAATACAAATAAAAAAAAACATCTAGTCATCCATCTTACACAACATCACAAAACACCATAAACATTTTAAATACTGACGTCAGCAAAACACTAGATATTATAGTCCTGGGAAGCAAACTCACAATCAAGATATCAAGGTTGTAGGCAAGGACATCAGGAAGCGTTTTGGCCATGACTTCCTCCACCGACATGCCATTGAAGCGGTCAACTTTCCTCTTGACCTTCTTGAAGCTCTCGTCAATCTTCTCCTGCTGGTTTTCGGCGGATTTGGCCATTTTATTGGACGGTCTTCCCCGCTTTCCTTTCGTGGGAGTTAGAAGTCGGGGAAGAAACTTCTCTCAAACTCAGTGCTCAGTGTTTTTCAATAAAAGAAATGTTGGAAACGTCCAGAAATCAATGTGCTTCTAATAAGGCCAAATATAACACCAATGACTTTTTATTACACTTATTTTTTAGCAGTTTATTTTATCCAAAGTGAGACAAATGAGGATCAGAGATCTGAATTAGTCATTTCTTGGACCAACTGCAATTAAGAGTCAAGTTTTACACACAGGGCCACACACAGCCTGCTGGTTTCCGTAAATATGCACGTAAAAGAGGCAAGAAACGAAAATCTTGATTTGACATGATCTTATTCAATGATGTTCAAGACAGGCTGCACATTTTAGCAACAATGTGAGAAATGCTAAACTAGTTGGATTACTCACAGAAAGCATCTTATATCAGTATGTGTCTGGCGGTAGGTGATACACACCCATCTTCCAACAATCAGCTGCAAGACCTCAGACATCCCATCAATACTCTACAGAGCCTGGGTTCACTGCACTCACAGAAGTGAGGAAGGAACCATTTACCTGGGATGGGTGTGATGCGAAAGGTCACCCCGGAGGGTGCAATGTTAGGACGTACTTTGCACTGAGGCAGGTACAGGAGGATCCTGGCAGACTGCAGGCTCACAGTGGACAGAGAGATCTTGGTGGGTGGGTGGTTCCTGGTGAACAGCCAGCTCTGTCATCACCTTGTCCTCTGTGGAGTTCTCCATGAAATAACCCGCATTACCCATCTGCTGGTACTGGGTCGCCTGGAGAGCCTGCACATGCTGGGCAGACTGGTACCTATTGAAAAAGACCGATAAAATGAGACAATGCGTACTGATAACTACAACCATTGCCTTAAGACGACGCTTTTAACTTTGCTCCTTGTCATAAATAAACAAGAGGGTCGTGCTATAAGTGTACTGCTACCTTGGTTATGATAAAACCGTTTTGCACACGAATTGAGATAATAAGAAACTCAGATAGTCAAACGCAAGCTATATATACGCAAATTTCTTCCTACGTTCCTCTTGTACCAATCCCGCCCCCAAAACGCCCCGCATTTGTAGAGTAAAAAAGTAAATAAAATATAGGAAACAGCCGTATCCTTGCAATACAAATTGCAAAGAAAACAACAAACCGTTAAATACAGTCAAAAGAAAAACCCAAGACGACTCACCAATGCTGAAGGTAATCTGTGGGAATTGTCAAAGGTGAATAGTTATATTCTTCCATTCTTATTGTAGATATTATCATTTACTTTATTGTTGGGATGGTGAACTTCTTTTTGCGTCAGGGATGTACCGTCTAGTCGCATGTGCTCAGAAAAGCAATCCCCGTAGAACTAGTGTAGTAAACCAACCATATCCCACATTAAAGGCGTTATTTCATTGATCAGACCCGTCTAATGGCAAAGACAATGATAACCAGACAACAAACAGTATGCTGCCAAAGACAGGACACATTATTTTCAATAAAACGGAATAAAATATATAAATATGAAATACAACATCTAGTAATATCAAAATATTTTATATTACTGCTGCTCTTTCAAAGATATAAAGATATAAACAACTAGCTAGCTATTCATTGACAACAGAAAATCAGACAGCGGAAGTACAACCTATGAACAGCAACACGGAAGAAACCAACTCTGAAATATGGGGGACACCACAAATTGATATTTTTAATACAAAATAAATGTTGGATTTTTTGTACAAATAAAGACCCAAAAACGATATACTTTTAAATGACTTGCACAGAGCGTTCAAATATGTCGATTCACATGTATTTTACAATGTTGTACTCCAGTGTATGACGATGTGCACCCCCATACATTCGAAATTCTTATTAGATGTTTGAACTCTGATGCTTGGTCTTATTGGTCGAATCCATGCGAATCCAAGATCACGTGAGGCAAATATGACTTTGAAATATGAACTTCACTATATCTAAAATATTTACTAGTTGATACATCTGTATTTCTGTGTTTGGACAACAATTTATAGAAAAACATAGGTATATTAATGTATATTTATACATGGTTATTTTGCTTGTTCTTTGGGCTGACTGGATATATTGATATATTCGTTACACTAGATCGCAATATCTGCCGCAAGCGATATGGTATGAAAAGAAAATGGAGCCACAAATTTAAAATGCAGATCTATCTGAATAATCTGCAGTATCGTAAAACATTTTTCAAAACACGTAACACTTCGTTGGAAGACATATTCAGTTTAAGCGGAATTAAAGGACAGATGGCCGATAACAATTAGGAAGAAATACGGAGGTGCACAATAGTGAGTAATAAAGGGAATGTCAGTGTTGCGGGAACTGATTCGGAAACAAAAAAGAAAAGCACAAGTACGGGTAATAGGTAAATGTGTTTGCTATTAATGTACAGCGAAAAATTGTCGATCGAAAGAGCTCGTTATGTTTAGTTGCGTGTCAGATGTGAAAACGTGGCGGCCTGATGTAATACACATTTTCTTCCATATCCCGAAGAACTAGTATCACACCCACGAATGATTATTTTTGATTCGCATGAGCTCGTAAATTTAAGATAAATACATTTATCACTGCCAGATTTCCTTAAATACACAAGGCACAACCTTATTAGTGTTTCACAAATGACGAAGGTTAACGCCATATTGTTTTGGGTTTACCAGGACACAAACCTGAAATATGCCTGCTGGGGTGTCCTGGCCACGCTACCTGAGGATGCTGGGAGCCAGTGTCTTAGCCATGTTTGCGGGGGCTGAAGTTGTCCATCGCTACTATCTTCCTGACTTGGTAAGCCACGTCCATTGAACAACTATTATGCCTTCCACCTTATTTGTCTCCGTACAAATTACGCCAAATATATGCTGGAACCTCAGCACAGGCGCACCACGTGCCAACACATCAGGCACCGCGTAACAGTTATTTCCCCATCTTAGACAATTCCAGAAACACCACCCAAACCTGGAGAGCTGAGAACCGAACTGCTGGGGCTGAAAAACCATCAAGATCCTGGTTCAGAGAAGCAGTGAATCTCCATTAAAAGGTGTATATATGTGTACATGTGTGCTTGGCTGAAATGTGTAATAAAACCATGAATGTGTCAGCGAGAGTATGACAATTTCAACTCAGTTTCTGAAGGAAAGAACATAGTGGATATTGAGATTCCTAACATGAAGGGGATTTAAGAATTCATAATACAAGCCACGAGGTGAAAATGCACAAAACGTTCGTTAAATTGCCAAATTAGTATACAAAATGTGTCAGTTTGTGTTGCAAGTAATGGCTCTGCAGCAAGTTGTGAAGTATTAGTTTCCGTTAAGACACTCAGACATCCTTTTCCAGAAACATTTAATGGTTCACATGGCAGGATGATCTCGCTCCATAAAAATGGTCAGTTAAATATTAACAAATTTACAGTCATGAGGAATGCTTTTTAAAAAACACAAACAAACCTAGACCAGACAGTCCCTCCCCACCCCCAGCCAGCAGAAACGCCAAGCAGGACACTACTTGATGGATCTGGCTGAATCTTCAGCTCCCAGCCACATTTCCATTTCTTACTGTGCCTTAAAGTTCATCTTTTTCTGTTGAATCCTGTCAAAAAGGAAAAAGTTTGTTACTGGAGGAGAAACTGGGTTCTGATCCCCAGTACAAATAGTCAAGAACAGAATCACATTCTAGACAAACCATTAATCTGCTCACCGTTTCATCCTCTTTAGTTTCCTCTTCATCCTCAGCCTCCTCTTCCTCAGCTGGTTCAGGTTCTTCTTCTGGCTCCTCCTCCACCTACAGGGAGGGAGGATAATTTAAATCCCATCTCAAAAACCCCTACATCATACACCTTTTGATCTGAGTTGTATCTTCTCTTAGCCAGTAAGTTCAGCATTTAGATGAGATTTATTAGTCGGCATTGAACTGGATATGCATCAACTACAGATGTTTTCTAGGAAGAAGGAACTGCACAAAGTAAAATGGAGATCAAAAAAGGTCCCGAGTGACATGTAGGTGATTTTTAAAGGCTAACACTCCTTGAAAAACATACCTGCTCTTCAAGGTCCACATTCATACTGAGTCTCAGCATACGCTCTATTCGGTCCCCATAGGCTTTGGTGTCGGACAGCTGGTATCCTGAGCGCAGAGTGGCAGTCTCAAACAGCACCACGGCCAAATCGGAAGCCGTCTGGTCTTCAGAGTTGGCCTGAAGGCACCATTTAAAGACACCAAGACTGTTAATGTTAGTTCTGCACAAGCAAGTCAAATAGTACTTATTCCAAATGTCTCCATCACTCCCCACTCAATATTCATACATTGAGTAATTGCAATATTCAACAAATACCCATTTTTCCCTTGAGTCATTTCCTTGACTCAATTGTAGCCTGACATACAAATTTAACCCAAACACCTAGAAAGTGCCTTACATTGACACGCTTCAGCATCTCCTTGATAAGAGGATGTTTAGGATTGACTTCAAGTGTTTTCTTCTGACTTGCGTAGTAACTGAAATATAAAACATGATTAGGATTATTCATATAATTACCAAAAAAAAAAAACTCATTCGAGTCGATAGCAAAAACAAAATTACTTTGTTGAAATGTCCTTTCCTGTCTGGTAGGCCTGAGCTTTCATAATCCTTTCCATGTTACCAGACCATCCATACTGGCTGGCTACAAGTGCACAGGGGGAGCTGGTCAGTCTCTCGGAAAGAACTGCCTTCTCGATCTGAAAAATGGTGTAAGAAACGTCATCACATAGTAGCACAGACAAGGCCATTCAGCTCATGAGTTTCAAATTTCTCCAAAATTTTGAATATTCATATACACAACACCACACTACCTTATCTTTCAGAGCTTTCTCCTTCATCCAGGTGGTAAGGGGCTCAAATTCCTTTTCCAAAGCCTCCCTTTTCTCCTTGGCTTTATCACTCTCGGCAAACTTCACCCCCTCCTTGGCAACATTCTGGAAGCGCTTTCCATCAAATTCAGGCAGGGCCTGGATGCAGTACTCATCCACAGGCTCTGTCAGGTAGATCACCTCATAGCCCTTCTTCAACAGCTTCTCCACAAAGGGTGAGGACTCAGCCTGAGCAAAAGCAGTTATTGCAACATTGTAACAATGCAAATGATACTGGCACTCGTCTTCCACACAGTAATAGAGCCCAGAAAAGACAGTACCTGAAACCCTACGAACCAGATTTGAATCTGGTCATTCAAACGAGCTGCTATGATACATTGAATTGAGCATGTTACCTCTTTCCTGCTGGTCCCAGCCATGAAGTAGATCTTGTCTTGCTTCTCCTTCATCCTCTCCACATACTGCTCCAGGCTGGATGGTATAGTTTCACTGTGTGACGTCTGGAACCGAAGCAGCTTGGCAAGGCGCGTCCTGTTGGAGTGGTCCTCAATCACACCCAACTTGATGTTGGTCCCAAACTCTTTCCAAAACTTCTCGTTGTATTGCTCCTCGGCGATCTTCTTGATCATGTCCAGAGTCTTACGGACAAGCTTCTTGCGAATGACCTATGAAGTGTGCAGGGAAATTCAGCCAATTTTCCAATCGCTTGACCACCAGTAGGAAAACCACGTGCAAAGCGATAAAGGCAATTCTTACCTTCAGCAGTTTGTGTTGCTGCAGTGTTTCTCTGGACACATTTAAGGGAAGGTCATCAGAGTCGACCTAAAGAAAAAGAAAATGCATTGTCACCAGAAACCCCACAGCATATTCATATTCGTTTAGCTGGGAATTTGCTCAAAACCTGCCAATTAAACCAGAAGAGTGGGAAAAAAAAAAAAAACGAACAAGATACTCACCACACCCTTCACAAAGTTCAGATACTTGGGCATCATGTCATGGAAGTCATCTGTGATGAACACTCGCCGAACAAACAGCTGTTAAAGAAAAACTTCGTCAGCAACCCCCTCATCTAGAAACACTATAGTATGGTACCCGTACCCAAATCCGACACGATACCTTGATGAAGTCATTCTTCTTTGAGCCATACTCATCAAAAAGACCCCGTGGAGCCGTCGCAGGAACGAAGAGGATGGATTTAAACGTGACTTCCCCCTCAGCAGTAAAGTGGATGTAGGACAGCGGTTCATCTGTGTCCTATTAGGCAAACCCCTTTTAGAAAAACTCTGCTTCTACACACACACACACACACACACACACACACACACACACACGTC
>JAODJX010000065.1:21147682-21172840 GCA_026776945.1 Isichthys henryi | reverse complement strand
CCCCCCCCCCCCCCCCCCCCCCCCCCCCCCCCCCCCCCCCCCCCCCCCCCCCCCCCCCCCCCCCCCCCCCCAGAGTAAGAAGCCGACTCACGTGATAGTGGTACCCCTCCCTAGCGTATCTCCTCTGGGATCCTCGATGACAGAAAAAGCATTGGAGTCTGACTCCCAGATATGCTGGGTATCATTGTTGTGCTTGGATGTGACAATGACCTTGTCGGCCACCAAGAAGGCCGAGTAGAAGCCCACGCCAAACTGCCCAATGAGCTCAGACGTGGACTGGCTATCCGTCTGCATGTCTGTCAATTTATTGAGAAACTCGCTGGTGCCAGACTTGGCGATGGTTCCCAGGTTCTTAATCAGGTCCTCTTTTGTCATGCCGATACCAGTGTCAGTGATGTGCAACATGTTCTTCTCCTTGTCAGACTATTCAAAACATGAACACAATACAAATCAGATCGATAGTGTGAGAGCTGTATGTATGTTGAATCTGCCTTCAGTTTATGAAATTTCAGGATTAAATGACCAAAACCTCAGGACGACCGAGTGCTCTGGGGGAGGCAAGACTTACCTTGATCTTGATCGTTAGCTCTTCATTTCCAGCAAGTGCATCTTCATTTGTTAGCGAAATTAGCCGGATCTTATCCAGGGCATCGGAAGCATTGGAAATCAGTTCTCTGAGGAAGATCTAGAGAACAAAAGCACATTAAAACCCAAGAAAACTAAAAACTGTTAGCCAATTAGCACAAGATCAATAAACACTGCTATGCCTGAGTTTTGAGACTGACCACCACATTGCCACACAAAGCCAGACACTCACCTCCTTGTTCTTGTACAGAGAGTTAATGATCAGCTTCATCATCCTGTTCACCTCTGCCTGGAAGGCATGTTTCTCCGACTTCTCACGCAGCTCCTTTATCTGAGCCGTGTTCAAGCCGTCTAGCTGGATTGCTTCCTCCTCCCTAAAGAGAGGATCCCAGTCAGTGGCAAGAAAACCCAGTACGTCTCAGGTACTGAGAACAGATTTGGATCAGCACTGACTTACTGAATCTACACAGTTACACAAAAACATCTGTCATTCAATTCTCAAATTTCAGCAATAACTGCAGGGGCAAACAGGCAGAGACTGTCGAAGAGAAGAAAGGCCTGAGCCCAGAGTGTCAATACACTGACCTAACCCTATAAGAAAGCAAAGATTTGCATGTTTGAAGACTGAAAGCAGTGAGGGTGGGGAGACAAGAGCTTCCACACCACCAATGCTTCTCGCATGCTTAGTCACACAAGCACACCAGCTACATCCGACACAAACCTCTGGACCACCTCGTCGTCCGTTCTGGAGCCATCACGGCTTTTGCCCAGGTCGTCCTCCACTGTGCCGTCAACCTCAACTTCACTTTCCGCTGTGACAGAAGCTGTAGAAACAGGTAAAATTTACATCCAAGGGAGTGGACCCTTAAGAACCTGAACATAGCATATTAACTTCCATTAAGAATCTCATTCAAGCCATCTGTTTATAGTTATTCTTGTCAATACTCAAGGAGGAGCAGCTGCGTCAAATATTAATTTTGTTAAGAATCACAACCCTGCAACCACTGAAGGCCATGTGTGCAAGGACGATAAGACTTATTGTAATAGTACCAGAAATTCCAATGGCCACGTGCTTCAGAGTAGAGGGATCATGTACGGAGTTGTACAGCAAATGGGCAAAGCAGGTTTGCCGACTTCTAGGCCTTGGGATTTCTTTGAAAGCAGTGCTATCACAAAGATGATGCCCATAGCACACTACAGGCCTCATAACGCAACCATGCCCATCTTAACGCCCAGAGGACAGGGTACAAACCGACAACAGTTTTTAATAGTCGGCGGCCCGTATAAGAGCCAATTCTTTGCAATTTACAGTGCAGGACTAAATACTACAAAGCATTAAAAAAAACCAGCGTCCGCCCAATATGCGTATTTTGCCAGATATATCGAAGCAAACGAAGTACGACAGAGCAAATCACAAGTAAGCACAACAAGTCAAACCCACCCAAGAGCAAGCGAAGGCAAAGATGCATCTAAATCATATAAACGCAGGAGAAGCTGATATTTGGAGCTTGGCACGTTATAATCGACACGAGACACACAAATGTTTAGTCAATCTGGAGAACATGGAAGAGTTGCAGAAATAAATGAGAAAAATCTAATTAAAGCAAGTGCAAGACGGCCAGAAAGATTAGCGCGGCGATAAATACCACAGATTCATTGTAGAGAAACAAAAATCAAGGCAAAAAAATATAGTCACGCAAAGAAAGAACAGAGCAAGTTAAAGGGTGCTATACCACATGCCATATGCGATTAACGGTACTTACTAAACGCAAGCAGAGCACAGATGAGACCTAAAATCCAAAATCGCTTCATCCTTATCAAACCCCCTTACAAAACCTGCAAGGACGGAAAATACAGCCGCAGAAAAACCTGAATATCTTCCGGTGATACCCGCAGCGACACTAACACTGCCTTCACCTTTTCTACCAGATTCTATATTATCAAAACTCTGAGCTACCACCGACGGAACACATTAAATGTCCAATCAGGGCATACCACGCACAAAAAGTATCCAATCACAGAACGCTCCGCCAGTCAACTAAACCAATCAACGGTTTCCATGTCCAACTTTATACGTCGAAATCGTGGCCGGTTTCAATTGGCTAAAATTATATATAAAATGTCTATGGTGGATTTTTTTTCTTACGTGAAACTTTTAGTAATGCATATATGTGCGTCGCGTGTTATAAAGCGGGAAACATTTATAACCTCACGTCAGTAAACCTAAACGAAGTATTTTACACAATAATGAAGCGCATTTATGCCAAATTCGCGTACAACTCCCTTTAATCCATTCATTCTGTCGCCACTATCCGCTGGTAACATTTTCATTCAGAACTGTCATTTAGCAACACGCTTTGTCTGCTATATATATCTGCATATCTGCAGTATATATAATTACAACTATATATACAGGTTCACAGAGTAATGTTTACGATGTTGTGAACTTTTTTATTTTAAATGTTTTCTTTTTTCAAGAGTGTAGTGAGTCCGAAGAGCATTTCACTGGGTCATGTTAGGGTTCACGCTGTCATCGTGATGCTGTCCATCTGGGGCAGCAAAGAACGCTGTTTACATTGAATTAAGAGAAGTGACCAGTGCATTGAGACGCGTTTGTCCTTCACAAAACACCAGGTCAGGAAAGTCAAAAGCATGGTCACTAATTGCTGTTTTACCCTTCAGCAGTCAATAACAACCAGGGAATTCAAAAAGCACATTTGTGCAACCCCTTTTATTTTTAATCATCAAGATGATTTTTTTAATCAGTAAATAATCAGTAGTAAATTGCCTAGAATGTTAAAGTAAATTTTTTTAGTTTGCTTCATCCTTTGCTTCAGTTACTTCTTCTTTACAGACGATAAGATATGAGACATGGTTTCCCCTACTAGAATTAGATCTCTCCATCCATCTTCTTACAGCTTTTTCTGGACGGGCTCATGGAAAGTGTCAGGGGAGCTGGACCTTATCCCAGGCGTCTCGGGGCACAAGGCAGGGGTACATTTTGGACATGTTGTCAGTCTAATAGAAGGTCTAAAAGAGATGACACGTGAAATGCAGTGGGCTGTGACTTCTGGCCGTACAAACCTGTAACAGCAGGTTTTCAGTCTCTGTCAGTCACATGACACTCTCACATGGCAATCTTAATTTAGTCCTGCTTTTGCAGTGGAACCTTTTGGGGTTGTGTTACAGAAAACGTTATTCACACGTTATACTTAAAGACCAATCTGTTCTCTAGGGGATTCTCTAAAGAATTTCTGGTCTAAATTCCGGAGATCTGTTATATTCAGACAAAGGGACTGTATTGACAGCATTAAAGTCATAGATTTTTTCCCTCTGCTAATACGGCTTTGATCTGCATGTATACCATACACCGATAGACCTATATACACTAAAAAATCATGGTTATATAGGAAATAATATATTACACATTGATCACATATTGAAGAGACTGACCCAGGTTACTCATATTTTGCCACAAATATTGTGTAATAGAAATCTAATGCATCAAGACCGATAGCAGGGGGCGCTGTGACTTCGTTGAAACAGACTGATTTAAAACCTTCATGACAAATGTCTAATCCTGGATTTTCTATGCTCCGGGTAGGCAGAGCGGTTCAAGTCTTTTTTATGTGAGAATGTCAACACTAAATTGACAAGATTTCATATCTGGATTAGAAAACAGTGACTTAAACCTTTGATTCATATACTGACCTGAACACAGATATCCCAGCTCCACTTTTATATTTGATATGAATGACCGATTATATATTTAAAAGCATGTATTGCACGTTGACGAGGTTGTGTGCAGAGGGCTCTAGGCAGCAAACTCCTGTTGGTGGGCGTTGATGGGACGGATCCCTCGAGCCTGACAGGCTGTTCTAAATGCAGGAAGTGACGTATCTAGCGTGAGCTAGCCAAGTGATGGGGTTACAGTATATACTCACTGGGAAGGGGCGAGCCGCGTGCCGTCTCCTGGCCGAGGGGGTGAATGAGATCGCGCTGTAAAGGAGCCATGTCATTCTTAGCTTCGTCCCTTTCGAGCCTCCTCAGAAGCAGGGAGAGCTTACAGAGGCTGGCGACGTTTTCCAACGCTTTGCACTCGGGGAGTACCTGGAAGAGGACGCTGCCGCGGGAGCCCGGGACTCGCTCTCCGCCTTACGGACTTGCTGCTGGGGGGATCACTTGTCACCGCTGTCCCCAAAATGCCGAAGCGCCTATAAGCACCAGTGCTTCTGTCATGGGCCAAGACGTGACCGGCTGGCTCTGGTCCATTTATGATGAGACTAAGAAAAAGACTGAAGGTAAGTCAATGTTGCGCGTTTTCGTTCAATGGAGCGACTCGGAATGATCAACATGCGTGCAAGTTAACTGTTTCAGCCGCTTAGAAATAAAATGAGATGTATACGTACTTCATGCTAAATAATCTATATTAAAACAGATCTGTTTTTATCAGTGTCGATATATATGATCAAGCGGTAGCTAGTAGATCGCAGTCATCTTTATCCCTAAACACCAGGGGTAATGCCGATTGACAGGTGGCATGTCATTTTGCGCAAGGGACATTCGTGAGGTTTCTCAGGGGCATGGTGTTTAAATAGAACACCCCTCTCCTCAATTACCTCAGATGATTATTTTTTTACGGTAGGGATAACTGCATTTAGAAGCAATGCCCATGTTTATGCACTTTAGAGAGACAGTGCTCTCAAGGGAGATAACCGAAATATGGAAATTAGCCTCCCCGTGCATCGAAGTGACACAAAATATACAACCGCAAAACCTTCCTCCCGCAGACTTAATCCCTGTGATTTTGAGCAACGCTGTCAATCCCGACACGATCTTCGCCAACAATGAGATGAGTCTTCAGGACATAGAGATCTACGGCTTTGACTACGACTACACGCTGGCGTTTTACTCCAGCCGCCTGCACACGCTCATATTCAGCATCGCCCGGGACATCCTCATCCAGGAGCACAGGGTGACTCCCTCTCACTGCTCATGTGTTTCGTTTCCCCCACAGCCAGCCATGCAGGGTCGGAGGGTGTGCTCGTCAGACAAATAATCATCGGCACAAATGATACGATGACAACTTAAGCTATACAGTTGCTTAAATATCTTTTCGCTTTTTTTTCCCTGTGTGAGTTCGGTTCTGACAGTGGATGCACATCACCTTACAGGGTGCCTGGAGGCAGAACAGCCATATCGTATGCTGTAACACTACAGAGGAGTATTACATAAGATGAAATCTACCCCTATGAAAACAAGACGTGCCATATTAAATAAAAGTGCCGCAATATCGTAAACAGCAGAAGTGCGGTTCCTGCTGAGTGAAATGACTGTTGTGCCAAGTTGATTTTGAGGGCTTTGTTTAAATTTAGTTTTTTCTTGTTGTTGTAGTACCCAGAGGGCCTGAAGGAATACGACTATATTCCGGAGTTTGTGATCCGCGGTCTGCATTATGACGTTCAGAAGGTGGGTGTGGATTTCGCCATCCTGTCCTTTTCTCCCATAAGGCCTCATTAACATGATACATTTAAACCTGACTGTGAGCACCTTGTGTAAATACACCCCTTGGGAATATGGGGAGTGGTTTTTGACATATAAAAGGATGGATGGAAAATAATTTTGTTCTGATGTTAAAAGCATTCCCAAATGGCTTCACAGACAGTGCTGGTTATTTTAGAGAACACATTCACTGGGGTGGTGTTGAGGTCATCTGTCTGCAATTGCTGCAAAGTGTTCTCCTTTTCAGGCAGAACCTGTTGTGTAACCTTCTACCACATCTTTATTACTTGATTTAGAGAATATTGCTCACAGAACATCATGGTACTTGGTGTCTTGTACAATACAAATGCATAACATTCTTAAATCCTGCATCATTCTCCTTTGTAGAGGATTCAGACCATTATAATGATTTTTAACCAGCCACTTCCTATTCTATATGCATCTCACATATTAAATACCAGGATGTCATATCTCACTGCCAACGTGCATCAGTGATTGCTTAGTATGTGCAATTTTGATAGATGTCCTGTCTCCTCTAGGCTTTACTGATGAAGATTGATGCATTCCACTACATCCAGTTAGGAACAGTGTACAGGTATGGGACCAATTATTCACGTTTGTTAGGAATTGTATTCAGCTATTTGTTCAGTGATTCACAGGATTTAATCAGGAATCCCATGCATGCATATGTGCTCTTTGCTTTTCCCTTTCGTTTGGCATGTAAAGCGCAGGATATAGGGAAAATAATTTAGCATGCATCCTGTCTAGGGTGTACCCCCTTGACTTCTCTTGCATGAGGTAGGCTCCAGTCCCCCAACAACCCTGACCAGGATAAGTGGAGTAAGACTTACAGAGGTTGCTAACAGTGCCCTGACTTCCTCTCCTCAGGGGTCTGCACCCAGTACCAGACAAGGAGGTCATCGCCATGTACGAAGGATCTCACGTGCCCTTAGAAATCATGAGTGACTTCTATGGCAAGGTCAGGATGCACTTACCCCTACGCCATAGATCCCCTCAGTTGATCTCCACTCTTGCCCTGTAGATCTGAGACTGCACAGGTTTCAGGGATCCCTTTGAGACGGGAGCATATCTCTATCCCTCACTGGGCCTCAAAAGGTGTCCATTCGTTGCTGCTCCTCAAAGGAAGGGACAGGCATCTAAATTTGTAAATAGCTCTTGAAGGAGGTTCTGTTTTTCACCAGACCTTCCACAGACCTGCCTCAGAAATCAGCTTCCACTTTGGGACGAGCTGCCCGCTATTTCCATTACTGCCAAGTTTGGTATGCGGAGTCAGAGTCAGCCTGAAGCTCAATAATATTTAAAAGACGATAAATTGTCACGCTCTAAGACTGGCCTTGTGGCGTCACGTTTGAACAGTGCTCTCTGCTTTAAATCATTAACATTAAATTACCTTTAATGGAAGCGTGATCTGCCTTTAATAATCGTAAGTGGCCATCTGGCAGAGTCGTAGCAGCTTTTTAAGGCGTTGAGATGCAGCCACATACAAGACCTACACTTCCAACCTCTGACGACTCTCAGGAATGTTGTTTATGTCTGTCTAGGTGTGTTGTGATGGGTCGTGCCAGATTAGGGTGGAACTGTTATGTATTGATGTCTTATGAAGCCAGCTTGTAGGTCCTTAGGCTAGAAGAAAATCCAAGGGTTGCTCCATGAAGTGGGTCAGCATGGGTCTGTTGTACGGCAAGCCCACCATGAACGTCCCCTCCTCTCATATAGAGCTCCCATGGCCACACCATGAAGCAGTTCATGGACATCTTCTCCCTACCCGAGATGACCCTGCTGTCCTGCGTCAACGACTACTTCATGAAGCATAACATCGACTACGAGCCAGTGCACCTCTACAAGGACGTGAAGGTGAGAGCCCCTCCCAAGAGCCATCTGCCCTGGGGGGGGCCAAGAAGGTCAGGAGTGAGGTTTAGAAGGGGAAAACAAGTATGCTCCTCTAGAGGAAGAGGTCACAAGTGGGTCATGAAATCACTTTCAGTGGTTTGAGGGTATGTGTTTTTTTTTTTTTTTAATAATAGAAAAAAAAGAATAAAAACCGCCCCCCAACCTCCACCACCAAATAAGGCTCTTGCAGCAAAACCATGAACAAGGTACATGTTTAGACTTAACATACTTCTACAAGGCAGCCCTTGCAGTGAGGCATTTATCCATATACAATAAGATGTGAATCGTCCTGTGGTACCTGCCACCACCTGTCCTTGGTCCTTCACACCCCATGCTGCTCCACCAGTGAACATGTGTACCTTCTCCTGGCTCGAGACACCTCTACTTGGATTCACCCCCTATGGCTCTTGGCCATTTTGATCGTATCTGGTAAAGATTTTTTTAAATAGCTATTCTTATGTTTGTGATAACTCGATATATGTTCATCGTAGAACTGCTCTGCAAATTTCATTACGCAAGAAATACGCATGACAATAACGTAATTTTACCCCGGCGTCTCACGACCCTGCGAGTGGATCAGAGGCGGCTTCAGCATTTGCCTGATGCTGGTATTTTGGCTTTTGTTCCTCAGGGAAAAGAGCATTTGACGACTTTTCCTTCTCGTTTCCCTAATTCCCCAAAAAGCGGGGCATAACATTTCATTTAATCACTGAAGTCAGGAGTCTTTTAGGTAGTTAAAATCTGCCCCATTCTGAGGTCTCCCCGCTGGTCCTCTTTGAAAATGGTTGCTAAGATTTTAAAGGGGAGAGAATAAGAAAAAAAATCTGAATGCCGATTCAAAGAAAAAAATGCTAATGCGCAGTGTGAACTGAAGTTTAATCAGGAGCTTTTTTTACCTCCAGAAAACAACACTTGTTTTGACTGCACAGGGTTATCTAGTTGTGCCTGGACCTGCCTAGGGAGTAACCTCAGTCCCCCTGTCGCCCACAGGAAGCGATCGGAGACGTCCACGTGAAGGGGATCATGTACCGTGCCGTGGAGGCCGACATCGGTGATTATTCTGGGGACTGGAGGGGAGTGAGGTGATGGGTGAGCCGTGTTTGGGATAAAGCGGCATTTGGGAATAAACGAGGAGAACGTTTGGCATGTGGGACACTGCTTGTTAGCGGGCACACGCGTGTCTGCTGCCCCGTCCTGTGGCCAGAGAGTGTGAAACAGTCTCTCCCTGACCACCCCCACAGAGAAATACATCTGCTATGGGGAGCAGACTCATGCAGTGCTGAGGAAGCTCTCGGAGAACGGCAAGAAGATGTTCCTCATCACCAACAGCCCCCTCGACTTTGTGTGAGCCTGAAGGGGGGGGGGGAACAAAGATGACCACACAGAGATACACACAACCACTTTGCCATGAAGTTCATGAACAAAGAATGAGTGAGCATGATCAAGTGGTTAAGGAGTCACAATTATGGAGACAGAGACACGCACTCAGCCACGTCGCCCTCACAGAGACAGACACACACACATACATCAATGAGTGATTCTGCCACCGACAAACACCGAAGCACCTAACGCAATGTTAAAAATGCAACACATAATGGTGATTTAAGAATAAACACGACAGCATTAATCCCTGTCGACCCCTAGAAAGGAAACAATCTCCACCGTAAATTCTGTCCCTGGAAAGTTGGCAGACCAGCCATGGGTATCAGTGCAACATAACCTTCAGGACAAGGTATCCATCATAGCAACACCGTCGCTGGCTTTGATTTGTGTTTCCATAGTGACCGTGGAATGAATTACATCGTTGGGAAGGACTGGCGGGACCTCTTCGACGTCGTCATAGTGCAGGCCGACAAGCCTGGTTTCTTCAATGACAGGAGGAAGTGAGCCTGTGTGTGTGTGTGTCTGTGTGTCCTCAATGTTCTCTTACCCTCAGCATTACCCTTCTAAGGGCTCAACCTGTTCTACAGTTTAACGAAATACCCAACGTGTGCCAGCATAGGTGTGCAGTGGTTCATGCTGTTGCCTCCCATGTCTGGAACCAGGGTTCTCTGCCCTCGCTGTGTGTGTGTGTGTGTGTGTGTGTGTGTGTGTGTGTGTGTGTGTGGGGTTCCCCCCCCACCCCCCCACAGTCCAAAAACATGCTAAGGTTGAGCTAAGGGTGATTCCCATTCCAAATGAAGTACGCATTCACTGTAAAATGGTTAAAATGTATGGTCATTTCTTGTGAAAACAGTGCAAATGCACAGAAAGTACACATCTGCTGTTATGCCAAGAAATCGCTGCTCATGTCGCTTTATACGCCAAATACGTACTTGCATACCAGTTATGTGTAATATTCAGTTCAAATCCATCCATCCATCATTGTCACCGCTTCATTCCCACTGAGGTTGCGGGGGGCTCGGAGCCAATGGACAGGGATTAATGCTATCGGAGGTGGGAAACAACCCTGGGTGGGCGCCAACACACCACAGGGCGCACTCACACTCCTACAGGGCCAATTTAGACATGCCAATCAGCCTATCCTGCATGCTTTGGGACTGTGGGAGGAAACCGGAGCCCCCAGCGAAAACACCGGGACAGCATGCAAACTCCATACAGAAAGGACCCGGGATCGAACCCAAGACCTTCTGGCTGTGAGACAGCAGCGCTAACCACTGCACAACGCGCTGCCCTTTAGTTCAAATCAATAGTTTTATTTCTATAGTGCATTTTCACGACATTATTGTCTCAAAGCGCTTTACATTATCACTGCCCAAATCGCCCTATAAGCTAGCGAGAGGTGACAGTGGCAAGGAAAAACACAGGCATGGCACCGATCCCCACCCAGCTCTACACCTCACACTATGGGTCTAACTGGGAGTGAGCAGTTAGCTAGAACTAGAGTCCCTATAAGCCAGACTAAACAAGTGTGAGCCTGAATCTCACAAATCTGTAAGAGAACGCAGCTTGCAGTAGTTCTTTCGACTCTAGGTACTTGTAGACCTTGATATTGAAGCAGGTAAGGAGGGTTGTAGGAGACCAGTAGATCACTAAGGTATTCTGGTGCAAGGCCATTCAGTGCTTTATAAATGAATAGCAGTATTTTGTAGTCAATCCAAGACTTAACTGGAATCCAGTGAAGACAGCATAGAACAGGGCTAATATGATCACATTTTTTAGTTTTTGTGAACTCTGGCTATTGAATTTTGCTTATTTACTCTTCTATCAGAATAGATTTTGAATGTAGTTCACCCTCTGGAACAGCTCACTGAATTTTATCTGTGATGGGGATTCTGCCAAAGACTAGAAAAAAAAAATACTGCTCTGTTTTTCTCACTTGGGTGCAGGCCATTCAGGCGTGTCACCGATAAAGGCGTCTTGCTGTGGGACAGAATTCACAAGCTGGAAAAGGGAAAGATTTACAAACAGGTAGGGGCACAGCCTCCAGTAAACAAAATGTCCCAAAGTGATCATCTTGCATGAAACTACCTGTTGCAATGGCTGCGGAGTCACCATGACATGCAGACTGGCTGTGGTCTGTTCCACATCGGTCCATGCGTCCACATTTAACCCTGTTTTATCCCGTTTTATTTACGATTTCTAGGGGATCAGTGTGTAACAGTATGAAGCTGTATTAGCGTGCATTAGTGATGGACAAAATGACGCCTCATGAACCATTTGCTATATTTTTTGACCCCACTAGATGGTGCTCTTGGTTTGCTTTGGGGCATGCTTTGTCCCCTTTTTTGAACAGAGGGCACCATCTAGTGCAAATGGTTCGTGAGCCATCATTAGCACATAGGTAATGTGTAAAGGTCTCCCTTGCTGTCCCGCTGCGTCATCTCATTTCAGGGTAACCTGTACGAGTTCCTTCGGCTCACTGGCTGGAGGGGGTCCAAGGTGCTGTATTTCGGAGACCACATCTACAGCGACCTGGCAGTAAGTGGCACCACGGCCATGCATGGAGCACCCGTCTACACCCCATGACCCAGTCCTCACATCCAGTCCTGGTCCTGCCATCCATGGGATTGCTGTCACTGCTTGCATGTTTATGTGCTAACCTGATAAGTGATTATAAGTAAGACAACTTATTTATAGACTACATTTCAAGATGACAAGTGTACACCAAAGTAGTTCCAGCCAATGTTGGAATGGAGCAGCATAAAATACACACAGGTATAGAAGATCTGAAAGTGATACAGAATGAAATAAAGTAAAAAATATAGGTTGTTTTACTATATAACTGTCCAAGAGATACAGCATCTCATCCGGGGCTGAATACCTATCAAAAACAGTATGTCTTAAGAGCAGGTTTAAAGGCAGCGATTGTTGTGGCTAATCGTTACACAATCTGGGAGCAACAACTGAGAAAGCATCATCACCCTTCAGTTTTGAGATACTGGAGCATTTAAAAAGAAGCTATGTGTTAGATCTCAAGAATCTTGAATCCATACGAGTTTTGATTAAATCTGATAAAATGGGACCAGACCATGAAAACAGAAAGTAAAACTTTAAACTAATGTCTGTAGTGGACGGGCAGCCAGTGAAGAGAAGCTAGAATTGGAGTGACAGGATCTCCTTCCTTAGTACCGGTAAGAAATCAAGCGGGATGATAGAGGATTGCGTTTCCCACATGGGTCCGCCCTGACTTTGAAGATGCTGAGGGGTTCTTGCTTACTTTTTGAATAAAGACTGGAAACAGTGACTAGGCCAACTGGAGGTAGGGAAAGGAAGTGTAGCAATCCTGTGTGTGGGGTGGTTGCTTGGCAACACGGCATGAAGGAAGTACGCACGACAACTTTTCTTCTTGTAATCATACTAAGCCAACTTTTACTCTTGTTTTTTGACCAGTAGGACTTTGGGTTTTAGTATCTATTACGATGGAGGTTTTAATGAAACAGTTTGGTAAAGTGCTGCACACTCTTCAGCTGCGGGGGGCGCTCTTGACCTGCCAGACTTTCAGTTACAAAGCCTTCCGTTCTTCCTCTTCACCTTGGCCATCAGTCGTACCACCTTCTCTGTCCAAGATGAGCTCACATAAATGAACCGTCAGTTAACACTAAAGCATTTCACTGCAGGCTCTCTGTTACCTCTGTTGGTTCTAGGCTGGGCACCAAGCCCCGTAAACATTTATTTTATTTGGCGGTCATTACTGTTCTAGAAAGTGTTACTTCCACTTCCAGCATGCTGTTAGTTAGACTGTGACTTGGGCATCATCTGCTGCGAGTTAAAATATCCGCCTGCTTGTTTAATTAAAATGCTGCAGGAATGAATTTAGAGAGGACCTTGGTCTGGTACTTCAGGTCTGTTTGAATCCTACTCTACAGTTTATGCTAATCTTTAAAAATATCCTCACCTTAGCTGTGGAGTGTAGCACTGAATTATGGACACTGCAAGGCTGACTACATGATTTATAACTGATCTGTTTCACAGAATGCTTTTTGTTAGGAAAGCACAATTACACTTTCTGCACTGGCCAGATTACAGTAATTCACAACTGCACCTGGTATTAAAAGTAGCTTGATTCTGAAGCTTGCTGTCTGCTCTCTTGAAGCTGATGTCATGGCTCGCGTTAGTATTCGGCAGCAAGAAGACCGGTAGTCTGAGTTGCCTCTGGCTGCCCGTCCAATTTTAAAAGTCACATGTTTCTCTCTGCCCAGGATCTGACCCTAAAGCATGGCTGGAGAACAGGGGCCATCATCCCAGAGCTGAGGAAGGAGATCAAGATCATGAACACTGAGGAGTACGTTCACACCATGACCTGGCTGCAGGCCCTTACTGGTCTGGTGGAACGCATGCAGGTTAGGCCACCAGAGGGCGCTGGACGGATGGGCAGTGTCAAGTAGGACTTTGATTATGGATGTGTCCATTTCTGAAGGGCTAATATATTTCTGGATGTCTTTGATTCCAGACAGAAACACATTACATCATAATTTTGATCAAAGCCCCAGTTACACGATTAAGGACTCCAGTAAATCAGGGCTCTATGCCAACTTTTTTTTGTTTGTTTTTTTCATGGAACACTTGTGCGCCTAAGTTAAAAAATTTAGGAGCACAGACAAAAATTTGAGAGGACAGTCAGTTCTGTTTTTAAACACCCAGACTTAATGCATCATTATAATACAATTTCACATACAAGCGAGTGGAACAGAAAGATTAAGAATGAGAGACAAAACTGACAAGAAACTAGATTTTTGTATTTCTTTTGATGTTTTATCATATTTCACATTACAATTGATACTGTAATTCCAAGTGGCTTTGCACGTGTAGTATATTTAATCGATTTATCTGCGTTGTGTGAATTTTCTATTGAACACACTCTGACGTCACGTCATGATTCCAAATTAAATTTAAAATTGATTGTCTAATTGTATACATTAAACCAAAAAACTATAGTAGGAAATATATAGTACTAAATCATATTCACTAAATCAGCATCCAAGCAAGACGCACTTCGGCTTTGCGCGAATGTGCCATTAGTGTTAATATTAGTGTTAATATAATAGCAGCGAATCTAACGCCCTAAACCGAAAAGCCGCGATGTTCCTAACAGAATGGAGGATCTGTCGTGAAATCGTGAAGCTGCACAATTTAAGTTCTCAAACGCGACATTTTATAAAATGTGGATAAATACACGTGATTTATTGGTGAGTTCATGTTGGTCAGAGTGAATAAAGTAATGTTATTTTTTTATACAAATCAACTATGGGGAAACTAACAGACGTTTTCGGGACTGCTGACTCTCACGCCATTTTAAACCTGAAATTAGCTACATGAGCTACAGACTATAAAATACCGTGATAATTTTAGGTCGCTTTTTCACGTTCGCACGCCGACATTTTTACGCGCATAGGCGAGTGAATTGCGCGCACTGTAGAGCGCTGAAGATCATCCCGAGTCGGGTGGAAACTGTGTGATCCGGACAGACAGCTGATGCTGAACACATTGTAGCTCCCGCCAGTGAAGGAGTAGAGCTGCATACCTCTTATTTCCAAAGGAACAGCTATATTTTCTCAACTACAACCAGAGAAGCTCCATTTCAGCATTTTCTTAGCAGACGTCACAGCTGTAAACGCAGGATTCTGCTATTCATGTTCTCTTACCTGCAGGTGCACCGAGACCCAGCCTCCCAAGCTGTCGTGCAGGAATGGATCAAGGAGAGAGAAAGCATTAGGTATTGCAAAGCATGCTGGGAGAATTGCTGTTTGGCGCGCTGCCGGGAATGCTGGGAAAACGGTGTAGTGGGGGTGTAGTGGCGCACTCCTGGGTTGACAATAGCTTGAAAAGGACATTGGTTAACATGATAAGAGATTACCTTCTCACAACCAACGTTTTGAAATGAAAAGCAAAGATCTATTACTAGGGGACCCATAAAATAGCCATTGGCTTATTCCTACCCTTGCCGTTAGTTACAGGTACAGTAATGTATAATTTGGAAAGTTGCTTTAAATGTCATTGCAATGCCTGTATGAAGGTGGTGGTCTGATTGTCATGATCGACTAGGAATGTATGGAAGATGTGAGATCGACTGCTTGGCAACCACTGCATTAACCAAATAGCGACTCAAAATTAATTAATGAACTAAGAAGAAAACTGTGTTTTTTATGCTAGATCACAGACAAAGGATATCTTCAACTCGCAGTTCGGCAGCCTCTTCCGGACCTACCACAACCCCACGTACTTTTCCCGCCGCCTCTCCCGCTTCGCCGACATATACATGGCCTCGCTGAGCTGTCTCCTCAACTACGACCTACACCACACCTTCTTCCCCCGCCGTAACCCACTGCAGCACGAGTCCCCCTTCTGGCCAGAGCTGGGCGGTGCAGGTACCATGGATGTCCCTGTCCAGGTCTTAGGGAAGTCGCCACCATAATGACCCCCCCCCCACTGAACATCTCCACTATTTGGCATTGTGAATAGCTGCAATCGGACAATCTTTCAGCTGTGTTGATGGGGTCTCTTAGACATGCGTGCTCTGTTTTTCTGCTCCAGTGAAAGTTTTGCTTTTCAGCCAATGGACATCAACTTCCAGTGAATGGGGGAAGGTGTTAAAACGTTAATGGTAATTAATTAGTTAATTAGCATACGCTTGTACATTTATTTCCAAATCCTTCTCAAGCATCAAAGGCAAATTAAGGCAGACATCGTATCCAAGACGGACTGAATTTCACATATCTAACCAACATCATTATCCTTCGACGCCACCTCATTCTGTGTTGCATCTCGTCAAAGATTTAAGTCTAAGAGTTCTTGCTGACCGCTTGTAACAAGTCATATTGTGTTGTGGCCACTGGATGTCAGAACCAAAAAGAAACTATGGGACTGTAACTTTGTACAAGGGTCAGTACTGGGAATTTTCAGTGGAATGCCTTATTTGTTAGAATACTTATATTTTTAGAAATGCCTGAGTATTAAAATACCCCTGTGTTTATAGGGTATATTTCCAAATTATAAAGTATTCTATACTATAAAGTATATTGGTTGTATAGTATTGTGGTGACGCATTTGTCAAGCGTCTGTTGATCTCTGATGATGATGATGATGTGTATTGGTCTACTAGAGGAAGGCCCTCCCATTTCTCTGGATGGTGGGCTGGACCATCAGAATGCTGTTTCTCTGGAGAAAACGTCACTGGTTACTGGTTGAATTTAGTTACAGTCAAATGTCCAGCATTTAGGCTGTAAAGTTCTGGGTTTTAAGGTCTTTTTTTAAGACGGCTTTTTAAAAGGTACATAGCATAATAAAACGGTAATTTTATTCAGGTATCTGAGCAATAAATGAGCAATAAATTATAAACGTACATAATTACGGCTGGCTGGCCCACATCATGATAACGTTTTCCCACAATTCCCGCCGTTCTGCAGGTGAAATGAGGGTACACTGTACTTTGGGGCCTGGATTCTAATTAGTACTTCAGTCAAAGCTTTCCAGGTTCTTCCGGATTTCTGACTGGTTAGAATTCCTGTTTCCACAGCTGAACATTTACCGCCAGTGTTTCTCCACACATACTCTAAGTATTTATCTTTAAAAGTCCCATCCCCTGGTGATGAATTCCTGCAAACGACATCCGAGCCTGGAGCACACACCAGTGGTGCAGTGTATTTGTTTTTGATCATGAGGGAACAGCCAGGGATCTCGGCCTGTTGCCTGGTGTGTTCAGCACTTCTATACCTTTGGCGGTCTTTGTGGTTCATGCCTTTGCAGGACTGAGGCTGGCCCCTCCTCTTGGTGTATCTCAGGGACAAGCTAGCCTGTGTATATTCTGCATTGGCAGCTCTTGAATGATCAAGCAATACTGCTGTGTTTTCAATTGGGGGTGGGGGTGACGTCAAAGATGCACAATGACCCACCAGCGACAGGCAAGACTGCTCACATCACGTTTTTGTCTAGCACAGTGTCAATCTGTACATTTATATGTATACTGAAAAACTATGAAAGACGTATGGAACGTGGTTCCAACAGACAGAATATCGTAAAATATACACAAGAAAATCGACAACTGCACTTGTATACTTCCTGTTTGTGTGTGTTTTTGTATAGATTACAAATCCAGTAGAGAAATGGTATATACATTTATTTTGCCAGGTGGTAAATTTGCTTTCATTGCTTCCATTTACTGTATTCACAGTCATGTACAACATGTACTTTTTAATATTGTGATATTTATTCATTCTCATATTTTCTGATTTTATGCCCCCAAATTGTATCAATTAAATCGTCATATTTCTTGTAAACGAACAAGCTTTTGTGAATCATTAAAAAAAAATCTGCTAAATACTGGCACCATTTACTAAAAAACACAAAAATGGACCTTTTCATTGGTAAAACGTGACCATCATGTGCTTCTGATTAACTTTGATCTGCATTTGCATTGCTCATTAGTTTTGAAAATCAGCTTTTCCCCATATAATTTTTACCTCTGGAAGAAGGGCAGCAATAGTGCCCCCTGTTGGTTCGGATAAGTACATGGTGCTTCCTCTTGTGCGTGGATGTTGGGCTCATTCTTTGGGGAAGGTCATGACTTCAGACTGAAACTCTTAGCTGTTTTGGATCAGGTCATATGGGCCGCTATCCACTACTTGATGTTTATCTTCGTCCTACAACAGGGTTGAATGTGGAAAGATGGGTATGCTAAGTATCTGGAGGCTTAGGACACCCTGTTGGAGGATGGAGTCTCAGGCAGCATAAAAACACAAGGAGGTGTGACTGAGAAGCGGAGGTACCTACAGGGGCTGCTGGGATTCTGAGGTCAGCATGACCAGAGGCCGACTCGTACACAGGGTTGGAGATGCTGGGAATCGGGGCCACCATTGTGGTGTCCTCTTCTTCACCCTCCTGAAAAAAGTGGTAAAATTTGACAACACTGGGTGGAGAGGACCTCACACCAGCAGAGAGACAGTGCGGCGATGTCGCTGTCGGCCATCTTGATTATATAGACTCTGTCCATGTCCTCACCTTGAAGTAGTGGAACTGGAAAGGCTTGACCTGCTGGGTGTAGAAGCGGTACCCGATGAACCCAAGCAGCGCCGTCAGCAGCACCATAACCAGCACCCCAACACCAATGCCAGCTTGGTGTCCCACGTGGAGCTGCTGGTGGCCAAATAAGGGATGCTTCTAAGCTCTCTCTCATACCATGTGACTGGGGCTGAATGGCAAACAGATAGAGAGCTTTTCTTACCTGTGTCTCCAGGGGTGGGGCACGCAGAGGCCCTTGGAGGACATGGATGATCCCATTGGACGCCGGGATGTCCCAGTCGCTGATAAATCGGTCGTTAATATAGCGCATGTTAGTCTGAAAAAGAGGAGATAATATCACTGTTTCAATATGCTGTTTATATGGTTGTCATTTCACATTTTCCTTTGAGAGGTAAATGTTTAGAGAAAACTGAACTATCTATGCCACAATATGGGTTACAGAAGTAGTGTTTTGTCTTTTGTTTTACATTAAAGTCAAGAGAAATCTAGATTTATTAACATTCTCCAAACTAACCAACTAGCCTACCGGTCTAACCATCTTTAAAATTCTCCTGCAAGATGCTGTGTTCAATAGACCACAATGTCAACATAGGCCCTGTGAGGGCATCCCATCCATGCTGCATGGCAGCTTGTGTCCTGTGCGTTCTGAGATAGTCTTCAAGCATAACGTGACCTGGACTGGATAAGCAGTTATATAGGGGTGGATGGGTGGATGGATGGATGGCTGTCTATATTGTGGTGTTGAAAGCAGTCCCAGCTGAATTGACTTCAGAGTCGCTAACTTGATGGTTTTTCCTGATCGTCAAGCACGTGATGATGGTATAACACTACAACTGTCTTGTCAAACTGACAATGTGACTTCTCTTTCACAAACACTAACCAAGATCTCTTACCAGCACGTTGGGGCTTGTGAAGTTGGCGATGCCCAGAACCCTGAGACTTGGACCCAGCTTGGTCCTGATCTGGCTGCCGTTGGTCAGGTCCTCGAAGTAGAGAGCGGTGCCATCTGAGAGGTGGTATTCTATGTCCTGGGTTGACAGTGTCTGGCTCGAGCAGCACAGAAAAAGAGAGGATAGCTGTGAATCTCATGATTCATTGAACGCCCTCATTACTTTGGACCCAAACAGCTTTGGCCTATCAGTTGGTGAGTGTCATTTCACATGTGCGTGATCTCTAACCTGGTTCTCTAGGCCGTCATTTTTGGGTACGAACAAAGTGGACTGAATTGTCAAGTTGCTCAGATGCATAATAAATTCCTTCCCCAGTTCAGAGTTCCTCGAGTAGTTCAGGATTTGCTGAAAGGAAAGGATCCAAAGGTTATTGTCAAAACAGCAATGCGTCTGGACCATTTGTGGGATAAAACTATTAGCACAAAACAATCTCAGACTGCCATGTAAGCGAACTAAAGTCAGAGGTTGAGTTGAGCACATAAAAGACTTTGGGGACGAAGGAATTGGATGGGGAAACTCACAGTCAAGAAGATGGAGAAGATTGGTTCCGCTTTCAGCACCTGCAAGAGGTTTCCACTGCAGGAGTAGCCGTCACCGATGTAGCCTGGTTTGCAGGCGCAGCTGACATCTGAGGAGAATACAAGTGCATGACAACAGGCCACCAGTGGCTCCACGAATGCTTTGTGGTCCTGGGGAACTACAGCACCCTCCTTGTGTCTGAGGTCCCTCTACGAACTCCACAGCAGTATCCATCTGTGTTTTTAGCATCCTTGTCGCTAACAACCTTTTAACATCATGGGAAATGTGACTGAAAAGGAGGCTGGTGGTCAATATGCTTTAAGGTTGTTCTTACCCTTCATTCGGTAACAAAAAACATCCCAGGTTTCAGTCAAGTTGGTCCGAGTGCCGTAGTCCACGATGCCCACATGGCCGAAGCCACACTTCGGGTTGGGGAACGTGGTGGGGTAAGCCACACGGGCCTTGTCTAGCCAACTGGCCACACAAAAGTTGAAACCGGCCTGAGGGAGACACAGACACAGTATCCTCGCTGCCCTATTCTGGGGCTTGCAGATGCCTTTATCTTAGCATCTGTTGAGGGACTTAAATGGGAATCACAATCTGGTTAATGTCAAGTGGGCCTCACCTCCTGTGCATATGAGAGCTGGTTGTACGTAGCGATGGTTGCCCCAACTTCTTTGCAGAGGGCTTGGGCCTCTTCGTACGTCAGCTTGTATTGCCCTTTGGCGGAACGCAAGTGGAACACGCCCACCTTCTTGTCTGGAGGCGGCAGGAAGTGAGCTCACTATTATCTTGGCCAGTGATTGGATAATTATGGTTTGTTAGGCAAGACCATAAGCATCAGAGCACCCTATGATTACATCTGCAGTACAAATAAACAGATCTGAGCAAAATGATTGACTAGGTACATAAAAGGGCAGCTTCCCATTTAGTGGTAGCAGTTGTTAATTAGGATTCATTATCAAACAATTTCAGAGACAGATGCCTCTTTCCCTAGTAGAAAATCTAATATGGGAGAGAATGATGGAGACCTGGCCTGTGACTCCCTTCCCTACTTGCATTGCAGGGAGGGGAGCAGACAAGTAGAGCTCACCCTCATAGTGCAGGTCAGTGCACACGGCGTCCATGTGGCACTGCCCATTGTCCAGGGCACAGCGGTTGATTGGTAGCTCTCTGACCTCACAGTCAATTCCGTCTCCGATGTAGCCACTCTTACACTCACACTTCCTCTTCCCCTGTAAGATGCGCGAATGTGAATCGCCTCATTTTTGTTGCCCTCTTCTGTCCCAAAAAGATACAACATGATGCTGACTGGTAAAGAAATCTGCTTAGTTTAAAGTTAGGTTTCAGACATGGTCCTTCGCACCAGAGGATTAAAACTGGGATGAGAACGGGTTGCTTTTACCGGGCCGGTCATGGTGCAGGTAGCGTGCTCATGACAGCCGCCCCCGTCATCGTTGGCGCACAGGTTGATGGGGGTGCAGACAAAACCGTCACCTTGGTGACCCCTGGGGCAGGTGCAGGTCACCTTCAGACCCTTCTGAACACACTTAGCACCCCTGGCGCACCCTCCATTCTGCTGTTTACAGAGGTCAATCACTGCCATGAAAAGAACGCAAGAGTATTTTTTAAAGGAAAGTTTTAGTACTAATGAAGTTAAGTCCTGAATGTAGTTTTATATGTTTTGGCAGCATTAATCAATAAAATAAAAAGCTGAGATTCTAAATCTAAGGGGATCTCTTGCTGGCTTGTGGCTTCTCTTAACACCAGAAATGTTTATTTGGTTCTTCCAGTTGCACTCCTGAGGGATCCCTAAATTGCCCCTAAAGTCTCCTTTAAGCACGTCTATAGTACCCATGACGTAGCACTGAAGTCTCCTTGAAACGCCCGTGAAGGGATGTTGAGGTACTATCAAAGTCTCTTTGAAATACCCTTGAAGGACTCTTGATAGTACCTCAAAGTCTCTTTGAAATACCCTTTAGGTACCACCAAAATCTCCCTGAAATACCCCTGGATCAGAACCTTTCGCTCACCTGTGCAGGAGACCCCGTCTCCCTCGTAGAACGGCTTGCACTCGCAGGTGTTGTTCTCCTTGCACACGCCGTTGGGGGAGCATGTCGGAGAACACACGGGTTCTACAGCTAAGGGGGGGGGGAGGGGCTGCTTACTACAGAAACAAATCATTGCAAGAGCATTGAACTGTGTAGCGCCTTGATTACCAACTGAAAACAGATAGGAAGAGCAAGGGGAGAAAGTCAAAATCTGTGAAATAAGGATAAATAGAAGAAGGATGATGATGTACAAAAATCATAAGATTATGGCCCATGTGGAGTCTAGCTGGCTCTTGATCCCCGTAAGTCCTGTGCAGCCTCCATCACCCCTTACAGGGAGCCACCTTACCTAGCTGGGCCTCGCAGTGCAGGCCAGCCCAGCCCTGGTCGCAGAAGCAGGTGCCAGTGCCACTCAAACCCTCGTCACATGATCCGTGCTCAGTGCAGTTACAGACTGGTGACACGGAGATTGAAAAGAAGAAACACCAGATAAGTGAAATTACACGTGGTTCGTGGTCATAGACTGATGTTTTTTTAAATGTAAAAATAAAATTTGCTAGGGAAGCATGGGGCATATATAGGGGTGGGGCCACAGGGGCACTGGCCCCGGCTGAAAACTGATTGGCTCCTGGAGTGCCCCCTCTCCTGTCACTCACCAGTTCAAAACATATCATTGGCTAATGATAAGTATGGCCCCTCTTATGCTCCCAACTTAAAAAAAAATCCTAGAATCACCCCTGGGGTAAAGAGTAGGTGGGATCAAAGAGGGCAGAGTGGTGGATTATGTGGATGGAGAGGCACACCTTGGCAGCTGGACCCGTAATGCCCCTGGACACAGAGCTCACAGGCCGTGCCCTGGAAGCCAGGGTCACAAGCGCAGGTGCCATTCCCCAGATGCCCCTCGTCACACTTCCCATGGCTCATGCAGGGAGACTCTGGTCCCCCTGGGCAGCCTGGAGGGGTCATGTGGAAAGGACAAGAATGAAGTCAATGATCGCCATGGAAACAGATGCTCTACATAGGCCGACGGCAATGGTTACCGAGGCAATCCCGGCCGAAGTATCCAGGACAGCATTTTGCCTTCCAGAAGGCCATGCTGCATTCTGCCTGGCATCCCGAGTTCCGGCTCTTTGCGTAAAGCAGATTGCAGTGCTTAACTTCCTGCACTCAAAGGCGGGAGGGTAGAGATTCCGAAAGGGAGACACAGATTTCAGAATGATGCCCAAAAGGATTTGCTGGGCCTCATCCTTATGCGAATTTCAGAATTTATCATGTAGCAGTAACCAGTCACACTACCCGCCGTGGGCAGAATAACTGAATGTACCTTAAATTTACTCCCAGAAGGGCAACTTTTCTTGAGGTTGCCGGTGCAACTTTGACATATGCCCTGTAAAGCCAGGAAAGAAGAAAGGTAATAAAAATAATCATAAGTTATGTTTTTACCATCCATACACAAGTTACTACATGATCCCGTTCTTGCCATATGGATAGTGGCTGTGGTGAAGCCCTCACTTTCATCTCAAAGCTTTCCAAGGAATCACAGCGCCCCCCTAGGCTTGGAGGAGTGAGTAGACAGTCGATGCCATGGGCAATCCCGCCCTTGAAGGCGAGGTCCCTTTGCACAATCCGACACTTCCTGTTATTCATATGGAGCTCGCCCTGTAGGACACGCAGAAAATAGACTTTTAGACGCATTAAACAACTTTGAAACTGTTAGGTGTGTCTAACATGTCTGCCATCAATGAGGGACACTGAACATGTGGTCCGTTTAAGCCATTCTTCACGCAGACCCTGCCTAATATCCGCCACTTACAATGTTGTCTTCACCTCCGCAGTTCACTTGGAGGTCAGAGCCCTGCAGGGTCTTCATGCTGGATGAGTACAACAGCTCATTGGCTTTTACCTTAGGGGGCAAAAGTTGGTTTAGGGAAGGAAAACTGGGTGACTGGGAGGAAGAGTGGTGTAGAGTCAGAGGAACCACTCACCATCGCATCACGGACCACGTGATACTTCAGGTACTCAGTCAGCTTGTCACGGTTCTGTATGTTGTACAGGAAGTCCTTTTGCTCCTGCGGCAGGGCAGCCATGGCCTGATCCGTGGGCCAGAATAGGGTAACCGGCTGGTGGAGGGTGTCGTTTATCAAGTCCTGCACTCTCGTGTCCTGAAAAGATGTACCGGCATTTTTGGAAGAGTCTGCTGCGGCACCACAGAAGGCATGGAACGTACAAGAATGAATACTGACCTCCAGCAGCTTAGTGAAAGTCGTGTGCCCAAAGTCTTTGGCCACATCAGTCAAAGTCAACTGTTAGGGACAAGATTCCCTCTCTGTAACTAATGTCGCTATCAAATCAAAGGCATATAATTTGATAGCAGTAAACAATGAATATACATGGGTCAGAGGATAAAAGAAAACGCTGTCAGCTAACTCTAACTCATTAGGGTGGCTTGGGATCGTACCTCTGAATTGCGCTGCTCCGCTGGCAGCATGTTGGTCGGCATGAGGACTGTGTCGATCATGTGAATGATGCCGTTCATGCTCTTGTCATCGGAAGACACGACTTTGGCATTGTTGTTTATGAAGACGGTACCCTTCCAGCAAGAACACAGAAGATACCCGCAACAAGAGGCGAAATTATTCTCTTGTTTAAAGGTTTTCATGTTATCAAGTAGTACATGGTGTCCTAGGAATGCTGCAGTGACTGAGTAAGAGATATTCCCTGTCTGTCACACTTATCGACTGAATCCATCCATCCATCCATCCATCCATGCATCACAGGGTTGTGGTGAACCTGGCGTCTAGCATAGGGCACAAATCAAAGGAACAACTTTGACAAAATACCATCTCATCACAGAGAACACACTCGCAGCAAAATAACACACCTGTGTGAGTAACCTGCAAACTCCACACACACAGCTGGGAAGGGAATCAGACTCATAACCCTGTGCAACTGCGAGGCTACGGTGACACCAAATCAGGTCTAAGCACATGCTGGGCAGGGTGACCAGGGACGAGGCACTAGGGGCTACCTGTGACTGGGTGATGCTCAGAACCTCCCCGGTCATCGTGGTGACGTTCTTGGGGGTCCTGAGCTCCTCCGGGAGCAGGGTACGGCACGCGACGATGTGGTTCTTCATTATCCAGGATGTCGTTTTCCGCTCCATCCAGTCTTTTACCTGCGGT
>JAODJX010000065.1:21128879-21147582 GCA_026776945.1 Isichthys henryi | reverse complement strand
GGGGGGGGGCACATTTGACAAGGATCCCAGAGCACTAAGGATCCTTTGAGGTAAGCGGACGCTGGGTAGGTGGGGCTCACCTCAGCCTCCTTCTTGAAGGCATCATCAGTGGGAATGAAGACCGTGAACGGACCAGGTCCCTTCAGGTCCCCAATCTGAAAAGGAGGAGGTGAGGAGGGGCTGTACATTCCGCACATAAACATATAAAAAAACAGCCAGCAAAACAGCCAATGAAGAACTGACTTCAACTTTGCAGAACGTTTATATTCCAACAGGGTGTAGTAAAGGTAAAGCACTTACAAATACCAGCATATAGAAGAGTCTCAGATTCTTATTAAAAAGTATCTCCTGTAGTGGAAGAGAATATAAAAACAGTGATGTTATTACAGTAAGCCGGGTAAATAATGACAATAAACAGAAACATACATGTTCATGAATTGTGAGGTGCCTCTCTTACGGTTAATACGGTGCCTTTGCAGGTGAGCCCGTTCCCTCTGAAGCCTTCTTTACAGGTGCAGTTCCTCTCCCCTGGCCTGGTCATGATACACACAGCTTGGAAGTGGCAGTTGCCATTATTCTAAAAAGGGTGCAACATGACCTTTGAGCCGGCGGATGGCTGCAGCATTGCCCCAAGACACACAACAAGACAGCGGCTAATGTTATGCTCAGAGGGAGCCATGAGTATGAAAAGGATAACTGATTAGTCACATTTCTGAATGACATCGGGATAGTAGGAAGGGATACAGCGGAGACGTTCAGACCCTTTAAGGCCTAATTGAAAAACACAATTATTACCGTTTTACAGGGATTGATGGGTTTGCAGCTTTTTCCATTTCCCGAGTAGCCCTGGTTACAAATACAGCTGGTCTGCAAAGGATAAAGCATTAGATACAACATACATATGTTTTTATTCTCTGTAAGACACCCGGAATTACCCATGTGCATGAATGGTGCTTTATAAATAAAAAAATAATTTGCCTAATAATAATAATGATAATAATAATAATAATAATAATGCAAAAGACCAGAATTAATATAAATGGAACAAGATACATATATATGTGATGTGTGTGTGTATGTATATATACACAGAGAAATCTTCATGTAAGAAGTTTATGAATTTTTCACATTAATAACATTCAGAATTTAGGACAATGCATTCAGACCCCAAGGACAGCATGTCAGTATTACTTTAAACCCTCCACCCCATAGCCACACAAACTGTCACTGCATACTTAAAAAGCAAGTTTGAGATCAGCTTTTACTTAAGTGTAAACACTGGCTATGTGGTCATGGTCCCTCTGTAACAGTTATTACCAAAACAGCAGCTATGCTTAGTTGGACTTCATTTCCCAACATCCCCTAGTGTCACATGGACCGTGCTGGCCAACCATATTCTTCCAGCACAGGGAATATATCCCCCAAAATCCTGATGAATCCCGGCATTGCTGTACTTCACATGTTCAGCCATGACATGACTGAGCTGACAGGTTTCTCTATACTGTAACAGACTGCTGATAAATCTCCACACCACCCTCACGACTGCTCACCTTGTTGGGACCCGTGTGCACGCACTCCGAGTTCACATCACAGCCTCCATTACTGCCGTCCAGGCAAGGGTTAATTTCTTAAACAAAGGAAAAAATAGCCAATATTTCTAGAATGTGAATTACCCACCTGAATGTGTAATATCTCTCCACATAAATGGCCTGACATGAACATAATTGGTGTTCTCATGACATCTAGAAATCATTAACAGGGAATGCATTACTGGAGCTCAGCCTTCACAGGGACCAGGCCCCCCCCCGGACGGCACTCACCTACGCACACCAAGCCGTCCCCCACGTAACCCGCGCCACACACACACTGCGTCCTGCCTGGCTGCGCCTGCTTACACAGAGCCTTCGGGGAGCAGCCACCGTTGTTTTCCAGGCAGGCGTTCACGACTTGGGGGAGAGAGAGGGAGAGACGGAGGAAAGGTGGAGACAGAGGAGAGGGGGGGAATGAAAAGAGATGGAGAAAGAATGAAAAGAGAGACAGAGGCGAGGGATTGTGAGGGGGAGACGGAAGAGAGGGATAAAAACAGGAGAATGAACAAAAGAGTAAAGAGACACAGGAGAGTGAAAGAATGGATGAATGAAGAGGGAGACAGAGGAGGGGAATGAATGGAGAAAGGGGGAAGAGAAAGAGTAGAGAGAGAAAAGGAATGTAAGAAGTGAGACAGAGGAAAGAGAGAAAGTATGACAAGAGAGAAGGAATGGAGAGCAAGGAAAGAGAGAGACAGGAGAGGAAGAGAGAATGAAAAAAGAGAGAGAGGAGAGAGAGAAAAGAAAGACAGAGGAGATGGTGAAAGACAGATATAGGAGAGGGAGAGAGGGAATGAAAAGAGAGAAAGTTAAGGCAGAGACACACAAATGCCCATTTATCCAGAGTCCCAGCATGTTACACAGTTGATAGTTCACTATGTGTTTTCCATCCTTAACCTAACAGGCACTGTGCGTCTCTGACTGATAGAGAGGCACAGGTAACATGGCTGGGGGTGTGTGACGCTCCCACCCATCCGTGTGCCGCATGTCCTCCTTGGCACATGCAGACCCACACTCACCTGAGCAGTGCGTCCCGTTCCCCTGGAATCCCAAGGTGCACCTGCATTCTGAAGAGCTGTCAGGTCGGACTACACAACTGGGGGACATGGAGACAGGACCATGAAGCGGGCTTTCCGAAAGTGGGCGTGCAGCCTCAAACCAATCGCCAGCATTAAAGGGAACATCGTACATCCTCGCAATGTAATACATACATAACCCCTGCACACAGCTGGAGGGATCGAACCCACAACCCAGGAGGTGTGAAGGGAAAGGGCTCCCTGTTGAGCCAGAAGACTGATATATGCGAGCGAAGTTTGCTGGACCTGGAGCTTAGCTTTTCTACTCCAAGCTGTGCTGACATGACGGAGGGCTACTCACTTAGCGCTGGTGTGACACCGCCCATTACAGGAATCCTGGGTGATCGCTGAGGAAAGACGGGAAGGAAAACACTGGTCTTACAGCGCCCCCTGCTGCTGGAAAGGAGCCAGACGCCACACCCCCCTTACCTGTGTCGCAGGTCACACCTCGCCAGCCTACTTCACACTCACACGCACCGGTGCCTTGCAGGCCATCACTGCACTGCCCGTGGACACACTGACACACTGCGGGGGTCAGGGTGGAGACAGATCACATCATGAATTCAATCTCCTGCAATTCCCCATTTGGACATTAGGGGGGCTGGCTTGAAATGAGTAGTGCTCAGTTTGATCCGCATAAAATATAGAAGTAAACATTCTGGAAGGAGGAGCCTAGAATTGATTTATAGTGCCGGTCAGGGCCGCTCTGCACACCAGCCTCATAGCTGAGGTAGTCACAGGGACGTGATACCTTGATCGCAGTGAATTCCGAATTTGCCAGGGACACAGGTTTCACAGGCCGTGCCGTTGAATCCGTTGTTGCAGCGGCACGTCCCGGTGCCGTTGGTACCGTCGAAGCACACGCCATTCCCGTAGCAGGGCTGTCCCACTGGGCCAGGACACCGCTCACATCGGTTACCGAAGAACCCGGAGCAGCACCGCCTGATCTGCAGGACGGCATCAGGATCAGTCCCTGACTGGCCAGCAGGTGTCGCTGGTCAGCCCCTTCCTTTGTGATTACAACCCTCACCTCCCTCTTCTTGTTTCCAACCCCCAGTGTTTGGTTGATTATAATTGGCCCTCACCTGTTCCTCATCTTACCCTCGTTATCTGTGTGTGTGTGTATATTATATATATGCGCCTGCCCTTGTTCCTCAGTTGGTCATTGTGTGTCTGCAGCTGTTCTTGTCCTGTGTTTGCTGCTGTGCTTGTTCCTGTGTTGCTCCCTGCCTTAGTTTTGTTGTTTACCTACTTTGTTTTGGACCCAGCATGTTCTGTTTGTTTGTGTTCGTTTTGAGTTTTAATAAAGTTCCATTTTGTGGGCCACAACGAGGATTATGTGTCCCTTATTATGCCCATCGGTAACAGATGGGGAAGTCACTCTTGCCCATGCACAGCCCATTATGAGCAGGGTGTTCCATTTAGTCTGAGCTAAATGTAAGGGAACCAAGATGTAGTCCATTTAGCCCACACTACCTTAAATCCAACAAGTTATCACACTGAGCAAGAAACCCTGCTTTGTCGTACACCCCTCCCCCCCATCAGATATTAGTGTGAATATTCAATTTGAGCTAGACTCTGTACAGAATAACCTGCCATAGTGTCACACGTGTGTCTGAGTAGCCAGATGGTCTCCTTAATAGATACGTACAGTGTTTGTCTTCTTGCACATTATCTTGCAGCCAATGGACATGAATTTTCCATTGTGGAACGGGCAAACGCTCCGCTTATGCTGAAAGAGAACGAAGAGCATGCAGAACAGGAGAGGAGAACGTGCTGAGTGTCACATGTGAAGGAGAACAGAGCTAAACAGAAGGGATGACATGATGCTTGAGATGTGGCAAAGAGTACAAACACAGCAGGATTTAGGGTTAATACAGCCCCCCAGAACTTGCAACCACTGACTGCTTGAGGCCTTCATAACAAGTGGGATATTTTACCACTTCCTCTGTACCAGAAGAACAGAACATCTTGCTGTAACAATCCACACAGGGTCCCTGTAGACAAGGCCAAGCACTATTAGTCAAACAGCAGCAAACAAAATCACGCAACTACATGACGGGAAAAAAAGTGCTAGAACAACAGATGGATTTTAAGAACTTTTTTCCTCCATATAAAAAAATATGAATTTAATATAATGCAAGTTTACCCAGGTAAATGAAGTTTTTTTTTGGTCGCAATAGTTTTTAACAACCTCTAGGACAGAGGACAGTACGTGGATCACCCCTTTGTTGGCCTCTACATCTGTAACGTTCAGCAGGACGTCGTTGACGAATATCTGGTTGGAAAAAATGACATGGTTGTAAGTAGAGAAATAGCATTTATATTTTGTTTCAAAATGCTGATCCAAAGCAATGTTCATTAATGAGAAAGCGTGGCCCGACAGAGTCATCGATGGGTTATGGGTCTCGCTCAAGGGTCCAACCGTAAAATCACACTGCCCACCGGTGACCTTCTGACCTCAGCCACACGCTGGCCCCATGCTAGCACAAGTTAGCAAAGTCTCAGCACTACTTCCTCACATCTGGGGGACTGATCATTCATTTTTTACCATATCTAGTGGATACTCTGATTACTGGACTGCCAAGATTTTGTTTCAACCAACCAGTTGAGTACTCTGTGATTGTAACTCTTTATACTCAACTGGTTGGTTGAAACAAAATCTTGGTCTGGATTTTTGCCGGTCTGGATCTGAAATGTTCACCTCAGATAACACATGGCGTTGAATTCAGAGGTGTCCCTCTGGGAAGATGCTGAACCCACAGGGTGGGCTACCCACCCCATCTCCTCTCAGGAAGACCTCCACTTCGTAGGAAAAGCCCAGCATGGTCTCCCAGTGGGTCCCATCCTGCAGGTCACCTTTCATCAGTTTCTCGGACAGGATGATGTGGTACGTGGTCATGTTAACATCCTGAGCACAAAGGAGGCACGTAGACAGGGAAGGTTACTGCATCCCCTTACCCTACGGACATTTACCTCAGTACAGGACGTGCGGAGTTTGCGTTGTGTGATGAATCAAAGACTGTCTTGAATAGCCACATGGACACCTTCAACTGACTGTAAACAACTGGTAATGTCAGTGCTACATTACGTCCTGAAGAGAAGCCAGTCAAACTGTCCGGCGGGCTTGTAAAGGTACAGTCACAATACCATGAAAAATATCCAGTGTCTTCACCGACTCCTGTAAAAATGAGTGTGACCAGATAGTACGGTATACCGTGGTAGTTTGGGTATACCATGGAATTTTCATTACCATACGGCAAGATATGCGAAAATCATGCTAGCTAATAATGTGTTAGAAAGATGTTTTGACATAATTGGTACGCAGGTACATGTTAGAGGTATAAAGCTTTAAATGCACTGGTAATTTCTTGGCAACAACACAAATGTGTCACAAACGTCATACAAATGTTCTCCCAAATTTGTTTTATAAAATTTTTCTCTCTTTTCATAACAATGGAAATACGCATTAAATCAGTATCATCCTGCATTACACTGCTGTGAAACTGAGGGATAAACCCCGCCCCTACCACACCTGATTGGTTTAGCAATGCAAATTTGTGGGTCAAAGTTCATTTAAATTAACTTGGAGCAAAAACGGCTCGTGAATTCACTTCGCTGCCGGGAACGAATTGTTTTGCTTGTCGTGTCAAGCAAGTAGAATGGAACTGAATGGGAGGCGAGTATTTTTTTGTGCTAGTGTGACCTCACCGTAAGGAACTTAATACAGCATATCATCTATTGAGGCTCTTTATTAATTATGAGGAGGTCCCACTGTTGAAATGAATACAAATGGAGCAATCCAGGGAAAAAAAAGGCAATGTGTAAGACTGAACCAAGTCAGCAGTGATGCGCACGTATGCAGGAACAGTACCATAGAGACAGATCCAGACTTCTTAAGGTACTCGCTGATGGCGTCGTTCGTGGGGACGAACACCGTGTAGGCCGTTGAGTTTTCGATCCTTTCTGTCAGGTTATATTGCTGCACAGAAACACAAAAACAATCAGGAAGCGAGTATAGTACAGCCATCCATTGTCATACCACCTATCCAGTGAAGGGTTGTAGTGAGCATGATGCTTATCCCTGGGAGTACGTGGTACAGGCTAAAATAACATCAATCGAACCTGCAAATCTGGCGGGATGAACCACCATGCTGCCATGGCAACATGGACAGAACAGAAGCCCTACTACAAATGGATGGTACAGTGATATTTCTTACAGCTACAGCGGCATTTACACATGACAAAGAAAGAGGCATCCACTGTTTCGCACATTCTTTCCTTCTCCGTCCTTTTTTGTCCTGTTTCATGCCTTGTGTCTTGGGACGACTCTGTTGTGAAAGGTGCTATATAAAAATGAACTGAATCGAAGTTTACGTACAATGAGATGCTGTTTGAACAAGGAGAACTCGGGCCTCTGGTCCAGCAGATCAGTGAGACTTTTGCTGAGTTTCCGGTCTGGAATCAGGACCTGCAAATTTGGGTTAACGACAGTGCAAACTGAGCAGGCCAGTCCTGCCTGGGTCTGTCCCACTGGTCTCATTCTCCACGGTCACTCTTTTACAGCATACTTTACCGCATCAATGATGTGGATGAGTCCATTAGTTGCTGCAATATCGGATACAATAAATCTTGCACCCCCAATTACAGTCTGGAAGACAATAGTGTGTTAAAAAATGAGTGTCATCCTTCCATGTAATATAGTCGATATTCCACAATGAGACAGGTGTCTGACTTCCTGGGCACCTCACAGTTATCCAAGTGGTTCTATTTCTTTAAAATTTAAACAAAATACAGGGAAACCAGCAGTCCAGTGACTGACAACAAGACATTAGCACTAAGGGCATATTTGAGGGGGGGGGGGGAAATCAATGAACTCCAACTCACTTCGTTGGTCCCAGAAACAAGGAGCTCCCCCTTCAGGTAGGAGGTCAATTGCAGCGAAGATGACTTGTTCTGTAGATCCGCCAACTGGTAGACGCCACGTACCATGTGATACCTGTATTCAGAACCATGTGACCATTTTCAGGAAACAGTGAGCAGATGTGCCCGCCTCTCTCTGGGCTCTGGGCTCTTACTTGATGATGCTGGGCAGATTAGTCTGAGATGTCCAGAAGTCCTTGTCTTCCTTGGTCATCTTCTGCATGGCATTCACAGAAGGAATGAATAATGTGAAGTTCTGGGTCTCAGAAAGCATCCGATCCAGGCCGGCCTCCTGTGAGACACACAAGAGCACAGGAAGTACCAAAAATTGGGCCCCAACATTTTTTAAGAATTTGTCAAAATGTAACAAATTTTCATCACATAATATGATATAATTACATAATGCGTTGTCACACAGCATGTAGCAACGCATTATGTAATAACACCGCAATATGACATAACTCGACAAAATGTTACAAATTTATAGACATACATTATGATTTTATATCGCAACATTAGCCTGTTATTATTATAATCGTTATTATTATCATTATTCAATTTGTTACATTCTATCGAGTTATTACATAATGCGGCATTGTTACATAATGTGTTGTTACAAGGAGGCCTGGAGGTTTTTCACTGACACTGGCAGAGGAATTGTAAGGTCCATGCTGTTCCAAAAGAGAAGCCAGTGAAAGAATATTAATATGGTAACTCTTGCGATAATTGTAATACACAGCGGTTCTTCCTGATCACTTCCAAGGCTCAGAAACCAGAAAGTTTTACCGCCAAGCTGACTTCTTGTAAAGTGTCTTGAAAAACAAACTTTAGGGTAAAGTGGAACGGAGGATATTGATTACATAGATGTAAAAATTCATATTTGTGACCTACCTGAACCCAATTCCTGAACTCGCTGGTCGCAGTAATAGCAGACAGCTCCTGTCGGCGGACATGGAAAGCCATTGTAGATTCAAAGCCAAGCTCTGTCCTCATCCAGGCATGAAGACCAATACAGAAATAGTCAGCGGTAAGCAGGAGATGGCATCCTTGGAGAAGCACTTACCTGTGTGACAGTGCCGTAGCACACCTGGCCGTCACCAGCATAGCCAGACTCACACACACACTTCCAGGTGCCGGCACTCAGATAGCGACAAGAGGCCTGTAAGGACGGATACCGAGAATGTGGGACGATGAAGGACTAAAGCCTGCTGTGATGAATGAGAGGGGAGAAGCTAGACATTGTAAATGTCACCTTGGGGGCCTCCGTCCCCCTTACATGATATCATTTTTATAAATTATACGTGTTCAATGACCCCAGTAAAGTGCTCGGCCCCATTAATGTGTCAGGGTATCCACGCTCCTCTGACGCCCCCTCCTGTACCCACCAGATAATGGCAGCTTGTACTCTGCCTGACGCACTGATTGATAGGTTCGCACTCTTCTCCGTTACCACGGAAACCACTCTTGCACTCACAGTCACTCTAGGGTGAGAAATATAACACACAGAGGTATGGTGGAGGGGACTCGAATCCATGTAAACATCAGGCTGGGTCAGAGGCGGCGTTCTGGTCTCCTCTTACCTGTCCGGGACCCACGTAGATACAGGTGGCGTTGGCATGGCAACCACCCCTGTCGGGCTCCACACACCTGTTCATTGGCTGGCACCTGTCGTCGTCCACGTTTCTCTTCCAACCCGCCAGGCACTGGCACTTGTGAATTCCTGGGCCAGTTTTTACACACTTTTCCTGAAATGGGGGGGGGGGGTGTAGAGGACACCATAAAATGATGCAATGCAACGTTTTTTTGGTTTCTTATGCTAACAAATTCTAGAAAACTGTAATGCTTATCAATCTTCGAAGAGCTCAGTGTTAATTATTATGGTTTTTAGTTTTTTGCTAATTGCCATGAAATGTCAAAACAGTGGCATGAAGCTGCCTTCCTCATGTGAGGATGAGATGCCCGTTTTTGGGGCCCTATGACAGCGGGGCCCCTTTGTAAAAACAAGGTTAAGCCACAGAACACAAACATGAACATGTATGGTTGTGTTGGGTAAGTGTACATTCTTTGATCAAAACGTATGTAGGAATTACATTTTCACCACAGCCGCCACGCCAAGGTGAGCTGCAAGGGTCCATCTCCACACACATTATGCCGTCCCCCTTGTAGCCAGCTTTACACACGCACCTGCAGTCACAAACAAAGCGTGAGATGAAGTTATAGACGGCCTGCTCATAGATGACGTCGTCCTTATTGGGCGGTGACCATCTCACTGTTATCTCGGAGGCCACATTCTAACAAGGATACTTACTTGACCTCTGGCTCGTTATAGATGCAGGTGGCGTGGGCGTGACAGCGGTCCATTGTTGGCCCGCAAGCTTCGGCGTGGCGCTCACAGAACTTTCCGGTGTATCCTGGCAGGCAGGTGTTGGGTCGACAGGAGCCATCTCCCTCGCGGCTGTTGTCGCATTGGCCGTGGATGCAGGAGCAGGCTGGGGGAGGGTTAGGAAAGTGTTCACGCAGATTGCCAGTGGTGGTTCAGACCTCTGTGGATTACTCCCTTGCTCATCCACCCATTCAGTCCTTCACTGTTCGTTCCAGACATACTTAATTCTCCCGCAGGATGAGTCCAAAGGGCCCAGCCTCTCCACAAGCATTCACCTTTGTCACAGAGAGGTCCGTATCTGTCCGGTCTGGAGCAGTACTGGCAGCGCGATCCCCTGAAGTTCTCCTCACACACGCAGGTCCCATTTTCATCAATTCCGTCCATGCACTGAAACAGACAAAGCAAGATGGCCTCAAATCTTGCATTCTCATTAAACTCCATTTTTTGTCAAGAAAGGCTAATTACTCCCATTAAAAGTAATTGGAAAATTCCCAAAGATACCAAACAAGGAAGACAAATCCTGTCAAAGTACTGTAATAGCCTTACTGACCATGGGTAAGCTTTCTCGAAGCACTAAAACTATCAGATGCTGTGATCTTCTTACAGCAATTCAACAACATTTCATACATATACTTTTTGAAGCGACAGCCATTGATGATTGGCGGATGGAGATGTTGACCTACCGTGCCGTGGCCAGAGCAAGGCGTGCTGAATCCCCCAGGACACGGTCTGCAGTCTGGCCCATAAAAGCCCTTACAACATGCTTCTGTCTATGGGTGGAGGACAAAAGAGAGGGAAGGTTGAGGAAGGGAACCTTCAGCTGGCATTCTTCCAGTTGTCCCATTTGAGGAGGAGGACTTACGGTCACCGTCTTGTTGCAGAAAATCGAGCAACCCATGGTGGGGATGCTGATGTTCAGAATAGTGTCCCTGAAGATACACCCCCTCAGCAACGTATTAATCTTCAGCACAAGGACACCATGGGGGAACAAAACACAAGCTTCTCAAGAAGACTACAAGACTATAGGATTTTAGATCTCACTTCCATTGACTCTCCAGTGAGGCGACACTACAGCACTACACTTCTGTGAAAGGACTTGGATGGTCTACTATTGAAGTGACAGGAATGGAAACTGCTACACAGATCATTGTTCCTCAAACCGGTCCTCGGGTACCTCCAGGATTCCCAGGGAGTTGAGAAAAAACATGGATAGTCTGGGGGCTCCCCGAGGACTGGAGTAACACTGATATACAGATTATGGCCAAAGGCAATCACTGCCCATTAAGGCTGTGTTCATTAAGAGTCGTCTCTGCTTACCAGTTGGACACCGGAGGGACATGAGGCCGTTAAAATCCTCGAGCATCTGGTACAGGAGCTCTGAACACAGACCAGCCAAATGCAAGGTGAAGATCAACATTAACCTATGACAAACATCTCTAGAAAATCATGAGTCTTGCAAGGTTCCCACCTTGACAACACTGAACGTGTTAACGTCACATCTGTGTGGCAACACAGGCTCAATAGAGGATGGGATCAGAACGCCGTCTATCGAGTAAAGACGGCCATTCCTTGCTTCAATGTCTGCCTCAAGGATCACCTGCCCGTTTACGAGAATCTGCCCCTGAGAAAAGAAAAAGCAATCAGTTGCTCCACTGTGCTATTAGCACTGAGAACTGCGACGCCATTCAGGAAGCTTACGTTACTGGTGACGTTGAAGTTCAGTGCCTGATTGGCCATCGACACCGAGCGAGCGGTGGATACGATGTTGGCTACCTCCAGCTGTGATAAAAAAATTCCGAATCTGTTTTAATGCAGGGTCTGACTGCACAGGCAATTTTTCTGGCAGGACCATCTCTTTGATAAATAAAGATCAAACTGATTAGTGGCTACTAAGAGGTCAAACGCTGCAGAAAGTACAGGCTTCAGCTGGATTGACTTTGTCAACGAAAGGCACACTCACTTCCACAGAGGAGACAATGTGGTTCCTCAACAGCTCCAGCAATTTGGGCTTCCCCTGAGGTTTAACAGGAAGTGAAGAAAAGCATGGATGTCGGGAAAATGAATGCTAACAGGACGCTGTAGCAAAAACAACCAAATCACCACATGTGCTCTGCTATTCCTTTCTAGAAAGTAATTTGCACTTCTGTGTACTGTACACTCTGGCATATACTCTCGGACATTAGTCACTCAAAGTTTCATAGTTTATATAAAATGTGCAAATATGCTCAGAAAATGAATTTTAGAATCTTTTAAATCCATTGACATCAAGGTAGACAGCAGAAAAGAGACACAAGGAGGTTCTCGATGTGTGATGGTACCTGGTCATTGAGGAGGAAGTCAAGGTAACCTTCTTTCATGGCGTTAAGAGCCTCGCCAGTGGGAGCAAACAAGGTGTACGGACCAGGAGCGTCCAACAGGTGTGTCATGTCAGCTCTCTGTGGGAAAGCGGGAAGCTTAGGAGCTCAGGAGCTTTTGATCATCAGTGTTACTGGCACGTTCAAAACTTGACTAGAATGGTCTGTGAAATTGTTGAGGAACAAAAAGACACGACAGAAATACACAACGATGTTGATCTGAATTTGGCCTGGAGGATTGTCACGAGAGGGGAGCATGACCTCCACCGGTGAGAATGACAACATCCACAATCACAGGAAGCACACGACGCTTTATGAGAACAAAAAGCATGGTCACTACCTCTAATAAATTCCTAAACTTCTCAAACTTCCCATAATGTGTCAGAATTTTCATCAGGTTCTCCTGGATAAAAACAGAGAAAAGTAGAAAGAGACCAAAAAGCAATATTAAGGACGATGACAATATCAAACAACGTTGTCTTGTACACTATTCTGGAGTCCCCGTTCACACAGAGCCACAGAAAAATGTGACTTAAGGGGTTGTGTGAAACCAAAATCAATCATTTTTAATTTATTGGGCGGTTGTAAAATTAGCATTAGCTTAGAGGCGTCAGAGATGGTCACTGAACTACCAGAGGTCTGCAATGTCACTTTTAGCCGTTCACCTCCTTCTCGCTCTTGACCGTGGGTGGGACGCTTTCCATGAGTTTATTGATGATGTGAATCACTCCATTGGAAGCTGGGATGTCTGACTTCAGAATATCCCCCTTCTTCCGGCTTCCATGGATACGGATTCTCACTGACTGATCCTTCAAACAGATGAAGGTCCAACGTGAGGCAGTGTCACCCACGCAATCGATTATATTACCCACTGAATCAGAGAACGCCTTTAAGGATGACATCATTAGTTTAGGTAAAAATTTGTCACAACGTCCGTGTAATATCTCATAATTGTATTAGCTAGAGGAACAATCACGGATCAACGTGTGTGTGTATATAAATGATCTTACTTTAGCGATCATATGTGAGAAATCACCATAGCATGACTAAGAAGGAGATGCCTTTCATAGTAAATGTTTCGCTACTTAGGGATCATCCCCAAATAAAGAAAACTTTATCTCACAGAAAAATAGAGAGAAAGAAGTCAGCTGTGACGGAGGAAGGAAGGATGGAGGAAGGAAGGATGGAGGCCACATATCGAGTGTTTCTGTCGTTCATTCCAGAAGGTAGCGAGAGAGACTGGCACACAGCTGGTTAGTGGGCCAGCTGGGAAGTATTCCGACACAGAGTTATGTGTCGACGGTGTTATGTGTTTCTACAGGAACACAAAAACGCAAACACGCACATTCTTTTAAGCTTAGCGGGAAATAGTCAGTCTCTGTTTTGAACTTTGAGCACAGGAACTGAATCTCCCTGCTGGATTAAACATCAGTGAACACTGCAATACAAACCCCCCCACAAATCCTGACATACCACATGCGACGGTTTATAGGGGTCACTTTAGAGGATTAAATAATCCATGTAGAAAATCACTAAATCTCTCTGATTTTCATAAATGTCAGGAACAATACAGGTAACACTGGAACAACAAGTGGACCAGAGCACACAGAAATGCCACCTCCTCACCTCATCGGAGACAATGCCTTCTGCAGATTTCCCCGTCAGGGTATAGAAGATGTCGCCCTTTTTCAGGGTGTTGTAGGTCAGCTCTCCAGCCACCATGTGCAGCTTGGCCCGATAGCGAGCTGCCACCCGATCCGCCACCAGGTTCTTTACCTGAAGGAGGCGCCATTTAATGAACACGGCCCTGGAGCCACCCTGGTCAACTCTCAAAACTGCACCCCTTCATAATTAATCCATGGTGTCAAGTAGCACGCAAAAAGAGGTCTCGTAAAAGAGGAAAAAGATGCATGTACATTATATATCGATGAGAGGAAGAATGAAAAAATAGAATATTGTATGGTTTCACTAGAACATATTTGGAAATAATGGTGCAACATTACTCTACAATGGGTGTAAACCACAGAGTAACATGACTGTGACATCCATGTAAACTATACTGCCTGGACCAGTGTTTCCCAGCCTGGTCCTCGGGGTCCCCTGGCAGGTCCACATTTTGCTCCCTCCCAACTCCCTGCCAGACAGTCGACATTTTTGCTCCCTCCCAGACAGTCGACATTTTTGCTCCCTCCCAGACAGTCGACATTATTGCTCCCTCCCAGACAGTCGACATTTTTGCTCCCTCCCAGACAGTCCACATTTTTGCTCCCTCTAGTGGCAGCTGGGAGGGAGCTAAAACAAAGATTGTCCTCGAAACAGTGTCTGGCCTATGGGACTTTAACCTGCAAGTGGCCCAAAATGCACGATTCTGAAGAACACTACAGCTTCCCGGTGATGTGCAGAGGATGAGGCAGCAGAGCGACTCACCGAAGTCCCTTTGAAGCCTTTGTTTGTGGGGACAAATATGGTGAAGGAACCCAGTGAGGACAGTGGCCAAGACATGGACGACTCTGAAGACAGGAAAGAGAAAGAGGGAGAGACAGAGAGAGAGAAAGAAAGAGAGAGAGAGGAGAAGGAGGGGGGCATTCAGTTATCAGTTTACCTCTGGTGCTGCAGAATGGAACCAAAAAAAAAAAAAAAAAAAGAATGGAACCATGAACTTCAAAAAATGTTCAAACCTCAATGTGATGGAGCTTGATGCATGTTTGAATATGCTGAAGAGTGTAACAATTGGATTCTAGAATAGGTTTCCTTTATTAATTAATGAATCCCCATATGTCACCACCTTAATCAAGACCATGTTAATCAAATGTAATCAATTATAAGAATTATAACTATACATAATATAATACTATTACATAATATGTTACTCTTGTAAGGAACAGCCCGTATTGTCGACTCGTTAAACCCTGGCTGTCTTCCAAAATTGTTACTCTCGCCATGTTAAAATCTTTTTTACCGCATATATAAAAGGAAGATTGCAGTTAATTTTACCATGTTGATCGAAACTGCATTAATTAAGGGATACCTGTAGTGACAAAACTAAGTGTCTGGTTGAATCCAGTTGATGCCAAATTGAAGTGGGGTCTTTGTTGAAGACTGTGTGCAATGGGACACAGCATATGCAAAATGACATAACATGTCCACACGTACCGAACAGTGTAATAGCGTTTGTCAGCTGGTCATGCCACATGCCCCTGGGATCTGTGTTCAGCTCTCGTAGCTGCTGCATAATGTTGCTATAGCAGGTCCTCCCATCGCCCTGGTAACCGTCTTGGCACGTGCACCTGAATAAAAAGTCGGTCAAGTCGTTGCATCAGATGTTCACTCCCCCACAGACACGCATGCAAATACTGCGATGAAGACACTCACTCCACCACTCCAGGCTTCGTCGTGGTGCAGTCAGCATTCTTGTCACAGGAAGAAGGCTGACAAATGTCCTTCAGACTGCAGCCTGTCCCCGGAACCAAGTTTTCAAAGCCCTCCAGGCAGCCGCAGTGAGACTGTAAGGTGCCACACTGTCAGCCATCTTGATAAGCAAATGCTGGGGGTGTTTCTCACGGGTGTACAAAGAATGCAAAGGTCGTATTTGTGGTCTTGGCAAGACCGGCCTTGCTAACTTTCCTTCCGAGAATGAACTTCGGATACAGCGAATCATGGGATTGGTCTCGTTTGATGCAACCTTGATATTTGAGGCGAGGCAAGAACAACATACCGGGATTTTTTACCATCCTCTGTTCTTGAATATTGGAACTGGTCCTCGGTAGTAGAAGTTGATGTAAAGCGGATATGCGAGAACACAAGTACAGTCAAGTACACACACCCCTAGAGACCTAGAGCCCTCATGAGGTTGACTAGCTTGATGCTATCAATGAGTTTGAGTTGAGATACCGAAGCCTGCGCTCACGCAGTTAATGAGTCCTGTTACTACACTTCATTATGTCATCTACTGCTCTAGCAGGAAGACACACAGGAAATCAAACACATTAACTTGCACATTTAGATTTACCAACCCTAACCCTAACCCCTGATCTTTAACCCCAACCGCAACCCTAACCCTACCTAATTGGAACCTTCGAAAACCACTTTCAGTTTAGTGGTTTAGCCGCTGCTGTTTGCCCTTCAAGGTCACCAGTGCTGTACTATGAGGGAAGCTCCCCTTGGTGATGCGGTCAGCTGACAGGGAGGCACGTACCTTCCCAGGACCGTCGTACACGCAGACGGTGGTTTGCTCTGAACAGCCCCCGGAATCGGTCTGGCACGGGTCCACTGGTAGGCAGACGCGGCCATCGCCTTGGTAACCATCTGCACAGGTGCACGAGTGCTGGTTTGGGCCCAGGAAATTGCAGACAGCATGTGGATGACAGATTTTCTGGAGGCAGGGGTTAATCGCTGAGATAAAGAGAGAGGGAGAGGGAGTTAACATGACTGGTACTGGATTAATCATCACTAGTGTAATTCAGTGTTGCGTTTCCATGCGGGTGTGACTTACGTGTACACTGCGTCCCGCCTCCTTGGTATCCCGGCAAGCACTTGCAGGCCAGCGTTCTCGTGTGGGCATCCTCAATACAGCGGGCACCCAGAGGGCACCTCAAGGCTGCACACTCGGATATCTCTGCGGGAAGAGTGGGCAGACATCACCATTGCGACATTCAAAAGGGGAGGAGCTCCTGGTGACCACCCAGGAACTTAACCACGATTGCTCACTAAACGAATACAGAAGAGTACTAAAGACCCACGAATATATATTCGGCACTTATACAAGCAAACAAGGGCCTAGAGTTTACTTATACTGTGAAATACAGATTATATGGATTGCTTGAGCAAACCTTACTGTTGAATAATCAAAAGGTTAAGATACAGCATGAATTTTACCGCTCTTCTCATGACGGGACCAATCCCCAGACCTTAGGGAAAAATTAAGACTGCGTGTGCTGCACTGGGTCTTACCCTGGTCACAGTTCAGGCCCTTGTACCCGGAGAAGCAGGTACACTTTCCATCGCCATTGATGCCATGGTTGCAGAGACCGTGGACACAGCTACAGACTGGTCAAAGAGTCGGGTGCAGAACAGATGCGCTCAGATGACAGGTGAAGGTACAGCGAGTTTTGTTTATGTTCCAGTGCAGAAAGTCAAACCTGTGATGCTCACCAGAGCTGCATGTAGCCCCGTAGCGTCCCTCCTGACAGTCCTCACACGCCGTCCCCACAAAGCCAGGCTGAAGATGGGGGGGCGGGCAGATAATGGATGGCGGGAGAAGAAGGGAAAGCACTAAATATCACACCACCACCGAAGTACATGCAGGACTAACAAGTCCCACCCTGCGGTCTTTTGCTCATTTGGGTCACTCTAGTGGGAGTTTATGCATGTCATTTAAAAGTGGATATATTCACAAACTCAAGGACTCTTGCTCGCTGGTGGGAATAAGAATGGCGATCAATTCACCAAGAAGTGGGGTGGCTGTTATGTGGATGAAGTACAGGTGACTCAGGGTGATTTAGGTTGAGAGGTGAGGAGCACCGAGGCTTGGGGGTGGGGTGAAGTAATCCAGGGCATTTTACCTGGCAGGTGCAGGTACCGTTTCCTGTTATGCTGTCTGAACATACACCATGGTTATTGCAAGGGCTGTCAGCTACTTCCGGGCATGCTAACGTCATAGGTAGGGGACAAGAGACAAAAGAGTGATTGATTGATAGACAGGCAGACAGACAGGCAGGCAGACAGGCAGACAGACAGGCAGACAGACAGGCAGACAGACAGGCAGGCAGACAGGCAGACAGACAGACAGCAGGCAGGCAGACAAAATGCCACTTTCAATGTAAAGAGATGTGGGTGCCCCAGTTAGAATTTGGTGTAGATAGAATATGTTGGGAGGGGGGGATATTCATATTCAGAGACCCCCTGAATCTGCCAAGGTATCCATACCCTTCCGGTGCCCATCTCCCATCACTTCGATACAGGACGGGAAAAAACCTTCACAAGTTAGCTATCTAAATATTAATTCCACGACAAGAAACCTGTGCGTGACATCACTAAATAGGCACCTTTCGCGTGTGTGCCCTTCTCACACTGTTTGGACACTCCACTCCTCCCTTAGATGGCCTGTGTGTCTAGATGAAGTGACCAGAGGAGAATAATACAGGCGCCCCCCCTCCTCCTTTAGGGTGCTGAACGGTTCATGGCCCTCAAACCAAGCACATCCTCACTTATTCGCCTTCCTGGGTTTTTTTCCTGCAGTGTTCCTGTCCTTATCAGCGCTACGTTTAGTGGGGGCCTCTCGCTTGTCAGTTTCCTGGGCGCCACATCCTCAAGGTATTGGGGGGGGGGGGCGCGCGCCCCCCGCCGCCCCCACAACCAAAGAGCGAGAGAGCGGCGGGGAGG
>JAODJX010000065.1:21103105-21123268 GCA_026776945.1 Isichthys henryi | reverse complement strand
TTGTTAATGGTCATTTTCATATTGGAATCAGGAGTGTTGCCTAATTTCATAATGGGGGCTAATAATTTTGGCCTCAAGTGTAAATCAGCGTCTTTTTCAAAACACGAGGAAACATTTTCGTTCCCGCTTCCGGCACCCATGTACCGGATGTCCCAAATTGGCTATTTAGCCTCCGAGACCTTTTAACAGGGCTACATGATTAATTAATCGCCCAGCGTAAACTACTTTTAAAAAATACGATTTTAAGTCTGTATAAAACTGAACCGAATGCCAGATTTCGTTTTTGACTCATACTTGCAAACATCGTGTGAATTGCAATGAACTATATTTTATTTAGTTCGAGTTTATAAAAACTTAAGGATGTAAAAATGTCCCCAAAATAAGCATTCAATTAGGCCGGATTTCAAGATTGTGTTTGATACGGGTGAAATATTATACAGTACTGAAAGAGTGACACACAAGGGTAACAGCCGTTAATAGCATCGTGGCCTTTAGAGAGTAGGTTAACATTCAATTATCTTACCTTCAATTAGGCGGATTAACTAAAAAAAATCTCTTACTTAATTCTTGATCAAGTTTTGCTGACTAAATTTCACCTTAAAAACTCTACGTTGTAACTTTAGATGATTTTTTGATGATTCTCCACTAGATGGCAGAACAGACCACAAAACTCAATGCTCAGATAAGGCCACTTTCCTTTTAAATTTTAAAGAATTAATAGCCCTACAATATTTTAGAGGCATATTATGAGGCTTTTTTTTTTTTTTTAACCGTATACAAATATATTACCCCCATCCAGAACTCCCCGTTTTGTCCGTAGTGTCAAAACCCACCAACGGACTGACATGCAGCACTGCCGTCACCGTGGTTCGGTTCTGTTGCACTGGGAGGTGATGGTTGTTGGAAGCGCTAAACTTAACTAGAAGTTGGAAGCACCTGTAGGTCACTGGAAACCAGTGCTGCAGCAGGGGGGTATACGCGGGGATACGTAGTAAATCCACCTCTAAAAAATAGATTTACGGTGTAACAACCTAATAATTGTCAGAAATGCGAATCAATCATAGGAGAAGCTTGTGTACGCTAATATACGGTATAATATTACCCACCTATAAGACATAACACAGCGCTCCGATATATGGAACTTCGCTGGCAGCAACTGGCATTTTGCACGTATGTATTGGTGTAAAACAATAATAACATTAGGCCCACTATCCAAAGCAATTAAAATTATAGCTCAATTACGATTTTTTTAATTTGACCCCTAAAAAAGCAGTCTTCTGGCTCTACGTGTGTCATTATGTATGGGTATTAAAAATATTTGGAAATGCTGTGAAATAAATCTTAACCATTTTGTCTTTATTCTAGTTCTACAGTAACCTATCGGGAAAAGACAACTATGAGAAATTCTAGCTTGTGTGAAACATACATTTTATCTTCGGTTTTTTTTTTTTTTCTACGATTCAAAAATTGTTCCGCTAAAGAAATAAAACCAATCAGACTATTACCCGGGATGTCGCTGCGATCTGCGGATTGTGCCCGTTTGGTCAGCAGAGGTCGCTGTTCATCCCGTAATCAGCACGTCTTACCCCTGTGACAGTCTGTTGACCGTCTCTCGTCTGCCAATCCTGTTCGCTGTATATAGGTACCTGCTCTCCCTGTGTCCCCCAGCTCGGTCATTGTCGCCCTCAGCGTCATTCCTTGTGCCGTTCCTGGCGTGAGTGTTTCCTGTATTTCAGCGTTGGTCTAGCCTCTTCGGGTGTTTTTAGTCACTGGGTTGTATCCCTCTTACATCCTTTCTGTTCGCCCTATGGCTGCCTTGGAGTTGGTCATTCCTTAGGCGTGACACGCAACTAAACAGATGACACAAACATTATACACGTTTACTCATTTATTAAGGAGAATGACCGAATGCAATTTTTTTTTTGTGCGTGGAAAAAGCATGTGAACCACTCAGATTATCAACCCATTTGAAGGGGGGATTAGTGACAGGTATGTGGGCGGCCCAGCCGTATTTGAAGAACATGCAGCGCATACGGAAAGATTTCAGTCCGGACTTGAACCCAAAAGAGCATTTCTGGAAAGACCTGAAAGTGGCTGTGTACCGACGCTGTTATTGCAGTCGAAGGTGCTTTAACTAAAAACTAAGTGAAGGGTCTGAATACTTTCCTAAATGGGATATTTCGGTTTTTTATTTTTTAATAAATTAACAAAACACAAAAAAGCTGTGTTTACTTTGTCATTGTCGAGTATTATGTGTAGATTGATTGATTATAAAAATGAATTTAATACGTTTTAAGATGAGTCTGAAACGTAACAAAATGTGAACAGCTTGTAAGGGTTTGGAAACTTTTCCTATGTGCTGGAAATGCTATAGATTGTGAATATAAACTCGATGTCTTTAGTCCTGTAATTTAAATGCATGCATTCACACAAACACACTTCACGTAAACATTGCACAGATGGTAGTAAGCAGACATCAAACACTGTAACAGCATCAATATGTAAGAAAATTAAACCTTTTATTTGTTTAAAGGAAACTGTCACCATATGGAATATTATAGGACTGCAATTCCCGAGGATTTAATTTGCGAAGAAGCAGCGATACAGGAGAAAGCACATACAAGCGCTATATTACTATAGGCTACATGTCGACGTGTTGTAAATGTGCACCAAATATTTCCCATAAAACATGAAAAACACACTATTAAATGTTAATGAAAGTAATACCTTTGAACCACTTTAATTTGCTCTGCACATCTTACAAATAAGCTGTTTTAACATCGAGTCTGAGTCTGTTTTCAGCTTCAAATGTGCTATTTTCTGCCTGTCTTCTGGAGGCACGTGACTCCCTGCGTCCAGGAGCCAGCATCCCATGGCTCCCAGCAGATTGCGCTGCGCGGTGCTTCGCACACATGGAGGGGCCACTTAGTTAGCCTTAACCCCCTTTGAAAGAAAACACCCGCGGTATTTAGCACAGATCTGTCGCTTCTCACAAATCACCAACAGACGCAAAGACCGGAAAGCGGGACAACGGAGCACATTTTACGCGCAGAAATTCCCATTACAATTAATGAAGCCATCGGGGTTTCCGGATAGACCTTAACGACACACACCGACTATATGTCTTATATACTGTGTGCTTCACAGATGACTATGGTGTAGTAATGAGAAAAACATATACAGAAGAAATGACAGGTACACAGCAATCAAACTGCAAAACTGTCTCGATACGACACACCAGTAACGTGATGAAATCCATTGATTACTTAAACCCTATTTTCCGAATGTTTTTTAATGCATAATTTAATATCTACAAATATAAAAAAATAACATTTGAAGAAATACTACTTTAATATAGGTAAATATAGACTACTGATTCTGCCGTGTTTATCTGGGTTTAAATCATTTCAAAATAACTGTCTTCCAAAGCATACGTAAAGTCTAAAAACATTTCAAAATGCTTATTCATTAAATTACATTAAAAGAACGCTTAGAAATAAAGCTTATCGATGTAGCTAAATTAATTTTAAATCGTGAATATAACATTGGATTTAGGGCAGTAATAGGACCAGGTTAGGCAGTGGTAGTATTAAATAGTATAAAATGTTAACAATTTAACCAAAACATTAGGCTTTATAATGTCAGTGAGTTGTAAAGATATGCAAACACAATGTTCAAAGTCATTCAATGTAATTTTTTTTATTATTAACATTCTCCTAATTTCAGGAATTCACTGTCAGGCACCTGTCCATGTTCCCTTCTGAATCCTTACATAGTTTAAACCCCAAAGCCCTGACTGATAGCCAGTCAGGTCTGCTCATGCATCCAAACTGCCACAGGCGTTTGTTGAGTGAATCAGTCACATCTGAGTCGACAGAGCCAGTTCAGTGCTTGGACTTGGGGCGGGGGGGTGTTTAAAATGCACATCTGGCACTCTATCCAGCTGCCGTACAGCAGCTGAGCGGGTGTGTCCGTCTCACCAAAGCATCACTGTTTGCACATGCATGTTCATTTCCTGAGTGCGCAGTTGCAGGCTCTGTTTATTGGGGAATGATCACCTGTGTCCGAGAATGGGCGTCCGCGAGTATGGGGGGGTCCTGGTCCAGGATTCGAGCGCTACTTGCAGGTATGCATGTCGCTCATGCTCTCGCATCGGAGACAGCGTACGTAGCAGCACCAGACGAACTTGCACTCGCATCGCTCGACGCTGCGCACCACGTGCGTGTTGTAGCCCCGCCCACAGCACAGAAGGCTGCAGCCGTCCGGCCCGCTGGACGTGCGGTTACAACGCCGGCCCCGTGTTCCCGCCACGCCGAGCCGCCGGTCCTCCACACAGTAGTTGGGCGACTTATTGAGAAAGACGAACTCGTCCTTGGTGACCGGCATGCGGCGCTGCTCCTTTTCCTTGCGACGCACTTTCCCCTTGATGCGGTCAAGCATGTGCACGCTGTCCTCGTACCGCTGCTTCAGGAAGCGACCCACCCGCTCGAAGGGGGCCAGCGTCCGCCAGCAGGTCTTCACGGCACAGGACCCCGAGACGCCGTGGCAACGGCAATCCGTCAGCATTGTCTTTGCCACAGCCTGTTGAGGGCAGCAGCGACATAAAGTGCCAAACTTTGGACCTTGGGAGATATTTCCCCCAACCGCCATTTCCCCACCATTTTTGCTATGAACTTTAAACCGAAAATGGATGACGGACAGACACTGCGTGTCGTTAGTATAGCTGACAAAACTGCATCGATTGTGCAAGGTCAAAGGACGCTGTATGAAACTCGAGCAAACTGTGCGTACACCAGGGGAGCCCGTGTGCTTCTCCACACTCACTGAGCTCACTGTGTCAGCTTTTTTTTCCTTTTAGGCACATTGACCTCCTGATTTATGGGGTCATTCACAGAGCAATAAGAGCAGGGAGGGTCGCCTAAGGACAGATCTGGGCGGCGGACGGCGCCGACAGACTGTCTGCCCTCGACTCTGCGTTAACATGTGAGCATGATGCTAATTAGCGAGCTACACCACTGCTTAGGTTGTGCTACCACATTAGCGTGGAGTGGCTGCCTGAAATGCCTTACAAATTTTTACATGCTTCCTTGCCTTCTCATGAGCCGGCCTTAGAATTTTCACCCCCGGCTGAAGAATGGGAAGGGATAAACTAAAACTTCCTGTTAGACTTGTAAGAAGTAACGTTTAGTTCGGTTTCCATTGTTTGCTGTTAACGACCAATTTGATGCGTTATTGTCTCATGCACGTTACTTTGCCACTTGGCTGATGCTTCTGTCCATTTTGTGCAGTTTTACAGGTGGATGTTATAGTTATACAAATCTGTAACATTTCGACTATGGGGCTCTGTTTTTAACCACCATGCCCCCTGCTGGCTGGCTAGCAACACCTGTGTATGGGATTGAAATATTATCTGTGTCGTCACAGTCTTCATAAAACTGCAGCTGCTGCATAATCCAGTCCCATCTCCTCATCTACCTGCTTATCCCCCCCCCACAAAGTACCATCACACCACGCCGCCCCCCTCACCTGCCGCCCAGCCTCGTTATTGTGCTGGTTCATGCTGACCAGGGCGTCGGCCCCCTTGGCCGAGATGTTCCTGACCCCACTGTCGATGAACTTGCGGCTGAACCAGGTGCCGAACTGGATGTCGTCGGAGCAGCCGCCCCAGTGCCAGCCTCCACTGGACGACCCGCTGCCCTGCAGGCTGGCATCGCACGAGCACTCTGTCATGTTCCCAGCGCTGCACGAGCGCGTCACAGCATGCACCAGCCCCGCCGCCATCACTGCGTAGATGAAGGCTGTCTCTTTCGTCCCTGCAGACAATGGTGAAGAACGTCAGCATCTCCGTCAAACTGTCACACTGCCATCACAAATACCAGGCAATTCCTGGACAGGAAATTCTCTTTACGCCTCCCCCAACTTGCTCTCTGTAGCTCACAGTAAGATGGCTGCAAACGGCAGCCACTCACACCGGCACCCAGGGAGCTGGGGGTTAAGGGCCTGGCTCAAGGATTCGCAGACATGGCGAGGCCAGCCTCGAACCAGCAACCTTCTGGTTACAGGCACAGAGGCTCAGCCCACTGATCTTCATGCATCCCTTATGATAAAATCACCACATTAATCCAAACCAAATACTATACTTTCTTAAACCAAGGATTTCATTACATTCACATTTGAAGTTCAAGGTGCTTCCCCATGTAATTCAATTAACACTTGTAATATAAAAAATATCACGAAGATAGGCCTGCCTATTTAAAGTTCGTTGTTTCGCCATAAATCACGTAAAAATGTCCTACTTAAAATGATCGAACTCTAGTGAAATTTTTACTGTAACAGTCATTGTGATGAAATATCTCTAATTAGGTGTAGACCGGTTTTAAAGTTGCTCACCGTGGATATACACAGCGTAAAATCGATTGTGAACAGTTATGTTAATCAGCATGCTAATGCCCAAAATATAGACTTTTGTGTAAAAATGGTAAACTCAATTAAATGAATAATCAAAATGGTGCAAATATAGGCCTAGGTCTATAGAAAACCCGACACGCCTCGCTTGATAAAACATTGAAAATAAAATGAGACTGAAATTTATTATTTAAAAAAAGTATTCTTTAATAATATATGTTATAAAATTTAAGATTGTACGTTTTCTAAAAAAAAGGGGGGGGGGGAGCTATTCATATTAGTATATATGTGTCCTGTTGATATACACTATCTGGGAACCAGACATTTTTGGGACGTAGGCTATTTCACCGTTGCGGTGTCTAACATTACACATTTCAGGATCCCATAATTACCATAATCCCACAGGATTAAAGGTGGGATTAGGAAATAATGCCAATTTCAAAGACAGTACTTGCCCGCGGATAAGTGGTCTGTTGAGACGGGAAAATCGCAGCAGATGTTTACCGAGCGCCAGCTGCTGCTGCGCAAACCAGACAACTTTCACCAGAGCGAAACGTGTAACTACTGCAATTTTTACCTTTAACTTATACATAAAACACACTATGCGCTGTGTGATTTGTGAAGTTTTGACATATGAATTTACACTGGTGCGATTGATCATAGCAACCGGTACAACAAACAAGAGGACCTGAAATTCTGTCGTAGGTACAGATTATATAAAAAATAATTTAAATTGCAATCGAAGAAGAGAGAAATACCGAGCTATGTGAGTACTGAAATAGTAATCAGATTATTATAGATTTCACTAAATCGATGTAGACATAATTCCCTGAAAACACTGTAACCTGATTCTTATGGCCCGTATTTATAGTTTAATGTGATGCAAGGAATTTGCCATGAATTCTCGCTAAATTCTCGTTTCTGAAATTCAATAAACTAAAAATGATAGATCGCACTTACCGCTGGTCCGCTCGTATCCGAAGACGGATAAGTCTCTGGTGGTAGAGCAGTTCCACCTTTCGTGCTTAAACTGGGTCTGGCACTCGGCGATCCCCAGACGCGCGCCGTCTCGGATGCTCGCTAACAGATACGGTTTTCTTTTACATATATCCTTCTGTTTGCTTGTTAAAGGAATATTCGAGCAACTAATTTTCTCCGGAACACCCGCGGATGTAACTCCCAGCCACCTATAAAACAGACCCAAAAACCATAACCATCACTTTTAAAAGTATAAATATTGACATTCTTATCTTGAGAATGACAGGCTATTCTAAAACAACAACAACAAATGCCAGATCAACAATGTAAATTGCCGGGATAGATAATAAGACATAACAATGTTTCAGGATGCTGAGTAACGAAGACACAGTACTTACATCCAGCTTCCTTGGCAGAGAATAGGATACAAGGAAAACAAGAAAATGACTGTGTAGGCTTTAAATATTCCACAAGAATCTTTTTTCTCCATGACCGCCTCATTTAAGACTGCAGCATGTTAGCGTATAGTGTCCATATCCATCGAATAGAATTACATATTAGCCATCATGTCCCGCTTCCGAAGGATATCTAGATAAAAGTTTCTTGTTACTTCCATTAAATGGCGATTGATAGGTGACATGTAACGGGCGGACAGTATTTGATGCTGATGGTAGATTAATATGATTAAGTTTCATTGGTGTGTCGCTGTCCCGAAACATGCCATTTTATCTCCGTCTTGCGGAACGTGGGGTTGAACGTTCCTCCTGCGCCGAAATCACGTCTCTGATTGGCCTAAAAGGTCATTAATATTCAGAAGATGTGTCGATTTCATAACATAATTGGCCGAAAGATGGAAAGGGTTCACCTTACAGGGCTACATGCGCTTCAAAGGTCGCAATGAATACAAATAGCGAAATTACTGGAGAAATATCGATGAATGATTAAAATAAAAAAAATACTTAGCAGCAATTTTACTTAATAAATATAAGTTTAAAATTTTCTGTCGTTGATATTTTTAGTGAACATGAACTGCTTTAAACAGCTGGATTTCAACTAAAATTTAATCCATTCAGGATTGGTGTGTCGTATATTGAACTGTGAAACAATTACAGTTAGTTGTAACAATAATTTGCAACAATAATATCAATTATGATGATCATAGCAATAATAAACGATTAGATTTTTCTTCTTATTCTCATTATTATTATTATTATTATCGTCAGAATCATCACCTATTTAAATCTTTAAATCTGGGTGGAGCTCACAAAATGAGCCTTAAAATAAAAGTGTAGATTTTGGGGTTGTATGTTCAGTTATGTTGAAATAGTATTTAGTGCATTCTCTTTCTGCGTGAAAATGAATTTATGTACGTGATTCGATATGTTGAAGTGTATTAATTAAAGTGTATTAAATGCTAAGCAGAAAACCACAATGATGCAAAATAATATGACATTATCTCACAATTATGAAAAAAATATCCGCAAAGTATTGCGCGAAAATTACAGTGCCTACAATTTTATTGTAATTTCTGCATTCCCCATACCTATGAACAGGAATTTTTACGTGCTTCAATAGGACTGGTCTATTTTCCCATACATGGTTTATCGTTACAGTAATAAAATTTATGAAGGACGAAGACAGTTACTAGCTTATCCTATATGTTCTCAAAAGTAAGAAATCTCGCACTCATCTAACAGTTTTTTCTCTTCGTTTATAGAATCAAAAATAACGACGTGCGCCGCCGAAAAAATAGTTTTAATGTGTATGTATAAAGCCTTTTTTTTATAAATGTTTAGCCACTGTAATTTTCGCACAAAACTTTGCTGGCATTATTGTAAAAATGTGAAATAAACTGCCCCGTTTAAACCCACGTAATTTGCAATTGATATCAGACTAACTCAATAATTTCCTTATAACTTGTTAAATGTTCCAATAGCTTGTTGCACGAGGCAAGTGACGTTTGACCCTCGGGGAGACGTCATACTCCAATGTTATACACACAGCATTGCATTTAAAAACAGATAGCTGTTCTGTGGACTTCTGTAAAACAGTAACGTTTAAGTAAATGTGACTAGGAATAAATAGCAATAAAGGTAATCATTTCACAGCGTTTATAGTCTCTTTCAACAATCGGCATTTTTAGTCCAGTTCTTTTTCAAACAAGCTCAGTTTTTTGCACCCTGACAGGCCCACAGAAAGCGTATAATAACGGCGACTCTCATCTCAGTCTACGCCTTGTACGATTTAATTCTTCCCGTGAATACGGCCTTCGTTCCTGCATTCATGTCTTAAGGCTGAATTAAAGACATCAGGTTTAACCAACATCAGGCGGACCTGAGATCCGCTGTGCTGAACGACACCCTTGCTGAGATACACTATATGCTTCATTACAGCGCATTACACCGATAATTTCCTTAGCGGATTCCTTTACGCGGGCTGATTTAAAGGGCTTAATTCTTACATATGGTATGAAATTCAAGCGAGCAACAGGGTCTAATTCAGAAGACTGACCCCCCCCCCCAACCCAGAAAGTATACCACGGTAATTGGGCGTAAAATGTGAGTCACATGCTGCATGAAACACAGAGACCGGATGTTTTAATATACTTCACAATTTTACAAAAAGTAGCTGTGAAGTAAATCTCGCTGTTTGTCATTTAATAATTAAATAAGAATTAAATTCCAGCATCCTTGCTTTTATTATATGTAGCAATCATAAAAAACATATGTATTATATATAAAACTTCGTAGGACGTTATCTCGATATTGAAGATTCTGTGCTGGAATGTGCAAAGTGTCGCTCTGTCCAGTAATTCAAATGCGCATTTTTTTTATATAGTTCTATTACCGTACATTGAGTTGCAACAAACATAGAATAAAAAAAAACAACGCTATACTGTAAATTTTTTTCTGCTTCGTTTCATGCTGCTGAAATAAATAATTTATCCTAAAATGCTACATGTTATACCCAAACGTATCATCTCAATTTTAGCTCAGGAACAAGAAAAGAGACAAAGTTACATAGGAAAATGATTTAATAAAACATGTTTATCTGCAAAAAAAACCCAGAATATTTATACAATCATTATAGTACAATACAGGTTTATTCCTTCATCAGCATCTTAATGTTTTATGCAAAGCTACACACAACGCAGCCTGAAATCGATAAATCTGAATCCTGCCTAGTTTGTAGTTTGCGCGAGGTTACATATTTTATTACTGATAGAAATAATGTATTCAATTAAAAAAAATAACTTTTCATTCCCACAAACCAGTTCGGTTCTCTCAGTTCAAACCCAAATCTCACTGTAAAAAAAGATGGAGGTGAAAGTACTTCAATTACCAATCGAATATTTGCTAGAAAAATACATAAGTATACATATATAACAACAGGCTACATTATCAGTCGGCAAATACTGTTCTTTCATCAGTTTCACTCAAAATTTGTAAAAATATATATGTGCAGATATCAGGAGTTAAATACATATATGTTTTTGGGAATATAGGAAATAATACATTTGCTTAACTATACAAAAGATCTTTGGCATTTCACATGGTTAAACACACATTTTAAAATAGTGAGGTATGCAGTACAGAGGAAGCTGGGCCATCTGTGCCCTGCGGACGTCCCCACAATGTCATCTGCCGCCCGCCTACTGTTTCAGTCCATTGTGCATAAACATCCCAGCAGCATTATGAAAACATTGCGTTTCTCCTGACAGCCAAACACCTTCTGGGAGCTTCGGCAGTGTTTGCTGTCATTTTTTGCAGTTTCACTGTTCAGAGCGGTTCGCACTGGAATAAATCAATGCAGTTTCTCTCTCTCTCTCAGTTTTGGGAAGACTTCAAGTCCACATAGTCTCTCCTCTCACCAATCTGTGGTCCTCTCACGGGGCCAGAAGTCACGTCACTTGGGTCGACTCTGAACCAATCAGAGGGGAACAAGGTGGAGTGGCCTTCCAGGAACCGCTTTCATGACTGAAGTGACTGTTGTCCCTGTTTAAGCTCTGTGTCTTTTACACACACACACACACACACACACACACACACTGCGGTAGTCTTCACTTCAGCGAGGTCCAGCAGTCATGTTCCTTGACCTGCTGCTACACATCCGGCTGAGAAGAACCTCCGAGTAGACCTGGTTCACGGAACCTTTGACGTGATAGGGCGAATCTGCCCTGGACCCCAGCTCCTGAAGATCCAGCGTCCCGCTGGGTCCGAGCCACGTCTCAGCTGCTTGTTGGTACAGCGTTGTGTCCCTGTGCTGAGGCCCGTTGGGAAATGCAAACTTTCCAACCTGCAAAAAGTCACAAAAAGCTCACCCGTAATCCTTTCCAAGCTGGCTGCACTCACACCACAATCTGCTCTTTCCAAATTCAGGTGCAAGACAAAATCATATGAAACGATGCATTTTAACTTTAAATTTCTTCCCTTTGTTTCTGGTTTATTTAGCTAGTTTTTCAGTGGGGTGGAACTGTGAACATTACATAATGTAATCATAGACATTTGGAATAATAGTGTGTCACTTGACAAAAAGATTACAGCCAGCGTAAATCAGAGCTCTATACAGCCTTTGATGTGTTTGGGTGTCAGGCATAGTCTTCCCTTTTTTTCCTCTCGTTTCAGCCTTACTGAAGGGAATTAGCTACGGTTAAGTGGTGAAGAATTTTGCCGCCCGCCAGCGGCACCCGCACGTCATTAAAAACCCGTGCCGCTCGAACAGGATCACGCTCAAGACGAACGTCACCGCACATCTGATACCAACATGCACTCCGCTAGCTAATGAAAATCAGCCCTGTCGGTAATTGCTTAATTGCTCATTAACAGGTCCTACGCATGGGTTGGAGCAGCGATGTTTTGGAAAGTCGCAGCTGCCTTGAATGTCTAACCGAGAGAGACAGTCGTATCTTTAACTGTTGTGTTATTAAACAGGAGGCATTTTCGTCTCAGTGAAATACTGAGAAATCATTGGTGAGAAAATGTCTTAAACCGGAATTTTGACGTAATTTTAAGCCGGGGGCTGCGCAAATGTGCTACCACACAGAATAATAAAAATAAAACCAAATGTGTGAAGACTGAGTAAAAGGCAGCTGTGCTAGTCATTGTAAGATTGCGGGTTCGAATCCCATGGTCAGCAAAGTGATATCAGCATTTGACTCTGAAACAAGACCTCTACCCCTCTATTGTTCCAGACTAGCTCTGCTTTCTGCACTGTATGTCGCTGTGATAAAAGCTTTTGCTCAATGAAAATGTTCATACGTAACGGCGTGAAGCGACTCACGGTACCTCGTGAAAGTGGCACGCGCATTTTCCCTGAAGGAACTCCTTGTATCGACCCATAGTGATGCTGAGGGTGTCGATGACCTCATACCCATAAAGCTTTGCGGTCGTGAGAATGTTCTGGTTCAGGTTGTGAAGCTCCTGCACTCCTCTCTGATGGGAGGTATGGGAGATATATTTGAAAGGACTCATACAGCACGGATTATATACTGATTATACAGCCGATATTATGTGAGGCACGCTGGGTTCCATTCATAAAGCATGCTTTCACAAATATCATATCCTGCTCATTTTGGCAAATGATTATGCGTGAGTTCAGTGGTGCTGGAGCGCAGAACAATGCGGGAACTGACCAGAGACAAGGAATGAATTCCATCCACCGGGAGATGGAAGCCCATTCCGATGGTCTTCACCATCACCAGAATGTTGTGAAGGTTTTCCCTGAAATAAAGCGATGGATAAAGGAGAGACAGCAGAATGGGACGAGTGAAAAACACAGTGACTGATGACGAGCTGAAACAGAAATATCATGACAGAGACTGGCTTTAATATTTAGCTTCATTCACTAATATGGAACAGACTCATAAACACCCTAGAAGACAAAGACTTACTCGTAAAACAGATGACTGTCCATTAACAAGCCACACGAAAGGAAATGAAAACAGACTCATAGTTCAAACTGTACAAGTTGTTATGGTCTGTGACGGGGATTTGGATTCCGCAAATTACACCTTCTGGTCTAGTTTAAATAAGACGTGTACCGTTTGAGGACCTGCTGCAGGATGTTCAGATGATTGGGGGTAAGCCACTGTACTCCTCCAACAACCAGCACTGTCTGAGGCGAGTTCTCCAGAGGATGGGACCTGAAATGAAGATGGAGGGATCTGGTGGGCAGATGGTCAGACCAAGAGGAGCTTAAGGATCCGGTTCCCTGACCCCGGTGTCGTACATCTCGATGAGCTGCTGGAGAGCTCTCTCGAAACTGGGCCTCTGGCTTCTGTCCAGCCAGAACTGCGGGTAATAGGAGTAACTGATGAGGGTACCGCCGTTGTTGACATTATGGTACACGATGGTGTCGTGGGCCTTGTCCCAGGCCTCTAGGGTACCGTTGACTCGCTCCATGAAGTAGTACATCATCCCACGGTTAGTGGAGTCTCCGATGAACAGGACCTGTCAAGAGTCCCCAGAAGCACCATTACGACTGAACAATGTAGCTAAGAACTGCTACGACATTTAGAAATGGTTGCGGCAATTCCTGCTGTGAATGTTATCTTTAGAGATGAGGTCCCTCACAGCTATTTCCTACAGGGATGCGCCTTCTGCCCTGGGCAGCCCTTGAGTTTTGCTATTCTTTTCATTATGAGAAAATCCCTTGGGCAGACGGAGCGCCGTAATAGTCCGAGTGATGAGAGACAAGGCCACTCATGTGGATCACATTAATCCTGGTCGACCCAGGAGACCCAGTCGCCTTTAGCCACTTGCCGGTAAAACCGTTGACCTTCACCCCACCCGGCACATGGGAAACAGCAGGGAGGCAGCTAACAGAACTCCTGAGCTTTCCTGGGAGCCACCTTTCCTGGGGCCTGCTTTCAGGGCCAGGGTGGGCGTCCAGGTCCGAGTACCAGCCAGGTGGTGATCAGTCTACGGCCCACGGTCCGTCAGAGCCTGTGTGTTTGATGGTTTTCAGCTGCTGGTTTTCAGTGACGCTCGAAAATGCTGTCCTGTTTCACGGGCGGTTAACTCTACAAGAAGGAGAAAGCCGCGGTGTGTCAGAGAAGCAGGATTGGGCTGATGCCCAAACCGCTGCCTCCCCCACAGTGTCGATGTCTTTTGGACACCCCCAATGTCAGAAGATGTTCAGACGGGAATGGTAAACAGATTGGGGAATAAATTCTTGACTTTAAAGTCGACATTCAAAAACCCAATCCCTCGAAAGTCGTGAGGAATCTGATGCATGTCTCAGGAACCCATGGGATTTCCATGTCCTGTGGTGACTCCATCCGTTCATTTAATCCTCCGCATGTACCGAACCTTTTATCACTCAGACGGAGTGAGTAAGAGAGGAGGTGTCTGGGGAACAATCCGGAGCTGCTTCGGATGACATCGTCCCCATGCTCCATTCCATTCCAAAATGATTTGCTATTTTGTTTTGTTGAGCCTGTGATTCATTTAGCCGGAGGCTACAACTAGGAGCAGTCCAAGAAATTCTTGGAGTTGGGGCATTCTGGGCGAATTCGACCGAGTGGCCGTTTCACCTTTATGAAGTCCACTGGGAATTCCCCAGACAAATCGAACCAGACTAGCTTGTCACGTTGGTGTATGTAGACCTTCCTGCAGGAACCCCACAATCTTGTTTGCAGAATGAAGGGAAATAAGGGGGAATCAGAAATAGATACATATACTGGAAAACCCAAGGTTTTGGACGGTAACCATTTTGTTGCGTAGTCCCTACTAAATGCTGTTGTTACACACAGCGCTGGGACCCATGTGGAAAATATTAGCCTACTGCACTTGGAACATCTTTCCACCATCAGGAGTTAAAATGGAAGCTGTGCATGGTTCCTTCTTCGCTCAAACGGACTGGATCCTTGGAGTCCTGCTCTTGGGAACCTGCCTTTGGGTATTCACCTGGGCCTGCTTTCAGGGCCAGGGTGGGCGTCCAGGTCCAAGTACCAGCCAGGTGGTGATCAGTCTACGGCCCACGGTCCGTCAGAGCCTGTGTGTTTGATGGTTTTCAGCTGCTGGGAGCCGTGACGGTGGCAGTTTTGTGGCTGGCTCCTATGCAGAGTGGAACAGAGGCATCTAGGACGTCTCTTAAATCTCTAAAGAAATATTAAAGATAAAAAAACAGACCCAGTCTGGTTCTGGTTGTGTTTGTTCAGATGAAATTCAGGAGGTCGGCAGGGGAAAAAAAACCCTGCAATGAAAATGTTCTTGCTTTATCTGTGTGGGGTTCTACACACCTTCTGTATTTAGAGCTCTATGAATGAACTATGGCACCTGTTTAATCTCTCGAATGCAGCACTAAGTGTCCTTAAAGCATCATTTAAACCCGATCTGCCAGGTTCTGTTTCATTTTGCATGGTTCTGTTGTGCAACTTGTCTTCCAGGTTTCAGGTTATCAGTCCCAGAAGAGGAATTGCTGGGTTTTGACGTTTTGCACCCCTCACTCCATCTCCCATAACCACTTACAGGGTCTCTGTAAACCTGGAACCCATGCCAGGAAGCATAGGGCATGAGGCAGGGCCACCCTGCATGGGGGGATAGTTCACTGCACATAATCACATTAAAGGCGATTTGGATGAACCAGTCCAGCTGGAGAAACCCCATGAGCGGGCAGAACCTCAAACACACCAGAAGAACCAGAAAAACTCATCCTGAAGGCATGTCTATAGACCCAGGGTTCCATCATCACCTTCCTGCCCAGCATGCAGTCCCGAAGCTGGGGCCCTTCCAGCACGGGGTAGTAGCAATCATCCGGTTGCCAGGATACCACCCTCCAGTCACAGGTCCTGTTGTCAGAGCAACTAAGACACGGAACAACCCAGCGACCTGCGGGCAGACAGACAAAGATACCCTATGAGCCCGAATGTCTCACACTGACCAGAAATTTCAAGTAAAAAAGAAAGTGTGTAAAAAATACGTATGTGCATCAGTGGTATTTGGTGGGATGATTTATAAGGGTCGCAGTTACATGATATTTACGGTTTCGCACGTTTGATGTTTTCCAGGTAGGGCAGGACAAGTATTAATTCAGCAATGTCTCTTGTGGCATGTCACAGCGTTTCAGCCGGGTGATAAGGGGGGACCTGATGGAGGATGGGAGTGGGAATACTCATCTCTGTGGGGGTGGCTCGGGAGGGGGAGGGGGTCGGTTCCCTTAGATGGTTCTAAAACTTTGCTGTGGAGTAATGCCTTGAGGAGGGGAGTGCCTTCCCAGCAGGGGTGTGTGCCTGTTCCCATCTGTCTATGCTCTCCGTCCTTCTAAAAAAGCCCCATCCTCACAAGCAAGACCCCGCACCCCCATCGTCCAGCTCACCATGACCAGCTCCTACTTAATTGCCCTTACGGACGGGGCTCAGATGACTGGCCGCTGTGCGGTGTGTCCTCCATCCGAAGGCCAGCTGTGACCCTAACATTTTGTTTATGCTATAAATTCGGGTCGCCCCTTAAACTTTGACTTTTGTGTCAAAGGGCAATCCACCATAACCCCCCACAGTAAAAGCTGCTGGTATTTAGTCATGCAAGACTGAAAAATGGCATAGCTGGCAGGTATGAAACAGAAATGGGAAGTACCAGCTTGACCAAATCCTATCACACAGTTTGATCATATTCATCAAGCTTGTCAAAGAGTCGGCAATTGTCACATGAGAGTTTTTAGTAGCCTTAGGGGACATTTAGTAGCCTTAGGGGACATTTCCGGACATTGGATTCATCGTCAATTTATAAATGAGGTTGTATGTCCCCCAGAAGGACACAAAGCCCTTACATGACCAAGCACCAGTGGAACACTTAAGAAGATTCCCTCACTAGTAGTAAACTAGAGCATCAAGCCTTCTTTGTTAAGTCAGAATCTCACAGATTTACAGTCAGTTTATGGTGCAGACGGTTGCTCTGCCTTTGCAGTGTAATTCAATAATTTATTGAATGATGTACTGAAAGTGAAAAACATCTACCCACCGTAACCTGGGGAGTGTCTGTATTTGCAGATTGTGTGCATGTGATTTAATTTTGTTTTATGTGTGTACACGTGTTTGTTCGGGGTGGGTGGTGACCTGGAGCATCTCCGGACAGGCAAGGCCTTGTGGGGGCGGAAGCGCGGGGCAGAGGCTCCAGGCCGCAGGGCAAGTCGGGCTGGACCACCAGGCCGCAGTCCTGGGGAGACACACAGGGGACAGAATCGGTCATCCAAGTGTGACAGGAAAGCACCGGGGCTCACACTTAACACACAAGTGGCACCAAATTCAGACCCGACACCCAATCACTTTCCAGTCAGATGCTACAAACCAGCTTCTGTCACGGAAATTATAATCAAACCTCACGAATGCCCGTAATTAATGATGGGGTGAATACCCGAGGGCGTTCTGCTTCACCGAACCCTGACCACAGTCATTTTCCGAGGCTGTTTCTTGCCAGACTAACGGGGGCTTATTTATAACCACACGTGCTGAGTGGTTCTGCGTGGGTGGCCTGGCTCATGCCAGTATTTTTATGGCAAGAGGCTGGTATTGATAAGTATACAATGGTGAAAGGAATGTCTGTCGTTACGCGGATGTTATGCCAAGCATTTCATTTAAATGTAATGTCATATAATTATTGTCTTGTGGTAAATACTTGCAGACATATTGTCATATCTGCAAATAAGAATTTTCTGCAATGAATATTAATAAACGATAATAAAATAGCGTTAAAAACCAACTAAAATAATGTTCCTTTTTTCTCTGAGTGACCGCTATTGTATCGATCATATGGCAGGTCCGTCTGCCAGAAGGGGGGGGGGGGAGGGGGCAAAGATTGGAGTGCATTTGATGTTGGAGTTGGACAGACTCGATAAGAGAGAGGATGATGGAATGTGACCACGGGCAAACTGTTATGGGGAGTCCAGAAGTTTTGGGGGTCGGGGGGGCATCTGGCGGAACTACTGAAGGTTCACACCGGCCTTTGAAAGCCCCCCCATGCCGAGTCCAGGGGCTTCACGCGGCCCCTCCACATTCCGCACCCCGGCGGGACAGCTCGCAACAAAGTGGCACAAGACAACTTAACAGGGATTTTCTTGTTCGTACCTGTGCACGGTGTACAAGCATAAACACGGGGGCGAGCCGGGCTTTTGAAGGGCTCTGCGGGCCGGGGGCCGCGCCGGCTGACTGGAGCCGTGCCACCCTCTTTTCTGTCGCCGCATCAGATGGATTTTTATGGAGTCGCATGGAAACGCAACAAGAAGAAAGGCCTCTTACAATCGAGCCGCCATCTTCCTCCATCCAGGGGCCGCACAGAATGGAACGGAATTCCGGAAAATACCGTAATAACGTTAAAACATAATCCCCCCTCCCCATCTGCCTCTGGTGATTACCTGTCATTAAAACTGTGAATATGTTTCTTTCTGAGTGGTTGCGGAAATGATTCCTGCCATTTTGGATTTATCAACATGATGAACAGGGATTTTCCACCGGTCTGGGTCCGCGGACTCCATAAGAGTTCTGGTCACCCACACCACACCAACTGAGAGTCATTAGAGTGGGTTACACGGCTCTCAGCCCAGCAGCAACACGGACGTAATCTCTTGTGATTCAGTACAGCTCTAAACTCCTGCAAAAACTGTCCAGCTAATACCTGTTAGATTACAGCTGTGGGCATTGTACTGCCAGCTACTTCAATTTCCAAACATTTCTCCTGAGGTTTTTGCCCAAACTGAGCATTTCCTGGCGAAATGGACTGATTTCAGTCAGTCTTGCTCGAGGGAACGTGCCACTTTTCTACGCTCTGACAGAGAACCTGGTGCTGCAGTCAAGAGAATCACTGTCCAAGATGTAAGGCAAAGGCACAAGCTAACTGACAAGATAACTGACATACTGGGAAGTTTGCTTTCCCCACCGACTGGGATATGTGGTCTTGCAAAAGCTGATTAGATATTTAAGTTTGAAATATGCTTGCTAAATAGCTTAGTATAGCTCTGATAAATTAGTATAGTTGTCCAATGGTTACAGTTTTGCTCTGTAAAATGTACTAACAGGTCACATTCAAAGTAAATTAATTCAACAGAAATGAGCTGTTCAGTAAATAGCTCCTGTTGGGCGCATCTGTGTGTAACTGATGTACTACACTAACACCAATGCAAATACTTCAATACTTAGATCAGAATAATAAAAAAATCACGTGGCAGCTGTACGTTTCTGTGATTCATGACTGTGTTTATTGTAATTTGAGCTTTAGGCTCACTGTGTAACTTGATTTATATGTTGTATTTAATGAAAACCTGTATCACACGAGGCATTATTCACACGTTGGAAGCGTTCATGACAGAAGGGATGAACCTGTGAAGCAGGGAAAGATTGGCATTTTCTATTTTAAGGAATTAGCTTTGACCCACAGAGGCTCATCCATGCTTAATTATGGGAGGCTGATAGGCCAATAAACCCTGAAACTAAACTCCCGGGGGGGGGGCAGCTTCCGGGACTCTAACTGAGACCCCACCCATGCCCAGGGAGCGGGATTCACCCCCAGCTGTATCCCGGGAAGAAAGATCTGAATGCCAGCAGTTGCCAATATCTCCCTTTTCAATATGAATACACTATTTTGTACAATTTACCTAATAATTCTTCGCCGGACTTCACACCTGACAGCCGATTGGCCACTGGGAACAGAGCCCTAAGGGGTAAAGCACGCTTCTCAGTGCTGGAGCACCGGGGGGGGGGGGGGGGGGGGTATTCTGGAAAGACGTGTTGTTACAAACGTCCATTAAAGCTCAGTGCCCAAAGCAAATGCATGCGTTCATGTGCAGTTA
>JAODJX010000065.1:21055235-21075016 GCA_026776945.1 Isichthys henryi | reverse complement strand
AACCCCCCCCCCCCCCCCCCCCCCCCCCCCCCCCCCCCCCCCCCCCGCGCCCCCCCCCCCCCCCCGGCGGGGGGGGGGGGGGCGCCTGCATTCATCCTTCAGGGAGGGGTAGGATTCGTAGCTTAAAGGGAACAAGGGAACACAGAGGAATATATTCATCATACAATTACGCACTGGACTGGGCCCAGCTATTTTTAAATTCACTTTCATAAAATCACTGGCTATTACCATTGTTGTTTTCTAAGCAGGAACAGTCACACAATGGCCTGCAGGAGAGGCAGTAAAGTCTCATGACCTGTCATCTTTTGATGGTGACCATCTGCTGTGCTACTGAACACCACATTGACTTTGTTATAAATAAGACTACTATCTTTAACCCCCCCCCCCCCCACCAGCACCAGAAGTGATCTTGTCTGTGGCTTTCGCTGGATAGGCAGATGTCTCCGGAATAGAGAGGAATCCTACTCCCTACCAGCCCACCCACTGTCCCCTGCAGGCAGACCACCGGGAATGTTCTGGAAAACAGCGTTACGGTGAACCTTATAAAAGTGTCTGAGCGATGGCCTCAGACATGCGGCGACTCCGTGGCAGAATTCTGACCATGTGATGGGGGGTGGGGTGGGTGGGGGAGGGCTCTTAGCATTAGCCTGTAGGAGCGGTCCGGCCTCAGAGCAGCGACTCAGCAGCCCAGACGAGCAGCGCGGCCCGTGGAGACTCCAGTGTGGCAGTGACGTCACCAATCAATAAGACGTTTCAGGAATATTCCTGACGCGTTTCTAATTGCTTAACAGCTCTCACTGAAACCCTGTAATGCTTTCGACGTCTCTCTGCTCCTTAACACATTCACATAAATATAAGAAAAAGTGTCAAGTATCGAGGATCTATTTTTGCCCAGACATGTCACTCAAATAGACTATTTTAAATGCTAAACTGGTGTAAAAAAATGAGACCACCATTTTATAATTTGTGGTCCCTCTTCTGTTCTACATGATTATATGTAATAACCCACAAAGGCTGAGATGGGCCATCATGCTGGTCTCACCAGGTTGGGGGTCTGGGTCTGTGTGTGTGGAGTTTCACACAATCCCGTCCAGGTCGTACCCCAGCCTTATGCCCTGCAATGGACCTGCATCCCGTCCAGGTCGTACCCCAGCCTTGTGCCCTGCGCTGCCTGGGATAGAGTCCAGACTCCCTGTGACTCTGATCGGAATATATTGGAAAGAAGATGGTTGGCTGCAAAAAATACAGAGCTGGGACTTGCCACAGACACTTCCGGATACTGTGGACACCTCAACCTTTTCACATCACGGGCTTCACAGGCACATGAGTCAGTCCTGAAATATTTGATTCGCAACTGTAGTCACTCGAAGCGGCGAACGTGGGAGAATGAAGCCGGAGGTGTGGCGAAAGAGAGGCCGATTGTTCCGGAATGACTTGGAGAGGATCTCAGCTCCAGGGTTTTGTGGCCATTCACAACGGGGCTGAAAAGGCCCCCAGGCGCCGAATGCTTGTTCATGCAGAGCTGCGTCTTTGCTTGGTAACTGGTGAAAGACTTGGCAACACATCTTCTCCATCTCAGATGGGATGGTGGTGCAAGCAAAACAAACAAAAAAAAAAACCCAGACGCAGGACAAACATAGACGCTGTCATAGTAGCCAGACTCATATCAGCATCAAATCGGTAGGAAGTGCTAAAATTACTTAGCGTAAAAATATCTGAATCCATCTTCAAACAGCTGCACCCTCATAATTCAATCATTTTCCAGGCACTAAATGGCTGCCTTGTTGATTTGAGCAAGGCAACTTCATAAAGCTAAACAGGGTTAGCGCTACTTTGCGCAGGAATGAATTTTCCGTGTCTGTCGGGTCACGTGACTGCGCATCCCTGGATGCTGTTTTGGGTGTGGCTGCACTTAGGCCTTAAATTGGCGGGGCGATAGAAAGAGGTCAGACTGAAGCAGGCTTCCTGCATTAAGAAGCTCACATTCGGCATTCGAGGCACGCTTGTTAGGGATGCCGACTATAGTTATGTCTTCTGAAAGAGATATCCTGATTCATACACATATTCTCGGACATTTAAATGGTTAAAACAAAAGTACAAATGTCTGGAGGGTGACATTTGGAAGCAAGTTAATGAATTGCCAAGAAAAGCAAGAAATAAATGTCAACAAAATTTCAAATGAAAGTTGTTTATGTAGATAAAGAATGTAATATTGTCTTAAGCCAGCGGTGGTTTTGAACAGCTCCACGAGAATGCTCTGAGAATACTTTACCAGGGGATTTACCAGTAATTTATATCTCTTCCATGATGAAAGAGATAACTCTCGCCAAGTTTCCACAAACGTTCTAATTGGCCGTTCCTTGGAAATGGGCGGGGTCACAAAACTAAGGCTCCTTGGATCACACACAAGCGACACGTGGCCAAGGTGTAGTAATGTTTTTGCAGGGGGACACTCCTACACACAAACAAAGGAATGCTCCATGACAGGGGGCCAAAACGCCCCGGAACAGCAATGCTGGCCGTGCCACACAAAGGGGCACAGTAGGGGCATAGGTGCCCTGGCAGATTTGGGGAGGGGGGGCTTTACAGGGGCTCTTTATTACATAAGTTATGCAATCACAAAATGAGGGAGTCAAAGGTGACATTTTACCAAGACTCCCAAATTTTCAGGCTTTGCCCCCACCCGTGTGTCCCGCATTTTAATTTTTAAATGAGCGCCCCCATGAAGTGCTGGAACAACATGCCACATGCAGCTATCAGTGTTGGCTGAATCATCCCAGGCTGTAACCAAACACAAAGTGTGGGACGAGTTCTTGGACTCCCTAAGCCCGAAAGCCCAATGTCCACAGCTCTCACAATAGACAACAGGTCTCCTGCCCCCCCCCCAAAAAAAGTATTCCACATTGTCACAAAGTTTTACAACTCTCCCTATGTCGGCCAGGAAAGCGGAAAGGGCTGATGTACACCATCCTCTGGCCCAGTTCCCTGATAAGGTCTCGTCGCCTTTTTCCCACGGTGACATCACGGTCCAGTCCCCTCCGCCCCAGTGCCAGTCCTGGCCTAGCAGGCATGTGGGTCTACAGCCAAATGCACAGGGACACGGACAGTCTGCTCCTAAAACACACATCTCATCTAGCCAGGGAGTAACACAAGATTGATGAAGCTACTGGGTAATATATACAGGATAAACGACCCGAATGGAAAAGCCCATTTCGCATTTACGTTTAAAAAACCCTGACAGAGAGCAGGCTGAATGCCCTGGGTGTCTCTGGTCTTCATATTTTTGCACATTACTGCAGATAAAACGTAGCTTTATGACACGGCATCAGTCATAAAGGCAATCTCCATACAGTTTTATTAACTGAACATGATTTTCATGAACCTGTCGCCAGAGTGACAAATCACGTTGACCTCGCAGAGTCATAAAATCCGAGGAAAAAAATCTTTTTAAAAAAACACAGCACTTTTCATTCTTGGCACGAGGGAGGCAATAGATCTCACCCCGTCCCGACAGGCGAGGGCAACGGCATCCCTCTTCATTACCGGCTATAATGGAGAGTGGTCCTCAGCGCCAGACACCAGTGAGGCCGCCATGCACTCCCATCCTGTGTGACTGAGGAACATGTCTGACTCGTTGTGGTCGTTACTTTTCAGTGACACGACTGCTGACGCTTTGGGAGGCATTGTGTACGCTCCAGACACGTACCCCCAACTCCCCCCAACCATTGTGGAGAAATGGGGGCGGGGCTTCTTCATCAATTTCTGTAACATGTCATGAAAACAGAGCTTGTCCTTTGGGTTCCCTTGGGCCTTGTAGTAAATCTCCTAGCCCTGAGCGGGTAGCCCACCTGCAGGAATATTTTTGCACCTGTGATGCAACAAGCAAATCGATCCTGTCGTCCTCATGCTGAGATGACGCCTGCACTTAGCTTGTAAGACAGATGTGCTGCTAACAAGACCATCCCCCGGATCAGGAACCATCCAAACGTTTGTTCTGCCATCACTGTCTCACAGAAGACATGCCTACATAAAAAGAGTCTCTGAAATGCTGTGAGGACCTCAGATTCTGTGAAGATCTGATGCAGGTCCATTGCAGGTCGTAAGGCTGGGGTATGACCTGGACGGGATGGAACGACATCAAGATCAAGGCCTACAATGCGAACACTGTTAGGTCTGCCGCTCTCTATACACTGTTTAGTCAGGTCCCAGCAGTTAAGTGTATTGACAGTAAGTGTGAAAACTGTAAAACTGCTTCAGATTCTAATTTATTTCTCTGGACATAAATGTCACATTTAAAAATCGAAATAACTGATATTTTTACTCGTCGTCAACCAATGTCTTGTCATTACTTCTTTCAAAAACTGAACTGGAATTAAGTTTCAACGGAACCAAAAATATCTGTCAATTTCACACTTCAATTTATTTTAGTAAACTATAAAAAAAAACTCAATAAACTAAGCACCAAAATAAACCCGTATCTCAAAAAACTATCAAAGATGGTGACTTGAATTTTGTCTCAAATTTCAAAATTCTGACCGACTAAACATAATGTGGACCAGTTTTCGGTTTTTGCCTGCAGGCACCGACTATACGCATGTTACCTGCATCATAATGCATCCGATGCTTTTATGGTTTCATAGATCTGTTAGCCGGATCTTTGGCACAGATAACAGACATAATCAAAATGTCCATGTTATCAAACCTCCTGAAGACGCCTGGAGAAAGAAAACATTCCCAACACCCCCTATGCTTACATACTGTAAGTACTAAAAACCGAAAAATAAAAATTTATAAACCTGCCCCAAAGAAAATGATTTCAGATACAAAAGCTCACAGTCAGACATGAAGGACATTGTACAGCCCTACTAGACGGTGTAACTTGTGATGAAGTCAATCAGAGACCATCGGGCACCGCAGTAAAGCGAACCAGCGTTTACACTGTCTGAGGTCCGGCAGAAGATACATTCACAGAGCCATTAAAAGGTGATGTTCTACTCAACAACAACTTTAGGCGGGAGAGCTGTTTAATTTGAGCCAGAGCTCAGGTCCAAGACCACCGGCTGAGAGCAGTACACTACGCCACCTCAAACACTACACTCTCAGAAAAAAACGAGTATCAGTCTGTACTTTTGCTTATCACTGGGGCTGTACTCTTAAGGACCTGCCAACTGTACCCTATAGCTGTAGGTAAATGTCCCTTTTAGTCTAATTTAAGGTACAGAAATGTTCCTCAGAGTCCATTTCTGTACCTTAAAAGGTACATTTACCTACAGCTAATGGTACGATTGCTAGACCCTTTAGGGATAAATGCATGGATGTAGAACTCGGATGCATAAGCATCAGTAAAAACCTTAATGATGAGGAGAGGTTATAGAAACCCTTCACCGTGGTTTCGGCGAAAAATGCATCTTTGCACTTAGAACCACACTTAACCTTGAAAACACTTCTCTAAGCCGTACTCAAGGGAAACCACCGGTTTTTATCTTAACTTCTAACATCCCATAGGAAACCATCTTCCAGTAGCACAACCCACCGAAATCAGCTCATTTACTACAGAAACGTGCAGGGCAGTCCGCCGTCCAAAAGTCCTTTCATCTACTAGAAAAGCTTTCTGCGTGTTTATAACAACGCACTTCATATATCATTTATACAGATCACTGGCCAGACATCTGTTGAATAACTACGAGGCTTTGAAGTAAATTAGTGAGTACGCAATTAATACACACGGATGAAAAGTATATAATTCCTCATGACTATCATTAAAAACATTTGTGTAACATTCGTAAAGTAGGATATTACACTTTAAAATCACTGACATCATTCCCATCGTGTTGTCCAAAGCAGGCGAAATGCAAACATCTTATAAAAATTTCACTCACGTCTGACTGGCTTTGAGCAGATTCTAGAGGCTCCGGCTGTTTCAGAAGCGGCTCGTCGAAGCGCACGTCCGCCGCCGCAGTCGGCTTGTCGCCCAGGTGCGGCGGGCAGCTCCGGAAGCGGCTCCGGGCGACAACCAGCGTTTGGTAGACGAGGCATATCAGCACACCTGAGAGCAGCACCGGACGCGGGCAGTACCGCCGACGCAGCGCCCAGAGCCGTAGGAAGACCATCCCCGCTTCCCCGACCGCCCCGATGACAGGGGGCACCACGCATGCCATTACAAGTATTTACTCCGCTGGAGCATCACGTTATCACGCATGAAGCGGGACATCGGGATGAAAGAGACGCTGCGGGAGCGCGCAGTACATGCAGAACTGCCTTGATTATCTTCAAAAGTTAAAAAGTTAATTCCAAAGTCAGTGAAGTATCTCGTTTTCAGGTTTAGGGTAAGTTTCGCATATGAACAAGCAACACCCACTTCTTAGAGGGAGAAATTCTGCTGTTTGTAGAAGTTCATGTGCGCCGCTATGTAAACACGGAGTCCTTTATACCGCACCAGAGATATACACGAGTTTCCCCCCCCCCCAGCTTCAGCAGAAGTTAAACTCCGTGTCGATTATAGCCATCTGAAGAAGGAAACCTCAAATCTGCATTTGATCGCTCGCCTGTTTTCTCAGCAGACTGCAGACACGCACGTACGGCTTTGGATCGTCCGAAACTGGTCTTTAAAATGTCATTTATTCCTCCCATGTAGAACTTGTGCCTCTTCCCAGAGGGGCTCCACTGCTCCGCTATAAGCCTTAGAATAAAGCGCACTTTGGGAAAGGCAGCCCACCTGGTAACTGTTAATCCTGAAAGAGTAAATGCTGACTTCCTCTGGCCACCGGTAGGTATCCGCTTCCCCGTAAAATGCCTCCCTCTAAATAAGGCACTTTGAGCAAGAAATAGGCTCCTAACTTGCGAAAGGGCTGCTTCTCCTTTCTCAGTTTTTTTTCGTAGTGGCGTTTAAAATAAGATGCTGACTAAATTTCGCACTGTTTTAGTCCGACTTCTCCAGTTATTTCTGATAGATCGGGATCATTTTAATACATGAACACAACATATTGCCCATTCTTATACTAAGAGGAATTTCTCAGTCTGCCTTCACAGGTCATTACACCCACATGGACGCGGCTCCTTAATCTTCGTCATTTTTTGCAGTTATAATCTAAAGAATATACAGCCTACGTATATCTAAAGTACAATTATTCGTACGCATTTCCCCTGATTAAATTATTTTGAATCCAAGGAAATTTCTCATATAATTTAGGAAGTTTTAAGCACAGAATCCGTTGAAGTTATGAAAAGATGACAGATGTCCGCCAGGCCCGTTTACGTTCCACGTTTTCAGATGTATTTTCATACAGTGACGTATGAAAGTGAAGTGTGACGTCAAAGCGTCGTGCACCCTGTACCCTTAAATGCTCGCTATGCAGGCTGTGTAGCGCCCCCACACTTAAACTATACCTGCCCCTCATCTCACCAGTTAGACATGTTAAATCAAACGATTAATATCATTAAGTAATTTGCAGTTGGATTTTACGATGTTTACGAGTTACTGAATAGCACGTAAAGCAACACGCCCTATCGAGCCTCGAACGGATACGATCCGCGATACACAACTCACATTTCAAGGTGTCAGTTAGAAAACAAAGTACGCAAAGTACTTGTACAGCTTATTTCTTAATACCTTTTTAAAGCAATAAAATACTTAAAAGGGGCCTTGTGAAACCGCACATATGCATTTATTGAATGCTGTACAGTACCGTGAAGTACCACTCTATAAACCCGTTTTAACCATTAGCATATATTAAAGCAGTCAGCCAGCATTTAGCATGAAAGAAACCAGAAAAAACACTGTACTTTGAAGTCATCAAGGGAATTGAAACAGGGGATTATCAAAAGAATTTGATCATTTTATTTGATTTCTTTTCTACACATTTCTGGGAAAACTGTACACCATTTTCAGGAGGACAGACCAGTATAAGACACACAGAAACTAGAGTAGTGACTTTGTTCATACACTTTACATGGCGAATGCAGACGGCTTTAAAAATCGGCGGGTTAATCTCGAGAAAAGGTTGCTCAGCTTATCGTCCATTCTGCCCAACCTTGGACATTTCCGACGAACATCGTTAGCTGATCCTTGTTCTCTTCCAATGAGCCGTCCAGGATACGTGGTTAAGACACGTCGGGGGGGGGGGGTGAGGGCCAGTACTTGGCTCGTTCAGTCTGCTTGAGGAACAGACTGGAATATTTCAGCAATGAGTTTTGAGGGTCTAATACTCTTGAAAAAATTTTTAAATGGAAGATGCGCAATAGCTCTTACGATTCTTTTACACAACACACACAAAGAAGGAGCTGCTTAACTGTGTACAGACAGCGGATAAAGTCACCCTCCCCAGCCCAGGATTCAGGGGCTGCCGTTGACCAAGTTGGCTGAAAAGAGGAGGGTGATTCTGGGAGCGCGCCGTGGATGGTCCAGGAGAAGCCGTCATCGTGGCGACAGGCCTTATTTGTGCCGGCTGCCCCTCCTCTTCATGGCAGCTGTACACTGGGGACAGTACCACTTGCCTTTGGGGGCTTCTGTCAGACCCACACAGCCGTAGTGGAACCACTCGATGGGGCACTGTGACGCACACATATACAAACGCAAAACCTGACTTTAACCTCCGAGCAGGGCAGACAAATACAGGTCTAACATAATCCCGAGATGGGCTGTATTGAGGACTATCTTCCGTCCATTTGACGGGCCTTAAAAAGAAATAAAGATACTCACGTCTTGATTGTCACATCCCACCATCTCTCCATAGGACACCTGACAACCAGAGATTTTACTTTAATATATATATATTTTTTTTTTTTAAAAAAAAAGGGACAACAAAACACAGATGTGGAAGGACGAGGGAGAGCCCACCTGGTTGCAGATGCAGTACCGGGGCTCATTGGGGTCGTATGTCCAGTCCACCTGGCTGTTGGCCTCAGACTCGGGCAGGGCCGACACCTGCTGCAGCTCCTGGGCCAGGGCGGAGTTAGAGGAGCACGACGAGAGGGAGGAAGACGAGGACGAGGAAGAGGACTGGTGATTTGAAGACTTTGTGTTGTTCCTGGAACAAGTAAAAACACTGTGAAACACTTTCTCAATTACACTCCTGAGCCTCTCCAAGACCTGGCCTCCCTGAAGGGGTCATCAAAATATAATGTACATGGTAATACTCAACATATCATAATGATGATGATACAAGAGGTATTTATCAGAGGTGGAAAGTTCAGGTCCACAAAGTACAAATCCAGACCAAGATTTTGTTCCAACCAACCAGTTGACAACTCTGTGAATGAGACTCTATAGGCTAAACTGGTTGGCTGAAGCAGAATATTGGGCTGGATTTTTGCTTTCCGAACCTGAACTGTCCACTATGGTGGTCACATAGTGAGATATTTGCTTGTTATGTAAGCCCTGGTGAGAAACATGGAGCTCCTCTGTGTTGGGATGCCCGGTTCTCCTCTTACTTGGACTTGCGCCCCCCCCGGGAGTCTGAGGACGTGGGGGCCAGGGTTTGTGTGAGTGTGGAGGCCAGTGCCGACGAGGAGAAGCCCGACGACTCGCGGGACAGGGAGAACTCGCGGCTCAGCTGGAAGTCGTTGTTCTTAATGGCCTCGAAGCTGGCTTTCAGGCTGGAGGTCCTGCGGCCCTCCTTCATCTGAAACGAACAGCAGGGCAACGCTCATGCAGGGCGCGGGCATCCTCTGCAGCATACACACAGCGGCAGAAGGGTTCCTTACCTGGGCAGTGGCCTGCACGGCTTGGGCCGCTGCCATGGTGATGGCCCCCGCCCCAGCCCCTGCCCCCACGGGCAGAGAGCTCAAGTTGTAGGAGGTGAGGGACTGGGATGAATTCACGTTGTACGCGTTGTTGGAGGCAGAGGACAAGCTGCTGTTCCTGCACCCTGTACAAACATGACCGACATTTCACTGGGCGTTTCTGGGGGAACTTGCATCATCTCTCTGCAGGAAGCAGAATCCGTGTGGCTTCGTGGACGCATGTTGCAGTGGGTTCCGTGCCTCACCTGGCGTGTTCTCCTTCGACGCGTCGGACGTGAGGGTGGACAGAAGGGCCTCAGACTTGAACTTCTTCTCGGGGACGTGCTCGGTGGTGTGGTGCGCTGGAGTCGTGTATTTCCTCTCTGGGGACGGAGGAGAGACAGCGGTGAGGAAATACCACAACAGTGGAACTCCCTGGACACAAAGGCGGAGGAGAGCCCAGAGCCAAGCTTACTTTCCACGGTAGTGTGCGAGTGAGCGTGATGGTTATTCACAGGCTGAGACGGGCTGTCCATCTCCAGGGAACCTGACCCCGCCACACAAAACGGAACAAATTAGCACGGGGCCACCGGTGGAAGAGCGACTTCAAATAAAGAACTGCGGATGGGAGCCCACAGCTATTGTGGAAGGCTGATTAATGGATCACAGAACTTCTTACGCTTAAGGCACAGAGAAAACGGAGAGAGAAGATCATTTTGTAAGGAAAACTGATGACAGCGGGGAAGGCCAAAGAAACATGTCATGTCAACAGGTGACGCAAAGCAGATAAGGACACAAGGATAAGCGTGTCCACAGGCAGCTACGCTCAGATGGCCTGTTCCGTGGTGGGACACTCACGCCTCTCGAGAATCTCTGTGATGCCAGCGTTGTCAGCCTCTAGCTCCATCTTGAACTTGGCCAGCTCCTGGTCCAGCTTCCTGAGGTGGCGATCCACCTGGTCACGCGGAACCCATGTTAGCCACATGCGGAATCTGTCACCCTCAGCGACGCTACACCCCATATTCACAAGGCTCTAATAGAGCGCTATGTCACATACGACCTCGCTAACGATCAGCGACAATAAATATAATATAATAATCACACAATTCAAAGAAATGCTCATAAACTATTATTAAATTTACTAAACTTTAGTAGTCTAACTTAAAAATATACTGGAAGACTTTTTTGAATGAAGCATTAACGCCATCTGGTGGAATTTTCATGGAAAGGCAACTTCATTTCAATCTGAAATACCTGTTCACCACAATCACTTGAGCAATATCATTGAAATGCACACACACCACCTTAACTTGACCAATAGAGCAAACTGACTAATTTAATTTCATCACTACCAATAATGAACATAAACAATTTAGTTTACTCTATTGATTCTGTGCCAGACTCCAAAAATACACAACATTCACTTCAAGGATTATAGTACAATCAACCACCTAATAAACCAGTTCGTAACAAATCTGAGTATTATGTTCTGAGTGCCCTGTAATGCAAACTTCACCTAAAATACTGCGATTATTGTACTTACTAAGTCATAAATCTGATTGGCTAACTGGACCTTTTCATCGGCATCTTCCAAGGCCTTGTAATAGTCCTACAGAAGGCAAAAGAATGAAAGATTATCATGTAAATGGATTCGGAACTTAAATGTGGCACAAAAAAGAAGACATGGGCTCCTGTACACTACGACTCGGTAAGAGTGAGAATCCAGCTGAAGATGCTGGAAGAGGCAGTGAGAACAGACAGACACTTCCAGCCACTCAGACTGTTCAGCGGCTCCTTGCTTCAACATTGTCTGTCAAAATTTTATGCAACATACTGCCCTATGGGCAGTTCAACCCTTACGAGAGGCATCAGATTCACTGCATCTGTCATATTACCTATCTGCACATTATGCTGCATACTACCTAATGCATATTTTGCACAGAACCATAATTTACACATATACCCATAATAAATGTATAACTTACTGCATCCGTATATATTTTATCTACATCTGATTAGATGCATTTCCTTGGCTTTGTACTTGTAATCTGCACAATGACAATAAGGTCGGATTGAAATACCACCCATGACCACTTACATTTCGTTTATTTAGGGGATGCATTTACCTATAATGACAAGAAATTGAGGAAGCAGGATCACACAGCCCCTGAATCACTTAAGGGTTAAGGGCCTTGCTCAGGGGCCAATCTGTGAAATTATTCTGCCAACCCTGGGATTCGAACTGACAACCAACTGATCACAGGCACAGCGTCCTAACCCACAGATCCACTCACCATCGCGATGGCCGCCACAACAGAAAATCCCCAATAACATGGCAATCAGGCAGCACAGGGGTTTCACGTCACATGGTTTAACGGCGCTAGCAATGTCCCATACCTTCTTTATCACCTCCATCTGTTCTTCCCTCCATTCAGGTTTGTTCTTTTTCGCATTGATAAAAAACTCATTGACACGTTGCTCAAGCTGGTCCATGGCGTCTGAGGGGCGAAAAGTAAAAATAAAAACGTTAGAGGACAATCGGCGGGGTGTCTCTCATGGGATGTTAATAAGCTGATATGATCTTTTAATGTTTAAAAGCTTAAAATGTTTACACATAGCTACTATATACCAATTACATCTAGTTAAAATTCAGAATATCGGAGGATTAACTACTTCCAGTACTGCCGTTCACGTCACTTATACTAATACGGATGTCTGTGCGACATTTTAATAACTAAGTTGTTACAAGCCTTTTACATCATACGGCGTTTTCGGGAAAATGACGACCCCGCTATTCCAACGTAAATGTGCATTTAAGACACACCGCAGCGACATCGCTGCCAAAAAAATATAATCTATCCCGATGTTTTTTTGGCCGACTAACGCCCCAGCGGTGAAATAAAACGCCCGATTTGAGGCGCATGTCGGCGCGTTCGGGCGCCGCCGGGTTTGGCCGAGGCAGCGCTGCCGGACGCGGTCACGTTGCGGCAGCGCGTACTCTGAACTTGCAGGTCCATCTCTCTCATTTCCGTAAACCTGTCGCGCAGATCCATGGGTAGCTGCTCGATCACTGGCGAAGGGGAAGGGGGAGGGGGGGGACAGAAACCATTAGCCAAGTAAGCTAAACCAAAACCGGGGGGTCCCGATACTGGAAACCCAGCTGGCTATATCATCAAAACCACGGCCGAAATTAAGCGATAACGCCATACTCACTTTCCAAGTAGTCCTCTAAGTAGAGCATTTTGGCTTTTTAATTTTTTTAGACGTTTATTAAAAGAATGCCAGTCTTTCAATATGGCGCCGTCTGCCGCTGAGGCTCAAGGAAAAAGCTAGCTATTTTTCTTACTGAGGTCATTGAGTCTGACGTATTCCCTAAATCGACGTTTGATTGGATGGGATTTTGAGTTGCGTCATTGTTTTGATCGCGAGTGAAGGGCACGTCGGTTATTGCAGTCCGACGTTGACGCGTTTCGTCACCAGTGTTCTCAACGTAATGCGATTCTGAATAAAATATAACTAAGTCACTTATGATTAGACGATTGATCGTCACCTCAGTATTAAATTTAGCTCATTGTTTTACATGTAACGAGCCAACGTAGTTTTCAGTATTTATCTACTATGAGGCGCTGGATCAGACATTTAATGAATTTTTAGCTAGAAACGCAAAATAAATGTACCTATTTTTAAAGGTCTCGCAGAACTGTTCATTTCTCGTGAAAAGACATAATATGCAGTCAGGAAGTAAAATAAGGAAACTCTTGGAATGTGGGATTTGGTCTTGGGGTGCCATAAGGTAGTTCTATAAGCCTATAAAATATCTTACACTGTACCATTACTCTATCATCACCTTATTATTTTAATATGTTACGGTCAATTTCCCAGGCACTACATAACGTAACTTCTGAGTAGCGACGACCTCCGGTGGCCTTGGCGATAAAATATGTCCTTTTCAATCTTTATAAAATTATTTTTTTTATACGTGACTGGAAGTGTTTGCTTTAATTCTCAATACTATATTTTCATTTTTGTTTAAAATTATTACCTATTAGTCATATTCAGTCAAACTCGTATTATTATAGGATTACTACTCTGTCCTATTTTGGATTATGAGTAAGGCTTTTTCAGTTAAGAGTTTAGGATTTTTATGTTAATAATCATTGTTTTTTAAATACATCATCATTTTCTGTGCACCATCATTGCCAATTAAAGCACAACACACATGGACCTAACTATCTGTGACAATTAGCAAAGAAAGCACACAGCAGCCAATAAGCACCCTTCCAGCTCATGCAAGCAAACGTTTTGCATTCATCTGTCCTCTCGAGCCCCTTATCCAATCCAGCGTGAGGCGCGGGCATCATGGATGGGATGCCAGACTATTACTGGGCATACACTACAGGTAATTTAGCTGACACCTGTTCACTTAACTGCCCGTTTTTAGAATGCAATGCAAACACTGGGAGAGAACGCAAACTTCACAAGGTTAGGTAGGGTAGGATTAAAACCCATGTGCTTGGAGATACAAAACCACCATACCTACCGCAATTCTTTTCTAACTTTATTATCAATAGTTGTATTTCATTCATAAGAATAACGAAAAGAGTTTTTTCCTTCTACATTAGTAATAATAAGATTACGCTTTTAGTAACCGGAAAGAAAGTCCATGCTGGGTTGCAAATATGGCCATGCGTTTCGTACGCTGGGTTCCCCGCCTGGTGGTTCAAAATGGAACTGCAGTTCTTCGGCATACGCAACAGTATGAAGTCACAGTAGACATCCCACTTAACTGCATGCAAACTGTCAAAAAATAAATTAAAAAAAGTAAAACAGATTATGATTGTACAAACGTAAATGTTTCAATTATAAAATATATCACGCAAGATTACAAAAATAGTGGACCCAAAAGGCAAGTCAATAGTGAATCACATTTGTAAATTAGGCCTATAGATTGGAAACGCACTTGTGATTAATTTAAATGGCCGTTAATGCAGCGATTCCATTTCAGGGAAAATCGTTATACCTCCGTAACTTCTGCTTGTCTATCTAACCCATTGTATCTCTGAGATGCTGATGAACGCCCACATTCCTTCTCCCTAGCAGCCTCCGATGCGCCTTTTCTGGGATTTGTACGCAAGATGAGCCTACATTTACCCGGAGCAGTCTCTAGGACCCAGAGGAGCACCAGAGCAGCTCGCTTGGGATCCAACTTTACATACTGGAAGTCTTCACGGTCAAAAACTTGAATTGACAGCGCAGAGATACCCTCAGTGTTGGCAAGTCAGCAGCCGCAATATGACATTAAGTATATTTTAAGGGGAATGCATGCCGGACTGCGACTGTTTTCATCTTTTCCAGGGAAACGCGAAGGGGGGTTTGAAGAGTGGAATTTAAACTTCTCTTGTTTTGAATAACTTTACCATGTGCTCAAAGGTCCCGTGATTTGCATCCAGATTTTTGTTTATCTCAGCGAATGATTTTTTTTTAAAACTTATATGATCAGATCTTCTGGCCGGTTTGCGCGCAGTGTAATAATCTTTCAGAAAGCGGAGCGTTTAAAGGTATTCATAGTTTGCTGGAGTGAGTTGCGAGTGATTTGCTTAAGTGAGCGCTGAGTGATTCCCAAATGTCAGAACCGCCGAGTGCTTCTCTGCACACTTGATAAACCCGAAAGCATTATCTTCAAAAGCACCTGCTCTCAGTGTTTTTTTTTTGGGGGGGAGGGGGTGCAAGGGGGTGAAGGAAAAAATATAGAAAAGCCAGCAATTCTAGTGAAATGGACTAAGGAATGGACTAAAACCTAATACAAGGTAGGTTCCATGCAGCACAATAAGAGTATTATAATTCTGATTATTTTCCGGCGTGACAGTGTGAGATCTGTATGTCCCGCTGGCTGGCCGGGTTTCGGCAGGCAATGTTAAGATGAGCAGCGCTGGCCGGCTGGTGCGGCGGTCGGGATGGCTCGGGAGGACGCCGTGAAGTGCCTCCGCTGCCTGCTCTACGCTCTCAACTTACTCTTCTGGGTAGGCGAGGCCGATCGGCGGCAGCAGGTGGCCGCCGCTGCCGCTCACGTTACAAACAGCAGCCAGCTTGCAGTAACCCACCCATTATTATTCAGTTTGGTCAGCAAGGCGATCTGCGGGGCTCGGGATCTTACCCATGTGGGCAGCTGGACGTCTGAAGCCAGGCACTTGAGTTTAAAGTACCCCAGTTTTCGCTGTCTAGCTGCTTCCCCTCACCACTCACACGAGATAATATATTTTAATCAACCCTATGCGGACTCTGTCGCTTTTTATTTTATACACCCTAGGCGTTAAAGAAATAATTAGATTAAGAGATTTAAAACAGCTTGATCCCTGGTATTTGGTTTATACGTCATCACTAATAGATATAATTGAATTTCACTGGGATTAGTGCACTATTGTGTAGTTTTTGTAATACGATATCGGTCAATGAATCCCATTCTAAAAATTCCTTTTTAAACTCAGACATGCTTTTCTGTCATTCCGCCCCCAGCTGATGTCTGTATGTGTGCTGGGAGTGGCAGCGTGGCTTAGGGATTACCTGAACAATGTGCTCACCTTGACAGCGGATACCAGGTGAGCCCCACGTAGTAGACAGCCTTGCAGGACGAGGGGGTGGGCAGTTAACAGAGGTTTTCTGTTCGGGCTGCGTAAGACAAAGGGACGGGTGGACACACGCATCACCGAACCTGCCTTCTCTTTGTGTGTCTGTAAAGCACATCCTGGTTGTGAGAACAGAGTTAAAAGGTATTGATTTACTTCGACTTCTCAAAAAATAACAACAATAGAGACAGCTTTAGAGTTCGGTATCCGCCGAGTCTCCCTGCTTGTAAACTCCGAGTTGAATTGACACAGCGAATGTGCAACACCAGCATTCCTGCAGCGTGTAATCAGAATTTACTTGTAGCTGGAGTATTTTGCGCAGGGGCTGAGGGAGGGGGACAGATTGATAAATAAACATCACTTCTGCCAAATATCACTGAGGAATGACCCCCCCCCCTCATGCAGGCTGGAAGAAGCTGCGATTCTGACGTACTCTCCAGTGGTCCATCCGGTCATCATTGCCGTTTGCTGTTTTCTGATCATCGTGGCCATGGTGGGATACTGCGGGACACTGAAAGACAGCCTGATCCTCCTGTCCTGGGTATGTGCATGTGGGTGTCTTCCATGGAGACTCGCGTGTGTGTGTGTGTGTGTGTGCCCGCGCTGATTGGGAGAAGTTCGCGTTTGGCGGTTCTCTATTTTATGACTTAAAGTGTGTTTTCTTGGAAAATTCTTAAAAAATAAAAAAGAAACATACTGAGGATGGTCTTATACCCAGACATCCCACCCCCTTAAAGAAACCGGCTAGCCGTATGTTGCCATGGTGACATCATGAGGCCCCAAAATGTTCAGCTGGGACCATCCCAGTTTCAGGGTTAGATGGGGAATTAGTTTAGGGTTTGAGACTGGATGGCCGATATTTGCCTGTCTGTCCTGGGGTGGCCAGAAAAACTTTAGAACCTGTGACACACTGGGTACTTCTCCGGCGGGATGTGACCCACTCGTGACTCCTTGTGCCACAGCGCAAACGAGCGCTTGCTGCCCCAGCGGTCAGGTAAAGTGCTAGAGAGAGTGGGGGGGGGGGGTCACATGTAATGTGCCTTTGCTGGGTGTGTTTCAGTTGCTGTGGTGTTTATCCGTAAACCTGTCCCTACCCTTTCGTGCACCCCCCCCCCCCAAGATAGCTGCAGCTGTAAAATGATTCATACTGCACAAGATGCGGGGGCCTGAATAATCAAACCCTGGGCTCTCTTGTGTGCCCCCCTCCACACTCCCAGCAGGGCTATAAATTCTAAACTTGAATCAACGCATTCATCTGAGCGTGCTGTGTGTGTTGGCGTGGGGGTGGCCAAACAGGACAGCGCAGCGCATCAAATGGCAGGAGATGCGTCCTGATGCAAGCCTGTTCAGTCATTCACCCTCCCTCTCCCCGCCATGTTCAGAGACTCGGCACTCTGTGAGCTCAACCCACCCCCCCCGTCATCTTTAGCCCAAACCAGAAATGCAGCCGTTGACAGATATTGTGTGTTTGCTGAAGGACTATGCTGAAATACCTAGCAACAGGCTCCGGAGGAGCTGAAATAACTTCTCGATGCTACATGTTAGTTTTTATCTGTGCAAAACTATGCAATAACGGTGAGGTCTGCGTTAAAACGTCGAGGATTGCAGGCTGACGGCAGTCTGGACAGTCGCCACCAGCTTCCCGACTCCGAGTGTTAAATCCAAATGCCAACATTCACGTCAAAGTGTTTTCAGAAATCCACGGCGGCCCTGGCTGCGTCGCTGCATCTCGCCGGACCTCTGGTGCCTTTACCGCGAAAGTGAACGTCTGTTCTTTCACAGAACTGTGACTGATCCAGCAAAAAAAAAATGTTTTGTGCGACGTGAGGGAACAAAACCTCTGTCAGATCTGCCAGTCTTTTGTGTTTCAATTAAGGTGAAACTCCCAAGATTCTTTTTCAAACATCCTACCTGACATTAAAGAAGACAGAATAATGAAGCTACACACACACACACACACACACATTTGTGCTTATGTCTTTGTGGGGGCTGTCCATTCATTTCTATGGGCAAAACTCTAAGCAGAGAAACCAAGTACAAAGTTTGTGAAAGAAAGTGATACTTTCGACTAAAGTGACAGAAATGCTTGGTGTCAATGTCCCGCATGGTGGTCTCCCTGCTTTGGTGCTGAGTAGCTATTTGATAGGAGTTTGCTTGGTGTTGGTGGGGGAGGTGTTGCTTGTCTCAGCCATGCTGTCACAGCGATCAGAAAGATTAGAGTTACAGTCCAGTACAGCCATCCATACAGAAAAGGTGTGTCTCTACTCGGTATCACAGGGGGCGCAGTGTGGTTCAGTGGGTTAGGCTGCTATGCTTCTGACCTCAGGGTTGGCAGATTGATGTCACGATTGGGCTCCTAAGTGAGGCCCTTAGCCTCCAGCTCCAGGGACCGTCTGACGTTGTTTACACAATGAATAAAAAACAAATAATATGGGGAGCCTGGTGATTCTGTTTTGAAGCGCCGTGTTTTTGTAGGGAAGCCGACACGTCTGTCGTGTTTGCATCTGTCGAGCCGCAGAATCAGAGGGCCGGGGAGTCGCATTGTTCCCACAGCACCCAGGTCTGCCAGTTGGGTGTGGTTCCTGCCTCGGATCTCGGACAAAAGAGATTGTCCTTTCCGACTCCACCCGACGCTCCCTGCGGGACACGCTGTCTCGCCTCCGAGGTCGCCAGCCGCCCACGCATCCTTGCGTTACGTGTGACTCAGAGCTGCAACAGTGCCGCCTTCTGGAGGACGGTGGGCTGTTCTCGATTTCAGGCTTGGCTCTTTAGAGCTCCTGTTGTTTGTTGGTGCCAGTGGGGGGAGGGGAGTGGAGCCAGGGACTGTGGGAGCAGCAAAAGCCCGGAAGCCGGTCCTGCTTGCCGGTCCTGTCTGAGTGAAACATCTCACCCACGATATGGTGACAACTTTGGGGGGCCGGGCCGGAACCTCAGCCTGACCGATCACGCCTCCCCAGTGGATGTCTGGGTGGTGTGATGGATGGTGTGTGTGGGGCGGGGTGTTTTACATGACATGCCGGGGATGCAGGAATTCCCAATTTCCACTAGAGGCCCCCAGGCAGGAGTCTGTGACGAGTCCTGCAGGAATGTGAATATCCATCCTTACCACCTGTCACACCTCCTACTTGTGCATCCTTGTGTTTTTGCCCCCCCCCCCACGCTCTCTTACCTGCCGCCTTTGACACCAGCTGCCTTGGTCGATTACTCTGGTCCAGACCCGCCAACACTCCCGATTTACCGTTTCTCAGCATAAACTCTGTTTTCTACACATTTTATTGCCAGAGACACCCACACCCCCACTCTGCAATTTTTAGTAGTGGAACCTCCCGCCTCTCCGTCACCAAATTTTATTGTTGTGTTGGGCGGGGCCCGGCCGGGGGGCGGGCGGGGGGGGGGGGCCGGGGGCGGGGGGGTGGGGGGGGGGGGGGGGGGGGGGGG
>JAODJX010000065.1:21017556-21028113 GCA_026776945.1 Isichthys henryi | reverse complement strand
GCCACGTTCAAAGTCACTTAAATCACCTTTCTTCCCCATTCTGAAGCTCGGTTTGAACTGCAGCGGTTCGTCTTGACTGTGTCAACATGCCGAAATGCATTGAGTTGCCACCATGTGATTGGCTGATCAGTAATTTGCATCAACGAGCAGTTGGACAGGTGTGCATTAGGATTCTGCTATGGATTCTGGGTGTGAGGCCAACTATTGACCACTAGGGGGCCGTCTCATACTGAAAACTTCAACACGTAAAAGCACAAGCAAATAAACACTATATATCTATTATATATACGTAGATGCACACAAATCCTGCAAAAGGACTTTAATGTTGCTCTGAATCCGGGAACTTTTTTCCCCCACACAAAGACCACCGGCATGACACATATATAATGTAAATCGGAATGATTCAGAAAATGATAGATTTGCCTTTTCCCTCCTGTAAATGACGCCTATAAATCTAGAGCGGAGAAAGTCAGGAGCCTGAAATGTCAAGTCCAGCGCCGAGGAGTCTGCACGGCCTAAAAGGATTAACTGCGAATGTTCTAGCTGGAGCCTGCAGCCAATTCACGGATCCGTGCATTCGGAGAACGGCACCGTTAATTAGGAACCGGTAGTGGTACCCTACATAAATGTTCTCATGAACCTGAATAATTAGGTCCACCAGTGTTGGATCAGCCCTCCACCACGAGTGGCTCTACGCAGGTATCGTGGATGACGGTGTGCCAGTGCTTTCGTGGGTGTGGTGGGGAGTTAACATTCATTAGAATGGAGTCGAGTGGAGATATCAGATTGAGCCAGCCATCTGGTCAAGCATTCTGAGAGTCATCGGAGGCACAGATCAGGACACGGTACCGTCGTCACAGAGAAAGCAGGCGTGGAGCGGAGTGGGGTGGGGGGGTGACTTTACTGAATCTTTTCCAGAGCTACTGTGACAGCTCCATTCAGAAAGAGCCGGAGATACTAACGGGCGGGGGGGCAAGGACTGTCAGGCAGAGGCCTTTGTGGGAGGAGCGGCAGCTGAGCGGCAGAGCTGGCGGCCCCCACAGGCCGGAATCCCCCCATCCCTCACCCTCATTTGGGTTTCCCCTGCTCTGAAATCCACCACAGGCCTCGCCTCTCTTGGCCTCCCTGCACGCAGTTAAATTGGACGTCCATTGCTGGTGATTAATCTTCCGTTGGCTCTCAGGGGTTCGATGTACCCAGAAAACAGGACTCGTGTCGGAGGCGGGCCGAGAAGCAGCCGGGATAGGTGAGGGTCACCGGCCGAAGTAGGACACGCGGATACGGTCATTAGTGATGGAGACAAGGACGGAAGCTGGGCCTGGGAGAAGGGTACAGTTCAGAAAATAAATCTGTCTGTGTGTCTGTCTCTACCTACCTTAGCTAACCTTCTACACAGCGTCAACCTGTTATACTTCTGTATACTGTATTTAATGTTTAGTTAAATAGACCATATTCCTTGTACAAGCAAATGTACTTGCCGATAATAAAACTGATATTGTCTGAATGACGTTAAATTTAAATTCATTGAGTCTGTCCCTTATTCTGCTTGTGCACCTCCCCGTCTGTCCCTTAGTCTACCTGTCCATCTGTCTGTCTATCCCTTAATCAGCCAGTCCACCTCCCCGTCAGTCCCTTACTCTGCCTGCCCACCTCCCCGTCAGTCCCTTAGTCTACCTGTCCATCTGTCTGTCTATCCCTTAATCAGCCTGTCCACCTGTCCCGTACTCTGCCTGTCCACCTGCATGTCCTTCAGTCTTAGGTTCGCCAGTGTGTCTGTCCCCTACTCCTTCAAACTGCACTCTCTTCCCCCAGCCGGGGGGCCCAGCTGCACTCAAACTGTCCCATTACCCAAATCCCATTTCACCCAGAGCACAGGCTGCCACCCATACAGGTTTAATTTTGGCTCCTCCTCCCACTGTTTTTTTTAATAAGGTGCCGCTGCTGCCGAGGCGAGTCACACTGGGACTCCCTGGGTCCGTGGAAAGTGACAAACAAGGCAGCTCATTAGGCCGGTTACAAAGAGTCTGGACATGGGCAGGCAGGGCGCTCCGGAGGCGCAGTGGCACCAACGGAGATGCGTAAATAAAAGAGCGAGTGACGTGCACAGGCTTTGGAGCTGAGCCGCGTTACCAGCCTCTCTCAGTTGATGCCTTTTTTATTTACACGTCTGCATGGAAACTGTCATTAATTAAAAAAACCAAACATCAGTACCTGCCAACACAGAGTCAGCGCTAAAACCTGTTGTTTTCAGGGACGGCGTCAGTCGTTACGAGTGGCACCACAGCATAACGGGCCACAAACGGTGGAAACAGGACCAATTAGGGACATATGGCAGCAGCTCTGGCTACAGAGACGGGGTGAGGGAGAGGGGGGGCTGGAGGATGAGACGGATGGTGCAAATTTATGCCTCTCTGTCACGTTATGCATTAATAAGGACTTAAAATAGCGTCGTCTCCCTCGCTCGCTTTCCCTCTTACTGCTGCTCTGTGCCAGATTCGCACAGACCCTACCCCCCCAACCCATCGCTCGAGGATCCTCCACAGACCTGTTGCACAAATCCCTTTCAGCCCAATTAACACTGGGTGACGTCTGAATGCCGATCGTCTCGTGTCCTCCCCCCCCCACCTTCTAGCAACTTTCCGATTTAAACGAGAAGGAGCCTGTCTGTGGAAGGTGGACTATTTGGTCACGCTTCTCGGCTTGAGAACAGGGACGGTACCTGGATGCCCTCTTGTGTGCCCAGGGGACAAGGATGGCGGTGTGGCCTGAAACGGCAGCCAGCACGAGTGACTCTCACCAGATTACTACGCATCTGAAGCGTCGTAAACTGCTCCTGGATCAGTACAATGGTCGCGCTGCAGTAAGATTAGCTAGTAGTGGAGAGCACAGACATCAGGGCATGTTTCATGTAAACGCCTCAACTGGGAATTACCCATACAGCTTCATTTTGGCCTCCCCAGCCAGCGGAAATGAGAACAGGAACCGCCGGTCTGTAAAACTCCCCCAGGGGGCAATCTCTAAACGTCCTGGGTGAATCCCTCTTCCTTTTTTTACCCTTTATCACGCTGATGAAATGGCAGGTTCCCCCCATTCTGCCGTTTATTATATATAATATTTTATATATAGTGGGTTATATTATATTATAGTGCACTACAGAGTACATTTCTGGCTTCCTGAAAGTCGATATCTTCTGCTGTAGCTCTGGCCTCCAGGTTTAGTTCCTGCTAAGTTCCTGCTAGTGTTACACACGGCTGCTCATACAACAGGCCGTGGTCCACTTCACACTCCAGACTCCCCCCACTTAGACCTGACTGGCTCCCGCCCCCCCAGTACACTGGAGGTTGTTATTTGGGTCTTTTTACCAGTGGATGCCAAAGATAAGTTCGGGGGTAGAGGGTTGTATTTTTTTATTATTCTGAAGCAAACGGGGGCAGCATGATACCTCAGTGGGTATCGCCTTTGCCTCACACTTCCAAGGTTCGGGGCTTGAATTTCACTTCCGCTCTGGGTAAAAATTCTGCATGTTCCTCCCAAATCACGTGGGTTTCCTGCAGGCGCTTCTGTTTCCTCCCGCAGTCCAAAGGCGCACAGGCTAATTGGCATGACTGTGCTGCTCGTAGTGTGTGAACGCGTAGCCCTGCCTTGCGCCCTTCGCTTTCTGGGACGGGCTCCAGGCTTTCCCACGACCTTGACCAGGATACGAACTCAGAAGACGGATGAGGGAAACAGGCAGCGGTGAGTGACTGTTCCTCAGTTTGAGGCTGACCGGAGGCCTTAAATGATTCAGTCGTACTATGCAGACCGCCTGAAACATTCCGCATTACTTCAACAGCAACAACATCATCAGCCGAAAGGAGTCAGATATGAGCATCACATGCAGACCTGACAGAATGAGCGTGGGCTCATTTTAACGTTTTAACGGGAGAGCGCCCAGGGCTGCCGGCGTCGCTGGTAATTGAAACGGATGTGATTCCGGTGTATCGTGTGCAGGTTGAATGTTGCCAGTGAACAGGAAGTACCTGAGCTCCAGGGTAAGTCATTAACGGAGGACTCACCGTTTCCCTGCACGCCACCCCCAGTACCGAATCGCCAGCTTGTGGGCTCCACGCTAGACCCTCCCGGAGTGCGCCCCCCACCCCACCATACACTGGAAACCAGTCTGGTGTCCAACACACAAGGCCTGCCCCATTCCTGCTAGCATGGTATATGAGGCCCGCCTTCCTCCCTCTTCCAGTTTCCGTTCCTGTGACGCGCAGTGCAGTGAGTCATGGTGCGGATCCCACTGCAGATTCTCCCCCTGGCAGAAACCACTGAAGTCCACAAGACCCTAAATCCATTCCCTTCCAGGTTTCCTCTGAGCTGTAAAGAGCGAATGAATTAATAACTATGCGGGAATGAGGTAAACAGAATCACCCAGTCCTCCAACTCATTGTAATCTTTGGTCTTTTGACAGCTTTTGAATTGGAACAGTGGGGAACAGAGCTGAGTTATTTTTCCTACAATCCTCCTCCTAAGTGTGAAAAGAATAAAGACAAAACTCATCACTGCTGAAGTTACCCCTCTGTCCCACTGGGGGTGCTAAACTCCTTGTAGGCAGATGTGACAATACCTGATGGTTCACTACACCCAGGTAGGAAGCGAACAGGTGTGAGCCTTCTATTCTGGGCCTTGCACCCCACCCCTGAGGAAATCAGAGTAGCGACCAAGCAGGTGGCCAGAGCCACGGTCCAACGACCTTCCATCCCACGATCTAGACGAGGCAGGGCACAGGGGGGTCAGCGACACCACTCCTGCCATCATCAACAACGTTCCGTGGCGAGACAGCGTTGAAATAACTCCATCTGTCGGCCACGAGAGCTGCATTCCTCCGCCCGCGTAACGGGCGAGATGGCAACCTTCTGGCTAATTCACCTTGGATCACTATAAATTTCTCCATCTGTTCCACATGCCGCGATTTCCCCACCGGACCCCATGGCATTCAGCTGACAGGTGCATAGAGTTTGACTGCTTTCTCCTCCATCCTATTTTAAGAAGCGAGCGGCACAGTGAGATGGCCAACATTTAGACATCCAACAAATATTATGGCATCGCTAAACATTAATCATCATTAGGCATCTGGGCAAATATAACCATTCTGACCTTGCTAAAGTTCAAGATAAATATTTTATAAAACAGGAACATAAGTACAAAAAAATCTCATTATTCCTAACAGAGATGGACAGAGCGTAATGTTTCTCGAGAAAGATAAGATGTAGACGGAGGCTCTATTGTTTTTTGCTCACATTTCAGGTGGTTAATGGAGCCTCCGTTTCAAATCATACGTTCATTAATTATACTGGTATGGCAGTCGTCACATCACCATTTTCACATCATTAATCAGACCATGAATGTTTACGGTGAAATTGGCCTGAATGCTTGTCGGAAGCTGGAACCGATTCACATTCAGAATCACCGCATAAACAAGCAAAGTACAAGACGCAAGATCTTTGTTCACCATGTGCAACAATGTCGTTCATCTTCATGTAGCTACAGAAGTCTAAAGATAATACTGATAGTGCTGAACAATACGAAAGTAGATGCAAAACTAGACGATAGTCTCACGGTGCCTGAAAGACTAACATTGACCGTGTGAGCACAAAATGACCAGCAGCAAACTGACTGATTTGCTTGGACACTATGATTTTGATGCTGGTGATGTTGCCAGTGCTTATTAACAAACGAACAGCGAATACTGGGTTTCCACAGGAATAATTTAAGAAACACCACTAAAAAAAACGCAGCCTTGATTAACACACAGAGAATTTGAAGACCTGGGCACCACTTGCGGTGATGCTTTTCTCCATAAATCCATCACGGCAAACTATAATCTTTCAAAAGCACTCGTTGACAGCACAGACCGCTTCCATGACATTCAAATCAGCATTAATATCCAGAGGGATATAACACCACACACACTTTTTTATCCTCAAACGTAATCAATAACCATAGTACTATTTATAAATCTGGCCTGTGCATTAATTTGACTCAAACTCACCGATTGGCGGGTGTCCCCACTGTGATTAGCACAGCGCCATCCGCATTCTTTTAATATTCATGGCTTATCTCAAATAATAAATTAACTAAATACTTGATTGAAATGCTCCAAATTGAATCTGTGCTCTCCTGTTTAATAAAACACAGAGGCCCCATTAAATGATTACGGCACGCTGAAGATGGCCTTAAGTAGTATGCTTACATTAATTTCCCGAGCCACGTCCTGTACACAGTGAGTCACGGGGAGGCTTACGACTGGAAAACTTTTCAATTAATTTTGACCTTGACACACCGGTAGGGGAAAAAATAAGGAGCAGAGCCGTGGAACATAAAAAAAAAAAGCGTGATGTGGACTCTGTCCTCCAGCGTCTGAAGGTGACGGCCTTTGTGTCACCAGCTCACTCACCTTACCGGCCTTTATGGTTCGCTTATCTGGGCAGAAAAAGAAGTCTATAAACAGGGATAGCCTCACCTTACACCCCCCCACCCCCCCGCATCCAGAGAATACAATAAGTCAAAGTTGCATGGATGCATGGAAGCAAGACAGTGACTTCAACCATAACTGCACATGAGCTTGACTGAACACCAGTGAGTGGAAGATGACCTCCAGTCATGACTTCAGTCTTGTCTTTCATGCAAACAGGCCTCTCATCACCTACGTGATAACCTTCTAGTCATGGTTATCCATCAAACGCTGAGCAGAGAACCGGTGTTTAAATAAGTTAAATGGTACATGGGCATTAGGTTACTGAAAGACTTAGTTCAGATGGAACAGTGGACTTAAGCATGTGACACAGGAAGGGGAAGAAAGAACAGAGGCTTTAATTAGGTGGGGGTTTGAGTCATGGGAAGACCTACAACAGGGTCTGGAAGCTGAGAAAATAAAAGCCAGAATTATATGGTCAGTGGTGATGTGACTGACTGTGTCCCTTTTCTGACTATAATCTTCATCTCTTCAGCATTTGAGAACTAGAAAATTATTTTAGGAAAATTCAATATAATATTACAACCAGGTTTAATTTCATGAAAACATTTTAGCCTCCGAGACTGAGGTTTTGGAAGTTCTAGAACTGCTGATGTTTGCAAGGAGAATGAATGGAAAAGTAAAGAACAATGATTAGCGTTAATGCTTTCAGACAAAAATGAGAAAAATCATGCATGTTTGCCTCAAAGAATACGGGTCCCTCTGCTAGTTGAATCAGTGAAGGGCCTTTTCTTCCAGAACTGTAAAAATAGTCATTTGAAAAATCGACCTCATACAACGATGCCTGGCAGGAATATACCAAATCCTGATAAACCAAAATATCCGATATAGAAACGGTTTGCCGGGACAATCATGTTTACAGCTACTGTTTGGTTTATCAGCAAATTTTGAAACCAAGGCCGAGAAAATCAATCAGGAAAGCCCCACCTGTCACGATCAGAAGTAAACGGATGATCGCTCGGGCAGGCGAACGAGCAAGGAGTAGGCAGGCAGGCGGAAAACAGGGTAAACTGGGGTTTAATCGGGTATAGGACGGGACGGGAGTACAGGCATCGACCAACATCAATGACAGACAGGGGAAACAAGTCAGACCAGGACTTAAAAAGACAAGACTGAGCAAACTAACTAGACAAAGCTGGAGACAATCAGGGAATCACACGTGGGTAATCAGGGGGCGTGGCACACGGGAGGATCGGACGAGCAGGGCATCACACCACCCTGGGAGAGAAAGGGAGTATATTTCATTAAACGGGTTGGAGGGTGTGGATTTGCCGATACCTTTACTGTAGGCTGTGGGATGGGGGCCGGTTTAGAGCACTGAGGGCGCTTACAGAAGCAGACACCAGCTGAGGGATTCTGAAAAAAGGATGGTGTCATCCTTATTCACAGCCTGGCATTCTAGAAAGAACTACAATGAACATTTTAGAAAGAACTACAATGAACATTCTAGAAAGAACATGAATATCCGGGCAGGTTTTTATCCTGGAATATGGAACTGGAAATAAGAACAAGACAACATTTGTTACGTAACTGAAAAATAAAAAGCTCATTAAAATCACGAGCTTTGACCACATTCCTAGTTTCTTGCAGTTCTGCTGTACCCCGTCTGAAAAAAAAAATCTATAAAAGTCTTAAAGCAGTTGTTTCTCAATTATATATATAAAAAGTCCAGACCTGGGGCCACCCTCTGTTTTAGATTCTCTTTTCACGCTACTGTAATTAAGATTCATCTTTAACCAAACACCAATGCAGGCCAGTCTCAATTTGAAATTAAAAAGTGTCAGAATTACATCAATCCGAATGTTTGCCCCCATTCCGTTTGAAACTGGAAAGCTGAGAGGTGAATCCCATCCGCGGAATCATGGCTAAGCAGCAACTGTCTGAGCTCCTCCAGTTAGGGCAGCAAACGGCACCTTGTGACGTGCGGGCAGGGCAGCGATAAACAGGTTTATTAGAAAGTTCCTCCCTTTCAAGGAATAGATGACAAAAGGTAGAAACATGGTAAGAGAAACGCAGACAGGAAACAGCCAGCTTGGAGAGTGTAAAAAAAAATAAACGCATTTAGTATTTATATTTTGGGGACAGAAAAAGAGTCGACAGTCTGGGGCATGGATTCCCCCAGCAGCGAGATGATCGATGGACGGATGTTTAAGCAGAGGGCATAATGATAAACTCTAGTGACCTTCCATACCGTCAATATAACTGACTCAATAATTAGCCGTTCTGAGCAGTAAAAAACTTCTTTTACCTATTAGCGATACCAGTAGCGTGCAGCTGGATTTGTATGTGTTCTGGGGCTATTCAATTTTGGAAGTTCTATGGTACACGAATGAATCATGAACATACCACAGAAGCAGAAGGCAAAGTGACTGAGAGCACAGATTCATAACCTAAAGACTGCCTGTTTGGTTCCCAGGAGAGACCAGGCTATCACAAGTAAAATATCCTGAAATATAAATGTGAACATGATGAGTTGCTTGGGGAAAATGAGCCAGGAGCTATCAGAGTTGTATGGAGCCCATCTCAGGATGCACAGAGAACAATGTAGAGGAACAGCCGAGTCATTAAGGGCAATTAACTAGTGCAACACAAGGAGAAGACGCACTATCTTCACAGAGGGTGCAGAGCTGCGATTTCAGCTTCAGCCCAGGAGATACCACGCTGCCCCTGTTTCTTTCAGAGTAATAATCAGGTCTCGGACTACAGCGCTACCCAAAAAGCTAACAAGCTACCCCAACCAGAGAGAAGATGAATCCAAATGCCACGTGCAGCTCCAGGACAATACATCTGGAGAAAGTCCCTGTCCAACAACAGCAGGGATAAAGCGGAATCCATAGCCGCGATACTACAAGAGCTTTGCGCTGACTCTATTCAAAACTTCACAATAACCTCGCCTCTCTTAATTGTGGTCATTGTCCAGTGTCAGTCTCTCTCTAGGACTCGCCTTTCACATTTCTATCCTTCAAGGTCTGTATTCTCTTTCTTTCACAGGTTTTTCACTGGCATACAGGAGCCAAGCCGTACCGCTAAGAGAGACTCGTCACAGCGCGATTCCAGCTCGCTCCGCGTCTTGCCGCCGTAGAAGGGTCGGTAAAGGCATTGGCAGGTTTGGACAGAAACAGCGATGTGAAACCGGAGAGAAGCTTTACTGTTCGCACAATGCACATCACGATTTGCTATGTGCTAATTTCCGCCAGCAAGTCTGTGAGAAGCGCCGTCTTACAGTATGTTAGCGTCGAATGCTAGTGGAATTAGCATTCGATTGCATAAATTTGCATTACGAATCCTTTCCATTCAGCTGTTCTGTAGTTTTCTTTTAGGCAGGAGGTAGGAAATATTCTGAGTTCCGAGTTATCGGGAATGCATCGGTACATGGTGATGAGCAATACTCCTTATAATGAATAATATATAGAACATGCCCTTCTTTCCTTCAGACAATCCATGCATATTGATTCAGATCACTGGTATCTCTGTGCGTTATGACCACTCGGATGGCGATGATGCAGCCAGCTCAGCTAGTAATCAGGGCCAGGTTAGCGCCGGTGCACATGTTAGCGCCGGTGCAGCTCAGTTACAGCCCAGGTACGGCTCGGTTCTTGGCGGCAGTGGAAAAGCACCAATACAGGCCTGCACCTCATTTCCTTTTCATCCTCCTCCCTGCTGCCTCTGTCCGTAATTCATCTACAATAAACCCAGACATTCATTAATATCTGACTTAAAGGTATTATTCTCAATATTGTTTCTACTACATAATTAAATATAGACGTTTCCATATTCGTCCTCGGGTACCTTTCGGGGCTTATTTTATAGCTAATTTCTTTTTTTCTAACAGATCAATACCTATTAGTTGCACAACCCTTCTCACGGGCACAAAAAACATCAATCTGTCAGTTAAAGGGAAGATTGATTCTGCGGCGCTAATCGATAGCCAATAGTTACAGAGGATTGAATTGTGTTTAAATTAAACCCCAGTGAGGCTGAAGTCAAATATCGACTATGAATGGCTTCCCTGGGGAATTTTGAGGGGGGCAGGGGCGGGG
>JAODJX010000065.1:20993251-21017456 GCA_026776945.1 Isichthys henryi | reverse complement strand
CCCCCCCCCCCCCCCCCGCCGTGACGCGTCCCACTCAATCATTCTTATGTAAGATGACCTTGTCCATTATCTAAGGGTCGGGAATTACACCTTCAGTACCAGAGAGAAGTGTAAATGTGTTCAATTAGGGAAATAATTGATTTGGGGAAGTACATAAGTGCCCTTGGAACAAAGACCCACGCACACATGGAATGTCTATCATGTATTAGACTGACACCCCAAATTGAGGTGACAGATGATGAATGCCTGAGATGATTTCCGTATCCATCAACCTGACACTACTCTCACAGGGGATGTGTGTGTGTGTGTGTGGGGGGGGGTAACTCAGCCTTTGAGTTCTGCCACAGGGTATGGGCATGTGGGTTCCTAGTATATTCAGTGGTCTAGTGCCAGGGCAGCTATGAGAAGGTGCTGTCCTGAAACCCACGCAATTGATTCCTGCGGACAGAAATGACAGACTTGAATGAAAAATGCCTGACAATTCTACTGAAGACTATACCATCCTCCATGTCGGCCCTGAATAAGAAAACAACACAGCCAACTTCCACTAATGACAGAACAGCATTAAGATATAGAATTTCATATTAGCCTGAGTGAGAATTTGAATGCCCTTCAATCCTCTGTGATCTGTTGGCTTTCGCATACTCGATGAAAGCTTTTGTATGAAGATGAATGCTTTTAATAAGCCATACTATTCTGCTAAAGCTCTTTTCTGCAGTTTTTGAAGATATAAGGGTAGACTGCCGGCACTGGATGGCGAGCAAACCGTGGATGAGTAGAGCATGGGTTTGGTGGCACGAAGATGCAGGTGGCAGGTTTTACATATCACTGTAACACTGTCATGTAACACTGCAGCTCAATGAAGAAAATGTATGGCGTGGGGGGGGTGGGGGGGGGGATGTAAACACCTGTCAGCACCATTAATGGCGCTGTCTCAACACGCGGTTTTGCTGCGGCGGCAAACCGTTGAATATTAGCATTAGCGATTAATTTTTAGCCACAAAGAATACAATCAAATCCTTTTGCAGGCTGAAATGACGTGTGCCTGAGTGTGTAAACAGTCGCCACATACTGTATGTGTGTAGCTATGAGAAACTGCTGGGAAGAGGGTGATCAGCAGAGGGAGCAAAATCGGAAACTACCGTATGCGGAGTTACAGTGAACACAGGAAGTGCCGGTGAAGGCAGATGAATATTCATTCGAGGGGAAGCTCACGCGTCCTTTCAAAATAGCGCAGTGCCTGCAGGACAGCAATAACCTTTCCTGATATCTGTCACATCAAGGCTGTCAAAGGCTTTGAGGAACAGGATGAAGGTTTAAAAATGAGCGCTCAGAATGTACGGCAGCCTCGGACAGCCCTGCCATTATACGACAGCCCTTCCATTCTTGGTGAGGAGTTTTGTCGTATTCTCACGGCTGAAAACTCTTTCCTCAGGAGAATTGAATTTTGTTCAGATGACAAAATAAAACACTGACATACGCCAAAAAAAACCCAATAATGCCAGTGAGCTAACAGTGATCTGTTACTGTGAACTGATAACAGGAGGCTCTTAAAAAAATTCTTCTAAAAAATCCGCAGCCACACAAGCACATGTGTCGACTTATTCGTGAAACGGTACTGTGCCACAAATTCATTATGCAGCATACAGTACCATAATAGATACAAAACACACTATTACCATAAATGTCAACGATCAATTAATCAAGAAGTACTACAGAATGAACGGGGGGAAAAAATCATTCGCTAAAACCTTAAAACTCAGCCATTTTGTGATTTTGTGCAGTTACAACATGTATCACAGATGTCGTGTCAGAGGAGTTTTAAGGTTCCATGTCCAACATGTCTACCGCTGTGAAAATGGACCTTCTTCAGTGCATCATACATGTGGCAGAACATCACAAAGGGGCTTTCCAGGATACATTCTTGCAAGAAGTCTCACAGAAATCATACTAAAGGTCATGTAAAGTCAACCTGGAGGGAATGGGGAAGGAGAAGTATCGAGCGAAAACAAGTTTTAAGGTCCCCAAACCGGCTTCGGTTTAAAATTCAGGTGAGCACGGCATTCCTAGACAGAAAGTGGGCCGGAATGACGGACGCTCTGGATGCGCCGAGGAGTCAGGGGATCGCAGGAGGCCCCGTAACCCTTCTGTAGCTACGTAGAACAAACTCCAGCCAGGAATATGCAGCAGGCTGGTGTGAGAGACAGCGGCTTCATCCTTTATTCATTGTGCTGGTTGACATAGACTGTGAGAGCTGAAAAGGACCTTAATGTGTTTGTGTGTGTTCCCCTGTCAATCAAAGAATCATATATTTTTTGCCTCAGATAGAGCCTTCACTCTGCTACAAGCTCGGTGAAAAACACTAACATAATAACATAAGAGAGGGCGGCACGTAAATCAATGTAATGGTCATGTGACCTCGGAAATCCTCCACAGAATGATTCTAAATCATTATTAATATTCCTCACAGATGAAGACATCATGGCTTTTATAATGCATCAATCTTCCATAATCGTTTCTCCGGTACAAGGTCAACGTGAACCTGGAGTCTATCCCACGGAAGACGAGACACAAGATGAAGGATGATCAGCCCAGGATACTAGTCCATCGCAGGGCGAACAAACACACGAACATGGGAAGAACATTAAAACGTTATGCCTTTCTCAATGGCCTCTAAATTTCTGGCTGCTTCACATTTTGGGTCCCAGATGAGGTCACTGAAGGGTATGTGTAGGTGACAGAAGCATGTGGTGATATCTACAGTGTAAATTGGCTGCTCCTTAGACTTGTAGGGTATGCTCCAGTAAGCAGGATACCTCAGAGGCATCTTGAAGGTTTTGCAGTGAGACACGCAACCCGGTCCTGCTGATCTCATTTTGGACAACGAAGAGGTGGCACGTTAATCAGTAATGCTCAGCTACTTTTGCATCGCACCATTCAGCACCGAGAGATTTGAATACAACCCTTCTGGGGTAGAATTTCATCGCAGGATATTGCTCTGCAATCGATCATGTGTGCAACAAACTTTCTCGCATACACATACACATTCAGCATGCCTAATATTACACAAGTTAATGAATTCAGTTCTTTTCATGAATTCTTATCCTAGTGTTGCCCAGGGCAAAATATATCAGAAATTACTCACACAAACGGCATCCTCATTAACTTAAAGTTATCCAGCCTTTCATGTTGGCTCCTTGGCCTGATCAGTGAGTGGGTTCAGGCTATCTGGTAGCCTAGCAGGTCATTAAGGTATTAAGTACCGTAAATCAAACCTCCATGACTGTAGCTCGCGATCGTGGCTTCTCCAGAGGTCACAAAGCACACGGGGAGTCAGATGACACGATGTCGACCCCTATTAGCACCGTTGACATGGAAAGGAGCAACACTTAACAGGAAATCAAATCCACGGGCACTGGTGTAAATTTGAGAGTCACTTAATTCACGGCGATACAAATGGAGGAAGGCGAAAACTGACAGCTGTCTAACTAACCTGCACTAATGGATCATAGCAAGCACTGACTCCCTCGTGGGAAAGTGGGTTCCTCGCCTTTAAAAAAGCTTATAGAGCATGCTATTAACTAGGCTGACTGGGTAACTAACAGCCACCAGTTCCCCCATTAAAGCCATAGCCGAAGGCAGAGCACAGACCCTCACCCGGCGCATGCGGCACTCGTGTAGCCATGGCGACACGTAGGTTTTCACTCTGGTGCTCTTAACGTTCGTCAATGGCCTGATTTAGGCCGCCGCATATCCTTAACTCCAAAGGGAGATATGGCAGAGTTCATTAAAGGCTGAGTTTACTGGGAGAGGAAAAAGGTCAGACGAGTGAAAGTGAATGAGTTTGCCCAGAGCTTCATGAAGCCATATTGTGCTCGTCACCGGCAAACTGGTCCACTATCGATATCGAAGGGTATGTGCTCTGGAAGTTGATTTATGTCTAAAGGAAACCGTTCGTAAAAATGATTGCAAATCCGAAAACAAATTTGTAACCTGACCTAGTGGGTCGTAAATGTAGCACTGAAGTTGTAAATGCATAAACTGTAATTCATAATCACAACCTGGACATCTTGAACTCATAAATAAGGATTTGTAATTGTAGCATTGAAGTTGTAAATGCATAAATCGTAATTCGTAATCGCAAACTGAACGTCGTGAACTCGGAAATTAGGATGCGTAATATTAAATGAGGGTTATGAAACGTAGGCAGGCACAGGTGCACATCTGCAACTCTGAATATGCATTTGGGTTTCGTTAAATTACAGTGTTGTCCTGACATTTAAGTACGATTACTTTAGACCTCAATTTATCTCCATATTTTGCCTGCAGCGAAGCGAGCTCAAACACACCTAAACATGCAAATGCACTAAAATCGGGTGACCCCTTTCCTTCCAGAAACCTCTTCGACCTCAGGGAATCAAATCAAACCACCATTTTATGTCACCTTAGCGCAAACCCAGACTAACCTTTTTGTGTTGAAGGCCACTATATTATTACATATAATGGTCCCACAAAAATGAAATCTGTTATGATGTGGTGAGGGCAATCCTGATGAGTTCTTAAACACCCCACTTTGACCTTCGCGGTGGTTTCATTTGGTAAATTGCTTAAATTCATCAGAACCATGATAGGTTTTAATTACTCAGCCAAATGGGGAAGTTTCATCCACTTCTCAGCCACATCAGTTCTCATTGCGATGGGAAACATTAAGCGCTGACATCGCTGACATCCCGTAGCAGTGCATGCTGGGTAGGGCATCACATACGCTGCTGTTTGCATGGTCTCTGTTCTGCTAATCAAAAGCAGAATTAGGTGCCCTGCAATTTAATATGGCTACTGAAATCATATTAACCATTTATCATGGTGCAGGTTCCTTATAAAACTTTCTAAACAAGGAGATAAAACAGGACTGTACACTGTTAGAAAAAAAGTACCAGTTTGAACCTTTGAGGGTACCAGTACTTCTCACTGGGGCTGTACCCTCCAGGGTCTGCCATTTGTACCCTATAGCTGTAGGTAAATGTACCTTTTATGGAACAGAAATTGACTAAGGAATATCCCCAAGGCACAAACAACATTAATGTTCCCCCAATGATACAAAAACATTCATCAGAGTCCATTTCTGTACCTCAAACTAAATTAATAGGAATGTTTACCTACAGTTAGTGTACAACTGGCAGACTCTTGAGGGTACAGCCCGACTGACAAGCAAATGTATCCTCACACGTATAAATCGGCACTCCTTTTTTTCTGACGGTGCACCCTGCCACATTCAATCTATTGCTACTAACAAATATGCAACTGTTTAAAAGGTGAGAGGGGATTTCAGGAACGCTGCCTTCCCGCTTAAATGACAGATTTCTCACATAATCCCTCGCATTAGAGCAAAGTTGACAGTGAAAACAGCATGAAATTATGACGGCTCGTCCCTTTAATAAATGACTCAGCGGCATTTTATGCGGTCAGGCTGATTATTACTGAAACAGATGGGCAGCACTGCCACACAGCGACACTGGCCTTCAGGCCGGTTTTCATCTGAACCGCTTACATCCTCAGAACGCTGAGAAAAGCGGGATTTTTAGGGGCATCTGATTTAATGAGGAGTAAATGTTTCTTTATCTAACACCCCAGAGATGCCATGTAATTGTTATTTGGTCATCAGACCACAAGAAAAAAAATAAATAAAAATTTATAAAAACAAATTGCACGGGTGGGATGGGATGGGATAAATAATTCTGCAGAGATAATTATGCTGACAAAAATGGTTTTAAGTAATTTTAAATTAGCAATGTGATTAGAAGAGATGAACATGGTCATGGTGAAAGTGTGACAGGTCCTGTAGATGGCGCCACATTGTTAAACAAGCAAACATACATGCGCGCACAGGCACGCATACACAAATGGCTGTGCAGGGATTTATCCTGGTGGCTGAACTGATCGCATGGGGAAAGTGAGGGTGAAGAGAGGCCATCCGGCTGGAGTAAAACGCAGATGTGGTACCTGCAGGGATGGGAACAGAGCGGGTCCTGGCGAGGCGTGATTACAGGACTTAGGTGAGGCTTTATCCCTGGGCGCAGAGTGATGCGGCTGGCTGTCGGGCAGAGGCTGCGTGACTTGGCACGGCCTTAGAGGTCGGCTTTGTCGCCGCAGGTGGGGCATGTCGGTAGGACTTCTGAAAATATTTGACACACACGGCAAAAAAAAAAAGGTGGATATTCTGCTTTAGTCACCAGTTTGATGAATATGCTTGTGGAAGAAATAGCCAAACAGCCTTCAGTTGCGACATAATGCTGTACTGCTACACAGTTTTGTATAAAGCACTCTTCAGGGGCTGCAGTTTATCATGCAGGTATCTGTTAGCTGTTTCTGTGATCAAACAGGAACGGCCTGCTTCATGAACACTGGAATCGGCACATCCACCATCATGAAGGAATCACCAGCTTCAAGAACATTCTGGAATCACCAGCCGACTGTTTCAAGGACCCGAAAGTCTTGCCAGTCTTCCCCGGGTACCCAGATCCTCCGCTGCCATTGGAAGTCACTCGACACGTGCCATGCCAACAACAAATATGACCTGGCAACCAGAAGCTGAACCATTCAGAGTCCTAAGGAAGGATCAGTGTTCTATCGCAGTCGTTAATAATCAAGATGCACTGAGACGAAGGCTGTAGTTCAGCATAAAACGCAGAGAGCTGGCAGTGTGCTGCTGTGTTCCATCCATTGTTCTGCCCCTGGTAGGTCAGAATCCAAACACAGCTGGGGTGCCAAAGGCTCCCCTGAGACATCTGTCTTCGCCCACGGTTGTAAATCACCTCGCTTTGCTGCCCACAAGCTCTGTGGGCAAACTCCAGCCCCAGGAAGGTTTCTAAGCCGCTGCAATTACACCTGATTCAATTAAGGCATTTTGATGCCAAGGTGCTCGATTTTATTACTCCCTGCAATAAAACTCAGTTACTTTGGTAGAAGAGTGCATAAAGGAAGCCATTTCCCAGGTTTTAATGCATACCTATTTGCTCACGGAGCGGGGAAGGACCACCGGTAAGTTAGAGGTAAAACTGCATAATCAGTGAATAGCTTAAATGACATTAACGTCATTGAGTCGATGGTATGGCTCCCAGTGGCTAATGGAGGATAATAAGACTGGGAATGAGAGAATGGGGCAAAGGAGGAAGAAAGTGAAATAGGGACTTTGCAGATACACTCGAGCAAGAGGGGTCTAGGTCTGTACAGAACAGCAAACAGAACCCCACCCACACAGGAAAGTTTTTTTTTTTTTTAATTACTTGAAGTTCGAGCACCGTTTTAGTCTCTCTCTCTACTCCTTGAAACCGCCAAAGGATCATGTAAGCAGCACGTCTGCTGGGTTAACGTCCAGTCCCCGTCTCAGACTTTGAAATCTGGATCACCCAAGCATCTAACCAACCTGTAGCCCTTCATCATCCATCCATAACAGACAATCACATTTAATTATAGAATTAGATTATATGAGTTTATATAAACAGATAAGCCTAATTTCATGGTAAACTTGGTTTATATGCTGTTAAATTAAACTGAGCAAACTAGCTTGTGGGAAGGTTATAAAAAATGTGACTCCATTATTACCACTTTGGGCTGAAGCACGTGGGGAGAGGCCTGTGTGAGGGGGCTGGAACACTTCAGCAGAGGCGGTAACAACCTACTTTAAAATGAAATATCAGAGAAGAGGACTCGACACCAGTGTTCACTCGCTTCAGTCCGGCATCTGAAGTAAAGCCTCCAGACTTTTTCCCAAAACTCCTATCCCCATGTCCACTGTACAAAACAGCACAAATTCAAACTTTAGAGGGGGCAGAAAAAACAACCGCAAATGAAAAATTTCGAGATATCGATTCTGTATTTCTATGGGATGTCCCCAAAATGCTCCCCGACAGCCTATTATCTCTGTGAGGAATGGGGTGGGTCGGCCTGGAACACAGAAAGCCCTTTCCGTCACTGCTGAGAGAGGCTCCGAGGTAAAAGCTGAGTCTGGGAGCCAACCAGAGAGCGTAGGAACAATAGAAGAACCCGGAAAAGCTCAGCAAGCCAAGTCTCCTGTCACCACAGCCAGCAAGCACGCTGCGTGATGAACGAGGAACGACTGCGAGGTATTCTTCTGAGTTCCTGTTATTTCTTTACATTCCATGCGGAACTAACAGCCATACCATGTCTCTCGTAGTGTTCAGATTTTCATTGCTTAGCCCAATGACACGGCCTTTATGGTCAATTCTCTCCTATTTTACCTCTGAAATCCCCAGTATATTGAGAATATACCAAAATCTGTTACTTTGCAGAACAAAAAACAAGGTTTTTTTTCCTTGACTTTTACCAGCACAGTGGACTATATATAACATAAGCGAATGCAGAACTTGATATTGGTTATTAAGCTCTGTTCATTAAGTATGTATGAATGTTGCTGCATAAAACACTGTTATGACTGAATTTGATTCCTGAATTTTAAACTGAATTTGTGTATTTTTATATACTGATCACTAGTGATGAACGAGGTATGAACGACTCAATCTAACGCCTTATACGAAGCGAGGTACAGAACAGCATGCTTCCAGTGCAAAAATAATAAACACCTGAGGTTGAAACACCCTTTGAGCGTTTGGTTTCTGATGCCAGAGTTTTATGGAGAGCATTACAGTGAGCTGCCGCTGGTTTGGCCGAGTGACATCATTATCCCTCCAGGGAATTCAGATCATTAATAAGTCATAATCGCGTTAAAGCATAGCCTATTACGAGCCCACATTCACTGTCATTCCCAGGAAACGCTGCCACTCTCTGTGCCACACTGAGATACCCGCTCATCCCAGCACTAGTGGCACGTGCTTAAACTCCGTAATAACCTGGCAACGTGCACAGCGATGAGAGTTAATTTCAGTAAATGCTAATGACTGCTAATGCTAATAGCATGCTAATACTTCACTGATGTGTTACACTCTGCTTGTCCCACGGAGTCGATGGTATGACACCCAGAGAAATAAATGCCAAAAACTCAGAGGTCTCCACTGTGTTATAAAGTATGGAGCCATGGGGAAAAGAACACTATACACAGATATCCTCGAAGGACTAGTTAGTTTAAGGTGAACCGTGTGCCTTATTCCAAAACCACCTAAGCAGCGCATTTTGCCAAGCAAACTGGAGCATTTATCTCTGCGAATTGTCTGAGTGTTTCAGAGTGCAATGCTTTTCTGCTCTTTAGGACGAAAGAGCATTTTCCACGGTAGCTCTTCTTAATGCACCGTAAGATCTCCCGTCCCACAAAGTGGCAGATCGGCATTGCCGCAATTTCGGCTTTGAGCCATTTACAAACCATCGTCACGGGCAAACGCGGGGAGCTGAAAGCGGACTTAGAGCCGACGGACCCTAACGGAGCGGACAGTGCTACGAGAAAGTGTTGCCTTCACCGAGGCAGGCCTTGGCTGGAACTGTCTGCGGTTGTCGCCCCTGTAGACTTTTCTCACTGACACACCTGTGAAAAAAACACGGAGGAGCCTCCATCAAGCCATTCCCACGCTCTCCGCAGCTCTCGTCACACATCAGCTCTGATGACATCTATTTATTTTTGGGACCGACTGGTAAAGTCCCTCCCCATCGTCTTCATTCGCAAAGCGGAGAGGTGCTTGGCACCATGCTTCGCCAGTGATGATGGCACACTGTTCCTCGTCACAGCACTCCGCTAACTTAAGCAGTCTCTCCTGGGGTGAATATGTGAGCGGAGGAGTGTGAATACGAAATGAGAAGAGGTAAAATGTATTGTTATTGAATCCAAAGGCATTGTTGCTGCTTCATCCGCTGTGCATGCTGTAACAATGTTCCTCTCTGTGTGCCTCTTTGTTTACGTTCATTATATACTTTGCAGTTAAGAAAAAAAGGAAACCTCCATTTTTCTGACTAAAATGGAGTTCAGGATTACAGACTCAGCCTGACTCTCTAGCACACGGGAGTCCATACGGGAGTAACAGGCAGAAATTAGTGAGTTAATATTTACAGTGGTCTCACAGTTTGCCTGGGTATTCTGCCTGGTGATGTCAGCCAATGCTTATTTATGAAAGATAAGCTCCGCCCTCAAGTGTGTCACAGCACTGTGATAAACACGCCAGACATTGTGCTCTAATAATGAACCCAGAGTTCAGCCATAAAATTGGAATAGAGTAAGAAAAAAAAAGTTCCTTTCAGCTAAATTTATTATTGATTTCAACTTCAGCCTGATTGATTTCCATCTAGAGCTGTGGATGTTCCACTTAATTCTGCGCGACCTAAGTAGAGGAAGACCATCTGGAGACATTTCCTGGTTCTAAGAAAAGCACAACCTGGAGACTCTAGGAGAAGAAGATGATGGCGGGTCCTTTCAAACATGGGTCGAAAATCGCACCTTTGGCTGAGTAATGGGTTTCCTCCTATCCTTGTGCTCGTTTGGTTAATTAAACTCACTGAAAATAACATAATCTGGCGTTTGTGGGGGAAAATGAACTGCTGTCTGGAGTCCAGGGCGATTAGAAGGTATGACCCAATCCAAGATTCAAGGGAAGTCTTGCCTTTCAGTGCCGCCCAGGCAAATGGGCCTGGCTACCACCTAGAGACCCTGGTGGTTGTCACGATATGGTGTGGCACAAACTTTGCTTTCAGTACGTCAGCCCCACTAGACGGAGTGGGAGGAATAATTTAGCAGTCGTCTTTCTTCCCCGCCTGCAATTTTTTTTGACTGAGTTGCCTCAGGGGACAGCTAGCAGAAGAGGCGGTGGCGGAAGGCCCTTTCATGTTGAGGGATTTGCCAGGGAATCTAATCTAGCCTGAGGGTCTGGCAACATTTTACTGGCCAGGAAGTCTGTGTGGACAGACCGGTGCCATCAGGATGCCTGTCAATCCCCGTGAAGAGAAGCAGAAAGGCGCAAGACGCCTCCCATTCCTTTGGGGACTGCTGGGACGAGCGGTGTTTATAAGCCGCCCGTGACTTCACAACAAGTTTGTCGTTGATCAGCCCTGGCAATGATGACAGCTGTTTTTATCACAATTGTGTATGCAGAATGAAAACCCAAAGCCTTATTTGAGAGGGGCGGGGGGGGCGGGTGTGTGGCGGGGAGTGAGAGACCAAAATGATGGGGGTGAGCTTCATTAACGGTATCTGCGTGACGACGGCTTTGCTGAAAGCACGGCACAGAGCGGAAGGTGAGGCTGGTGTTTTGCAGGGTCTTCTAGAACATGAGCCACAGACTCCCAAACCCTAATCCAAACCCTCGCGGGAACTAAAACTCAATCCACATATTTGCCGGTAGCTCCACCAACTCCAAGACACGCCTAATGAAAACGTTCATTACAATGGCTGCCACACAGCATCTTATTTCCCTTTTCGTGTACAAGGAAAATGCAATAGACAGTTGTTACATGGCATGTGTGGCTCAGCAATGCTTACTCAAGTGAGGAGGCTGATGCCGATGAGAGCTTTCCTGCTCTAGGGATAAATAATCCCCAGTTATCACTGAAGAAGCGTCACCAAGATCTTTGATTCCAGCCGATCAATCAACTGGCCCTGTTCCCATTCCTATCCATCCATCCATCTACCTACTGCGTATCCAACACTCTGAGCCTGGAGACTGCCCCGAGGAGGTCATGATGTAGGGGTACAGCCATCACACACACACACACACACACACACACACCAGTTCCCCTAACTACATATCATGGGACTGTCATGAGTAGAAACCTGCAAGACATGAGAAGAATTTGCAAACTCGTTACACAGCCTGAGAAGGTGGGATTCAACCCCCAAACCCTGAGGTGTGAAGCCACGGCACTACCCACTGAGCGACCATGCCATCCTCTTCTCACTCCCTTCTCACCTTACTGCTTCCTGAGAACCCGGGAGATTTATGCATCAGCCTTCTTAAAAATACTTTCTTCCTTCTGCCAGACCATCCTCTTCATCTCTCTGCTTTCTCACCACAAAGGGGCGCCCCTCCTGTGCCAACCCCCTCCCCCGCCCCTGGCATACTGATCTGGCCCTCCCTAGTGAGGTCTATATGTTATGCAGGCACTTTTTTTGGGTGAGGCACCTGGGATCTCCTAGTTTAGTAGGACTAGGATCTGAAGAAGACTCAACACTCAACATCAGAACTGCAGAGAGGGAGGAGGGGCTGCGTTGAGAAGCTCGAACCAAGAGAGTTATCAGTAACATAACACTAATATTCCTGGGAGAGTATAAAGGCAGGGAAGTCACTGGGCTGCCAGAAGAAAATTAATTACGTTAACTCATCTGTTAACGTGATTAACAAACGTTGCCCTCAAGAGATCTAGTACACACTTTATCCTGTCCCTCCAGCTAATGGGTAACACTGGGCTCCAAAATACCTGCCAAGATCCCGCTCAGTAGAAGCCTCATACGTTTTAATGTATTATCATCCTGTATGATTCCATAGCTACTTATCCAAGGGTCACCGTGAGGGCACACAGCAGTGGAACACCTGGGATGGGACATCAGCCCATTGCACGGCAAACACACACACTGCCAACAGGCAATTACACCCAACGTATACACAGAGCAGGGGTGGGAGACAAACCTAAAACCCTGGAGGTGTGACGTGACAAAGCTACTGCGCCACCGCAGAGCTGAAATACGCAGTGAAACTGGGGGTCCTTGAGCAAAAGCAATGACAAGATGCTAAAATCAAAGCGGAAAGCTGAAAGCCCAAAACCAGCAAACCCGTTCTGGTTCCTGGCACATCCCACATCTTCCTCCCAGGGCTACACCTCGTCTCTTAGAACCCTCTGCTGCCCAAGGTGTGTAATCAGGGAGCGGAAGGCGTCATCACTTCCCAGGCAAAAAAGGCAGAAGGTGCCACGCCATCAGATTGCGATCTCCTCAACAAACACATTCCCACCTTACTGAACACACAGCGTCCCCGTGTGAATGGAGCACCGTGGTGGACGGACCGTACTGGAGGTTGTCCAATTAAATCCCACTCTGACATCCAGCAACGTAACCTCATTCGAGGCACCTGTCACCCCAGCTTCCTGAGCCGCTCTGGCGTAAGTGTATACATGCTGCAATGGCGGCCGCCTGTCATCATTCCTGCACCTCCTTTCTGGATTTATTTCTGCCGTTGCGCCTCCGTGGAGCTCGGCGGGCAGCGGCCCTGACGCGGGAAAAGTGGTCGGGGAAAATGAAAATAAACGGAAATAACCTACGCTGCCCCTGTTGACTCTCTCCACTCGCTGTACGAACGACAACTGTAAAAACAGGTTTTAATATTCAGGGGGATAATGGCTTTGACGTATGGCTCTCAAGGTATATCTGTGTTAAATGCTATAAAAGCCAGCGGCCTATGCATGGGCGGAAGCTAATTCACAACCTTTTCCATCGAGGTAAAAAGTACCAATTATAATTTAGTCCCTCGTGTTTCATAAATGGTGCTTTTGGTGTGTCATTTCCTAATGATTTAGTTCGATGAGTGTTTTACTGCATATTGAACTGGTGAACTGTTTATAATCTAGACTCGGTGCCCACATTATTAGACATACCTAGCTAGTGTCCGGTAGGACCCAGTTTTGCCTCCAGAACCGCTGCAAGGGTGATAAGTTAAGAGAAACCATTCTCAACACCACTGTTGTACTGAACTGTTATTTTGCACTTTCTGTCAGCTTTAACGAGTCTGGCCATTCTGCTCTGACCTCTATCATTAATCAGTGGTTTTCGGGCACTAACTGGATGTTTGTGTTCATCACACCATTCTCTATAAACTCTGCAGACACAGTATTCCCTGAGAATCCTCGGAGGGTGGATGTTTCCGAGATGCTGCAATCACCAAATACTTCACTAACAATCACACCATGCTCAAAATCACTTGGATCACGCTTCTTGCCCGTTCTGATGCTCACTTGCACAGAAAGTGAAGCTCTTGCCCAGCCTCTCTGCTATACTGTATATAGTCAGTTTGAGCCACATTTCACTTTTTGTTGGAACAGAGTGTTTGCATTAACGGGCAGCGGTACCTCAAAATAAACCACAAATAAAAATCAGTTTGAATAAAATTATAAAAACTCCAACATTAAGGCACTTTAATAGTACAATTTTTATAGTGTTAATGAACTTGAGTATCTGAGAGAAATAAACTTTTTCTGTGGAAGCAATAACAAAAGAGAAAAGACAATCGGTGTAATCGGTGCTTTACTGTAAGTTTCCTGTTCTTGCAATTACGGTCGTTGATTAACTCAAAATAGAAACAGCTTTGTATCTCTTTACAAAGCCTCAAAGAGAACATGCCCTATTCTATTTCAGATATGTAATTCAGATTTTACAAACCCTATTCCCTGCATTTGTCTGTCAAAAAATAAATCCACTACAACCTTTAAATCTTAGAAACACTTTGGAACCATCTTCCGAAAATGGGTTAGATACAAACGTGACCATATAGCAAGACCACGGCTTCTGGTCAGAAATATCATCTCAGAGCAACAATGGATATATTAGAGGAGGTTTTTCTTTCTGGCTTCCATTTTGTCTGTAATTCACCTGCTATTTCCCCCGGGGTGGAAACGACTACGCCTCCTCTCGTACTCCGCCACGGATGGCACCTGCTCTGCCCCCTCTCTTTCAACGGAGTTGGAATCCGCAAGCCCGCAAAAGCTCCGGAAATGACGGCCGAAAGCCGAGGTGGGGAGACCTAACTTTTCCTTCCTGCTGGCCCGAACTCGCAGACGGACATGCTTTGATCAGCTGGCTGGCGTGAGATTTGCAAATCGAGACAAGTCTGCACACGCATTTACACGCATGTAACAGGTTTATTACCTTGTAAATAGTCTGTAGGATTCGCCGTAAGATTCGTGAGAGTCGACAACCCTGCTAGTACTAATGCACATGTGAGTTCGTGTGCTTATTTACGTATACAGACCGTACGTTAATGTTAAGTACTCGAACGCTTTCAGCAACTAAATTCAGTATATATTTCTGTTCACGAATAAACTATGTTAATTAGGGAAATATAGAAGACGACATTTTGTTATAAAAGGGAAGAAACAGGGAAAACGAGACAGAAAAATCCTAAAGAAAAATTAAGATGTGGATTGTAATGACGCACAAAAAAATAAATAAAAAAATCTCACTGCAGAAATTATACTCAAGTTTAATACAAATTGTGTACAAAAATAAGCTTCAGTTAAAGCTCTTTCAGTACAGGTAGCAATCTTGAGTTTAGGATTAGTGTGTCTTTGTACAACTAATCACTGGCAGTGGGTTAGTGTGTCTGTATAGCTGTAAATATCACCAGGCAGATGAAGCTCTGAGCTCACAATCAGTCTCCATGGATCAAATGAACAGCACAGCCCTCCCAGGAACCTGAATGGCTCATTAACCTGAAGACGAAGTTACAGGCCAAAGGCAGCACATTCGCTCCAAGTCCCTTGTTTGTGAATCTTTTCATGTAAGACCGAGCAACACCCGCTTAATACCCCGAGGAGTTCAAGCGAGACGTTATTTAACAAATCAGAGAGGGCCAATCGAGCAAAGCTAATGTAAATTTAGCCTAAGTGTTATTTTAGCGGAGAAAATTGCCAGTAATTTTGTGTTCTGTAAGTGTTCCCTCAAAACCTGGAGATGTTTTCTTCTCCGGAAACTTTTTCCTTTCATTAGTGTAAATATGGTTTCGGGCTGTTTTAAAATCCCAGTCAGGTTTAAAAGCTGGGTTATGTTTTTTTATTTTTTGCTCATCCTGCAATATGTAATATCATTTTGGATCATCTTAGAATTTTCAGACAGCAGAGTCTACAATGATGCACCAAAAGTGACCCCATTTCACTGATTTAGCAGACACCTTCATCTGTGGAGACATACAACTGAGAGAGCAGGGTCAGACTGTCCCTGGAGAACTTGGGGTTAAGGGCTTTGCACAAAGACCCAACAGTGAAATTACTCTGCCAACCATAGGACTTGAACCGTCAACCTTCTGATCACGTGTATGGTGCCCTAACCCACTAAAGTCACACACTACCTTAGAGAGAACACCCAGGGGCCTAAATAACAGCCTCGTTAACAACGAGGAGGACGAACGAGGCAGCTTAGGGAAAGGCTGAATTATTCATAACCCAAGCAACAGTCACACTCTAATTGGGGCTGTTATTGGTATAATGAACAATGCTAAAATCTGAAAAGCATACTTTAATCGCATATGGCAACAGCTCTGAGGAGAAGCTACTGTGAGTAATGAAATGTTACCCGAATATCTGGCACCAAGTGCTGTTGATTGCAACCCTTTTAGTCTCTTTAGCAAACAATCAGATATCAAGATCTTGAATGCATTTCTTAAGTCCAGGGCTTAAGAAAGTCAGTGCCAGTTTTTACACCACTCTGTTGGTTATAATCTTCTTTGCATCCACCCAACAAATCCATTAACTCATATCAGTCCCGGTCGGTGCTAATGGCTGCTGGACGCTGCAGAGTTTTCAAATGTGGATGGGAGGGGGAAAAAAAAATTCAAATCACAGCCTGCAATTAACTCGCCGCACAAGTTGGGTTCCAGAGTCCATTAAGCCCCAGCGGAAGCTTGGCCCCTGCAAACCCAGGATCACGGGCAATTTGCCCGCCATTTCCCCGCACTGCATGGCACGGATAACGGCGGTTAATATTACAGCAGAGACGTCAGTGCTGGATGCTCTGGGCAGCCTCACGGCGTGGATAATTTGTGGATTTAGAAAAGCATTTCTGGACCAGATTCCCAATTGAAAATAACACAATTTCCCCTTTCATCCTGCAACGGGAGCTTCTTCCGTCTTAATATACTGAAATAATCGATAATTTTGCAAAAATAAAATAGGAATGAAAATTAAAACTCATGGAAATAAGCTCTCAGAGAAACATGCTAATGTCCTCCTCTCCTGTATATACTGTTATATATTTATATGAAACTGAGAAAGAGGAAAAAAAAATAAACTAAAGAAGTGATTAGCTCCATTCGGATTAGCTCCAGATTACCAAACTCAGGGATGGTGTTTGGAAATGGATCTAGAGAACTCCGGAAATAAAACAGAAACACTGAAACAGCTACAGGATTCACTGGCCACCGTACACCATTTTCCACCAACCCCCAGATGGTGAGGGCTGCTGGCAGGTGTGGAGAGGGCAGAGAACAGAGTCGCATTGAATTGACGTTGCCCTTCAAATGTCATTTAGGCCACAGGAGGGTTGAGGTCATCTCAGATACTTTGGCCACTTGCGAACTGTCATGGAAGAAGGACTCCAGGCACGGACTCTCCGCCTGTTCCACTCACTCTATCACTAACACACATGTATGTTCCAATTACACCTGTGCTGGAAGATCTCGGCAGGCCTGACCGAAGCCCAGATGAAGAGGTCCAATGAAAACTTATCCCTGATTACAATTCAGGAAGGACGCGGCATGCATTCCTTCACCCTTAACGGCCCACGGTGATGCCTCACCGTATGCCGCCTGCTGGACAAAAGGATGATGGAAGCAGGGCATCCTGCATAAATCACTCCTAATGTCTGATGTGGCGACAAAAACTGAAGTTGTTTTGCTGCTGTTGTCTCCCTTGCTGCCTGCTGTCAGAAGGTTGCAGGATCAATTCCCAGAGGTAGCAGAGTGATTTTACCGTCGGTCCTCTAAGCAAAACCCATAACCTCCCGATTCCTCTAGGGACTAGATGACCCTGCTTTCAAATGTATGTTGCTTTGGATAGAAGCGTCTGCTAAATGAAGAAAATATAAAGTATTGTATTCACAATTTTAACTGACAAGTCTAAAACGATGGAAGTGAAAGCAAAGACATTTAATTTTGCCCGGTATGGTCTGGTATGATCTGGCAGAGGAAAAAGAACAGAATTTTAGAGCTGCTGCATTATAGTGCTACATTGACATTATTGAACTCCAAGGTCACACGGGCATCGAACTGATACTGCTAGTTACCTTTGTAAGTCATGTGAAAGGCTCTTTACAACACAGGGAAACAAGAGTTATGACCGAGGACCGTCTTCAGACGGTAGGGCAGCTATCGCTTTTGCTAAAATAAAGTGGTGATGCAATGGAAAATGCGAGTCACGGCAATGATTATGCTAATCCCTCATTTATATGCATATGAGGTTAATAAGCAGGCCTTGCCACTCAAGGCCCTGGACAATACGCCCTGATTGCAAGGACAAAGGGTGCGGGAGCCTAAGGGCACAGCGCCATCATGGGCCACTGGACGCCTGGGCATGTTGGGCAATGAGACTGAGCTGAAAGGATAAGTTGCCCGTTGACAAAAGTGCTCACAGACGGATGGGGTTCGGAAATGATGCGACTGGGCGGCTCTGGGCAGCTGCTTTCCCAGCGTCAAAGGGGCCGTCCTTTTAGAGGGAGGTAAAGCTTATCCAAGCAACGAGGGATTATCCAATCAGTGCAGGGCTGCATCTATGAGGACAAAATTAGCTTCGATTTCACAACTCTCGAGTTAATGTCAGCCCCGCTGGCGCGTTCGCCATATGCGTGTGGGATTTTCTTTCCGGAAGACAGTCGTCAGGCAGCCCACCATCACGCACATTAACACGCGATCACCTGGAGCTGAAACTCCGGGATGACTGTGAAGACAGCTCCGTTACAAAGCCTCCTGGGATAGCTGCCAGTAAATGGTTCGTGGCCACATGGTCCCCGGGCCCATTTTATGGATCTACCTCATCCCCACCAGACCGACAACTCCTCTGGGTCCACAGGTGCTTGAAGGTTAAATCATTTTCTATTTAAGTATACATTAGACCATTCGCCGCTGACGTGAACAAGACTGCGGCAGATCAATTAACAATGAGTCAAAAACAGTTTGTATCCAGGCTTAGATCACACCAGCAGCAGCTCTAGTTAATTTCCCAGAGATGTAAGAATAATGTAACTAAAGTTTGTCTATTGGTGACCTTAGGGCAGCATAATTAAAGTGGTACTGAGGCCCTTGATATAAAGGGCAACCAAAAAGAAATAATAATACAAGTCGATCCAACGTGAGACAAGTGTGGGTTACTTACATCTGGAATCCTTTGTTTCCCCTTGAAAAAAATAAAAAATAGAGAATCAGCTCCATTCCATTCAAGTGTTGAATAAGAAATGCGAACTTCTTCCCTTCTGGTCCTGGAGGACAAAGCCCTCAGGATTGGACGTACCTCTTGCACTCATTCAAATCTCTACGCATGCAGTTTCTCTCACCCTGGTTCTTGGGGACCCACAGTCGGTCCATATTTTTGCTTCCTCTGAGCTCCCTGCCGAGACAGTCCACATTTTTGCTCTCTCCCAGCTCCAGAAAAAATGTTGACCTGTAGATTCCTGAGGACCAGACTGGGAAACACTGCTCTACAGGTACTCTGGCCTGAGCGGCGAGGAGGTAAGCTTGTAAATATAAAGTTTACAAGCACAGACAAATGCAACCACAGACAAAACAAAATCCACATTATACTCCTTCAGCTCTTCTGGTGTTATTTCTTGAGCACACTCACTCTTGCCTTGCATTCTTCCTTTTCTTTGAAATTAAGCATTACCCCAAGCTCAGGAGATGCCTATGAATGCACAGAGGGAGTGAAGACTGTGGTTAGACTAAACAGCGCTGATTCAGAGAAACAGGAACACGGCAAGCGGATCGACAGGTAATGAACCTACGCACACAACTGGTCTCCAGGGAACAACACGCCATTCTCGCCTCCGAATCGCCAACCTGCCCCGATAATAATCAGAGGTGATGTAAAACAAGCAGTAGGACCAGCACCCACCCACATCGCACAAAGTAAAGAGGAATCGCCCAGTCAAGGTCATAAGAAATACCCTGTGTGTCATCTCCTCCGGATCTACTACGGAGCTACTAAGCATAAGAACCTACTAAGAAAACTTAAAATGCTAACGTGGCAAAAAAGAAGGTAACAGAACTGCATCATGCCAATATCTGAGCACTGAAGTTGTGTCCGTCGTACTGAAAATATGTTTTTGTTGGAACCGAGAGCTGTTGTATTTTAAACCCACCTATCTATCTAACAGCTTATCCAGCACAGCCTGGAGCCAATCCCAGGTAGCATAAGGCACACAGCAAGGATACATCCTGGACAGGAAGCCAGTCCATCACAGGGTACAGACATACAAGGGCAAATTAGAGATACCAATTAACCTAAATGCATGTCTTTGGATCACAGGAGGACACCTGTAGAACACAAAGAGACTCAACCATCCAGCCCTGGAGGTATAAGGCAGCCATGCTACCCTCAGCCACTATGGCACCCAACCTGTAAACTTCACATTTAAAATTTCTTTGACTGATGTATCTTTGGCTACTTGCACTAATCCCTTAAGTAGGTCTAGTCCAGCAACACTAGGTTGCAGTCCATTCAGAATGCCTGAACTGAAGCGTATGCTACTTAATGGCTGTACTGCCAAGCCTCCCTGTGCCTTTTCTCCTACGGTTTATGCTGTTTCTTGACTAAATGACAAAACATCTTTTCATTGGTCAGTTAGGGCACTGATGTCCCATAATTCATTTAGTACCCTACTGATTCGGCCAGCCCTTCACAACTGGAAAAGAAGCCGCACATGACCTTGATATTCTCCACAGTGACCCGCTTGCTTGTTCAGGACCAGGACCAGGTGTTTCATTACATAAAGATAATAGACGGCAGGTGACTAAGAGCCCGCAAGCTAAATGCCAGAGAGTGTGAAATATGATTCGGTATCATGGATTTTTAGGAAGAGAGGAACCTGTTTCTGTGACCCTTTGTGTGACTGACCTCCTAGGCCAGTGTGAGCGGGAGGACGATGAGAAAGGTTTAGTTCTACAGCTGAGGACCCATGAACTGCAATGTCTGGATCAAATTCAAAGATTACCAGAGTTTCTCAGGTCTCACCAGAACTGGTCCAACAATTGTGGACTTAGTGCACTGTACTATTTCCAAGACATATAGCTGCGATAAAAACTAAGAGACCACACTAAACAAATATGCATTTTTGAATCCTGGTTTAAATCGTGGTTCTGCTGAGCAGCAGGTCGCTTCCAGGTTAAAAATTTCTAAGATAGCAGTACACAGGAATTATGGGAAGCAGGAGACACTGGGAACGAGCAGAAACAAGTCAGGTAGAGGGCGGATGGGACATCCTAAAGCCAGAGATGACTGTTAACTTATTCGACAGTGTCTCATGAATCGTAGGATGACATCAAGTGACTTTCAAGGGGAATGGAAAACGTTAAGTGCAGGTGTGAAGTGCACTGTTAGGACAGTATGTGTCAGAGTGCTAGAAGCAGGGAAGAAGCCTTCATTAATGAGAAACAGAGAAGAACCGGGCTGCAGTTTGCAAAATATATATTTGTGACCCATCACCACGAAATGAGTTATGGGTGCAGTTCTACCAGTGCGACTTAAGACTCATTTCGTGGCAACGGGTCACATAAATTATTCACAGACACACACCCGTAAACTGAGAAATGAGTCAAACAAAAAACTGTGCTGTGGTCTCTAAATTTTTTCCATGGCTGTATATTGAAGTTAAAAAGTAAGAATGAATATAATAATCCTAAGCAATCTACAAGGAAATCGAACACATCCTCACGTAATAATATAAAGGGCCCCATCTTGCCAATATCATTCCCCTACATAATGGCTTAGATATAAAAAAAAAAATCGAGTGATCATACTTTTGTAAGCTCAATTTTCTTTGCAATGTCTAAACGAACACATCTATATATCAATGTCAACATTTCCCCTTTAAACAATACTATAATGGTATGAAGATGTTATTAATCTTCCGGATGACATGAGAGATAGCACAGGCCAAGAAGTGGTTCTTACATGAGTGCGTGGCGTGAACAGACCGAGTACAAACACATCTGTCAGAAGGTGATAAAGACATTCGCTTGACACAGGCAGCTGAAAGAGGGTTATCCACCCGACAGCCAATGGCCTTCATTATATTTTGGAATGACCTCAGCGACAGCTGCAGACTTAAGCTTTGTGACGTTTAGGGCGCACCCTGTCAACATCAAGGTTACAGCAGCAGCCCAACTCGAATGTTACAGTACAACTGCCTACTGCCAGGTCTCCTTCGGCCTCCCGTTTTTGCTCCCGAGCTAATTGCAAAAGCCGCATCGTTTGCAGCATCAAAGAGAAGCACTTAAAGATCACTTTGATGAAACGTGCTTTGAAAGAATTGGAAGGACATTCGTTTAGTCGACGGCTCCGAGTTACTGAGTGGATCCTCTGTTGATAATTCGCAGAGTTTGTCATAGATTCTAGTTTAAAACCACACTAACAGACAGATGTACCTATCTGTACCTTTGGGGTTACAAGTACTTGTCACTGAGGCTGTATCCTCAAGGGTCTGCCAGTTGTACCCTAGCTGTAGTTAAATGTACCGTTTAAGGTGCAGAAATGGGCTCTAAGAAACATTTTTGTACCATCGGGGTACATTAATGTCGTTTGTGGTACAAAACTGTTTCTGATAGTGCACCGAGCGCAGTAAAGATAACGATGCTGGCCCTGATAAGGATAGTGATGAAGACGATGATTATGATGAGGGGAAAAAGAGAGAGCCAGCTGTTCCCGATGCTGCAAGCCAGAGATCAAAGCTTCAGCCTCTCTGAATAAAGATGAGAGGCAGAGCAGAGACTTGCAGCCCATCCATCCTTCAGAAACAGAAAAAAGGACAGTAGAGGAGGAGAGGGAGCTGCTTACTGCGTGCCCAGGCATACTGCGGTGGTGGGACTCCTTCCAGCAGGCCATTGGCACTGGGACTCCAACAACAGCTGTCCGCTGGCCTGGAGGCCCCGTGAGCCACACAGCCCCCCCGCCCCCCGAGCCCGGCAGATATGCTGCATTGCAATATTCCGCCGATTTTCTCGCCATTCCGGAATACAGAGCTATACTCAGTGAAGGCAGAAAACTTTCTTTCTCGAATGGTAGCTTTCAGTTACGTGCTTTCTTCACCATTTGGGTTTGTGTGCCCTGGATGCTCTGAGTGCCTTCGTCGTGTCATGTCAAGGTGCCCTTACTTCACACGCTCCAGGCAGGAGGCTGATGTCATCGTACGCACTCAGACGGCCGCACGACGATGCGCCAGAGATGAACGGGAGGACAGACAAAATAAGAGCTTGATCTTCCTTTCTTTAGTATCACAGTAATGCCGCCACCGTGATGGTTATGTTTAAGTCACTTGAAATCTAATGCAGGAATGTTAACAAATACATCTTAGCACTAAGACACTAGTGCCAATGGTGACTTTAACCAGATCATTCCTGGGTGTATGGGCCCCAGGGTGCAAATTTACAATTTTTACGAGTTATATTGCTGGACAGCACTTACGACAGAACAAGGTAAACGTGCCGAGTTAGGTGGCCAGGTATTCAAGATTTCTTTCGGTAGGGGGCGATAAATAGATCCATATGACACTGGGTTATAAGGAAGGAAGGAATGAAGGAAGGAAGTCTTCATTTGGGGTAATGTGGGGGGGGGGGGGCGCTGAAACAAAAGGGGCAAAGGGGGGAGGTCCGGCGTGGGCGGGGGTGCCAGGCCCCAACAGCTCCACCCGTGGTGGGGGTCTGATGAGGGAGGATACATGGGAATCATAGGAAACTAATTGCAGGTGAACGGGGCTTGTCACCTGATATCCCCTCCCACCATGAGATAAATGGTTTCTCCCAGCTTTCATCGTACATTACAGCAGAATAACCAGGCATGGTATGCAGCTGAAATGTCCACAGAGCTGTCAGATGAAGGGTTATCACAGCACGAGCACTCGAATGCTGTCTCCTCTCCAGCTGTCCCTCTGCAACAGGGACGTGGACCCTAGAATCTCCAAAAAAAAAAAACACATGATCCTCTGCCCCATCACACTGCGTCACACCGATCCTACCTGAGTTTACGTGAAGCGTGGCCGCAGCGTCCCCACGATGGAGGGAAGTGCTCCCACCCTCACCCAGCATAGTCGAGAGAGAGGTTCATTGATATTCATGAGGCTCTGGGTTCTAACAACAGTCTTGCATCGAAGTCGCAACCCGTGCATGAGAAGTACTGTCCCCCTCCCCACCCCTTTTTCACACTCGCTTCCCAAACTGGTCGATGGATCCGCTCGCTTTATGAGAGCTCCCCAAGGCTCTACATCTGTTTAATCCCCCTTACTCTGGACGTTTGAGAAGATCCCGTTCCTGTAGGGTCGTTTCCTTCACATCGCTTCACATCCTGTCTC
>JAODJX010000065.1:20982684-20993151 GCA_026776945.1 Isichthys henryi | reverse complement strand
GCGGGGGGGGCCCCTCTCCACCCCCCCCCCCCCCCCCCCCCCCCCCCCCCCCCCGCGGGGGGGGGGGGGGGGGGGGGGGGGGCACGTCAGTAAACCATAACCCCTCAGCAGGAGCTTGTTTACACGGATGGCGGCATGTGTGATGTATAATTAAAAAAAAAATAGTGTATGGCTTTTTCGACCATACAGAGGTCTATGCACGTACAAGCTGGATGTAAGGAGCAGAGAAGCCATCGCCGGTGGCAGCGCGGTAAATGTTTGTTCCCTACAAAGATTCCCATAATCCCTCTCAAAAACAGAACAGAAGATTGTGCTTCTTAAAGCACAGACAGGGATAATATCCCTGAGTGACATGAGAGTGGGACGGCCGCTGCCGTAATCGGGATCCTCTTCCCTCTTAAGTCCGGCACTTGGAATGTGGCGTGCAATGGGAGGGGGGTCTTAGTGCTGCTGATGGATTTCTCGAGGGAGGGGACAGTATAGGTGACTCCTGCTTGAGCCTGCAGTAGATAACAGTGTGGAGGAGACAGGTCCATGGCAGTATGTGTGTGTGCGTTTCTCTCATTTAAATTATTATAACCCATTATCTCTAATTTATGCCCCCGTGTGCAGATGTCGGGGGGAATGACTGTGATGTTTTCATTTTGTTCTGCTTTCTGATTCATTAGGCAGAGATGGTTTTGGGGAATGACTTTTCACTACTACACCACATGAAAAAAAACCACGGCGCTGTAAATCGGCGGACGCCAGTCCCGGGTCGCAGCGGGTGAGCGGGTCAGCCAGGAAGTCCTAACCTCACTGTCGGTGTATCTGCTTCCCCATGGGGGGGCGGGGGTTTGGAGCCAGAGGTCGCCATGAGCCAGTAAGACACCAGAGCCACAAAGGCGAGCCTGCGCTTCCTCCTGTGCCTCTCCCACCTGTAAATCGACTAAGAGAAATGGGGAGTTAAAGGCGTAGGAAGGGAGCGTGGGTATGGAGAAGTGGGGCGTCGGTCCGCTTGGCAGGATGTAATTACGATAAACAGAGTAAAAGCTGTACAGGATGGAGAGAGCATCCATCCACCCACATAGAGACACACCTGCTCAGACACAGACACCCATTGCCCTGGAAAGGATTTTCTCAGAATGCTAATCCAGGTTCTAGCGAAATCGGGTTCCCAAGCCGAACACGTGACAGAGGTCTCATCTGGACGCTGCATGCAATACAACCCAAAGGTCACGTGACTTTGCCCCTTTCATTTTTTTTTTAACGAGAGGCCGGGTTCACAGAGAATCCTCGTACCGCTCGCTACCTGGAGATCCACGGTGTCCAATTGCGGTACATTGATCCGGCACGGGGCGAGGCACACAAAGCCGCATGAACTCTGCCCGCTGCGTTTCATCAGTGGCGCAGCTGTCGCATGCAATGCGCGCGTAATGAATCTGTAATGAATCTATGTAAAGCAACTATTGATTGGACCTCATTACTGTCATTTGTTCATGTTGAGACTGCGAATAAATTACGGGCTTATCAGAATGGCATTTCAGCAGTTGTATCTGAGCACATGGGTGTATCGAATGCGCGTTTCAGCGACAGAGGGCCACATTTATTTTGTAATTATCGCACTACTAGGGAACCCCGAGTGGAACAGATGGAATGATTTTTGCAGTGTATATGATTTCTGTTTACCGGCCGCTGAAACCAGCCACATTACTACCCGGAGTCATCATGCCTAACCTGGGGGATGAATGAGCGGCTGCACCTCGGGACCTGAGATACATTTGCTTGTTGGTGGCCACGGCAGTAAGAACTCTTTGACCTTAAGTCCCCAACCAACTGCTAAATAGCATATTCTTACATGAAGCCTGCTGAGCACCTCCCTAATGATCTCAGCGACGCAATTTGCTGTTTGACAAACTCCTGTCCTCACTTTAAAAAATAAATAAGAACAGATGGGAAGAGACCCCTGTCCTCCACTGCATCACCACCTTCCACGATGGAACTGCTGAGCTGATAGTCACCAGCAATGAATATTAGTGATTTGAGGCTGAGACTCACATGGAGTGGGATTATGGCATGCTATCAATCACAAGCAGGTTAAACCCACTTCCCGGGGGGGCTCGACTCTATGATGAAAGGTGGGCAACAGGATTCTCCCGATTGGCTGCGGGGGTGTTTGCATACTCAGAAATTTGGCTTTCATCTTATTTATAACACTCGAAATAATCTCTGAGTGACTGGGATTTTATGGGCTTTGGGGTGGGCAAAGCTTGTGACTGGATGGGCCTAATGGTGGACAAAGCTCGTGATTGGATGGGCATTGGGGTGGACAAGCTCGTGATCGGATGGGCTTTGGGGTGGACAAGCTCGTGATCGGAGGGGCATTGGGGTGGACAAGCTCGTGATCGGATGGGCTTTGGGGTGGACAAGCTCGTGATCGGATGGGCTTTCGAGTGGACAAGCTCGTGATCGGATGGGCTTTCGAGTGGACAAGCTCGTGATCGGAGGGGCTTTCGAGTGGACAAGCTCGTGATCGGAGGGGCATTGGGGTGGACAAGCTCGTGATTGGATGGGCTTTGGAGTGGACAAGCTCGTGATTGGAGAGGCATTGGGGTGGACAAGCTCGTGATTGGAGGGGCATTGGGGTGGACAAGCTCATGATTGGAGGGGCTTTGGGGCAGGCAAAGTTTGTGACTGGATGGATCTAATGGTGGACAAAGCTCGTGATTGGAGGGGCCTTGGGGTGGGTAAAGCTTGTGTTTGGATAGGGCAGGCTTACCCTAACCACCCCATTGTGCCAGACCCCCTTCTCTGATTACTTTATTGGTTCCTGTTGGGTCCAACCAGGCCTCGAATGACAGGACACAGTAATCCATGACCATGGGTTAAGAAGTTTAATTTCACTAATAAATTTAAAATGAACCACATTTAAAATCTCAGTAACCCTGGATGCTCGATATTAAATTTCTCTGCACCACCGAGTCCTCGCGTACTATTAAAATGTTACAGAACAACAAGAGCCATTAATGTCTAAATTAACCGGGAACTTCTGTAGAACATACAACACAGACAGGAATCCCAGTGGCCAAACTGCACGTTTCATTATTTATAGAGATTTACCAGAAACATTCACATAAACCTGCTTTCAGAGACATTTGATTATTTCTCCTGCCCGTGGGCCGCAGTAATTAGCAAAGCACATTGCTGATCTTGGCTCGTCCTCGGACCTGTGGGTTTAATGTGAGCGCCACCGTTCTTATGTCTTTATTAACATAGTGAAGTCCACCGTGTAAATGACTTTGTTATTGTGTGTGTAACACGTACTATCATCCAGGTCTTAAAGCTGTTTATGAGTATTTAATGGTATTGTCCCTGCAGGGCGGCGCTCTCCGCATTGCGAAGCACCATTCTTGTCTGTGACTGGTGGCTCCCGACCCCCCAGAAATGGCTCCAAATATCGATTCAAAAGTGAATTGCAATGCAGGCCCTGGACTCACCCGACGTGCTCACGCTGATCTGTTTGGTCTTTGATTGTTCAGGCCTTGGCAGGGCGATTGTGGCGGCTGGATGGAGCTTTTTCAAACGCAGTGGCTACACAAATGATGAGACTGTGATAGCTAAACCGAGCCCCTGAGCTCCACCGCGATAAGCAGATGGCAGACGGATGAGACGGAAAGCAATAACCAAGTCTTTCCATCTTGCCGATCCTCTGAAAAAAGGCCCAAAATACCCATTCTGAAAATGCCACGGCAAATTACAGGCGTACCTACAAAGACTGACAGCTGATTGACTGTAAGAAAGAAAAAGAATCACAATTGGCGAGTTAAGAAACAAAGAAATCCTCGTCAGACTATGATAATCCACGAGTTATTCGTGCCCGTTTGCTATCCTTCTGGCAGACATACTGTAAAAAGCGGGAAAGCCTCGCCCTTTTGGTCGATCATAAATCCACCATCATAAATCCAGCTGTCGTACAGTGAATGAGACCAGGATTAACTCACCAGGCCTAGCTTCCTCGATAATAATCAAGCAGAATCGGTCCGCTAGCATGTCACCAAAGACGACACTTCAAAAAAAATATATATAAAAAAGTCAGTTTCTTGAAAAAGACCCACAATGATTCTCGCTGTTGATAACATTGATTATAATCTCCACTATATTAAAGGTTATTTGGTAATTACTTTGGTTTATTAGGCAAACATTTATTTCTAATTGTTGCTCGAATTGGGAGATGCCTTTGGCAACTCAGCACATCCAAACAGCCTGTGAGCTGTAGGATGTACACATCCAGAATTCCAATCAGAAAAGCAGAGAAATGATCGCACGTTTCGCTCGGCTCAATAATATTTCAGCGGGATGGTGAGGATAACATGCTGGTCTCAGGAGACAAGTCTGGGATCTGGAGTGATTTGGACCGGTACTCTCCCATGGATCCCACAGCACGAAGGCCCGTCTGACTATCGGTTTTATTATAGCAAGGTTCACTTAAAGGTCCAACAGAAGGCATGCTCGCGGGCCTCAAACTGGCAGATAGCAGGCCGGTACTAGGGAATCATTTCTCTCTGCCAAACTGTTGTCATGTGCAACCGGTTGCTGAGACACGGTTAATCTGTCACCTCATGCAAATGCCGCACATGAAGGATTATCCCCTTCCCTCGAAAAATGAACGCTGTGTAGAATTCTGTATGGGCACACACTGTCCGACATTAGACAACCCAGTAATGTTTTACAGTACAATCAGTTGTGTTCAAAGCTACTAACTGTTAAGGGGTAATTATTTTGTGTCCTGATGACAAGAAAGACCCACCTTCATTATGGATTAGCTAGGTACGGTGAGAGCAATACAGTAGATGAAGAGTAATTCTGTGCAAACGGGATGCGTGTCCCATTCTTGGTTATTCCCTGCCTTGCGCCTGTAACTTCCGGGATAGGCTCTGGACACCCCCCCCCCACACAAGACAAGCAGGTACTGAAAACGGATGGATAACTGAACGAATGGTGTTTACGTCATTGGCTTATTATACTTTAGACCCAAGCACTTCATACCCTGTCACCTAGGGGGAGCTGGTGAGCCAGCCCCTTCACACAGCCCATGCCAGAACGTCCGTGAGCCTGTTGGACCAGCCCTGGACTGGACCTCGACCCAGCGATGCCCCGGTGCCACGTAGGATGAATCTGTGCCCCTTTCCACGCAAGGCAGTGGCATATAGACCACAGTGGATGGCCATTACTGTGACACACTGAGGCACAGGGAGCCCAAAAGCAGCAAGAGATAAGCGAAGGGGCCGACTGCGATAAACACAGCATTTCACATCTCTCCCGTCTTTCCATCTTTAATAAACAAAAAACCGTCCTTGTTACCTGTTGCCTGGAAGAGCCATTTTCATTTTGCCTATAATTATGTAATTTAGTCATCACCAGTATGATGAAATCATATTGACTTTTAAATAGGTCACATATTCAGGTCCCGATCCCCATTTGTCCATTTCAAGTTCGTGAAAAGGTCCCCAGCAGTATGGCTCTTTGGTGCAAAGGGGGAGGGCAGGTGGCCGGCGTTTCCACGGAAACCAGCGCGAGGTACGGTGTGCTCGTCAGGAGGCAGCTGACCCCTTACCTTCCGGACACGCAGGCCCACACTGGAGCACACAAAGTAGCAGTGTGTGCTCCACAGGGCAGGGGATGTGGCCCCCCGACTCACATGCGCTGTCATTAAACCGTGCCATCCCAAATTCCATTTCCTCTCGGAGGCTGATAAGAACCAGGCCCGAAATGAACCAATGAGAGTGGAAGAAATCACATTTAACTCTCATGAGCCGAGCACACGCTGAACAGACACACGCACATAAGCAAAGCAAACAGACTCACGCACCAACCCCCCCACCCCCCCGGGGGACTACATCTTCTGCACAATGGAGATGGCTTGTCTCCGGCGGGCAACAGGCGGGCATCTAACACAGGAACCACGGGACATTGTTTCCATGGAGATGTCAACAACGCACCAAGCCGTCCCTTTTGTAAAACGCAGCAATAGCAAACCTGGGCGTTTGTCCCCCACAGCCAGGCAATACCGCTGTTGGCAGGTTATGGTCCACCTTCAAAAGAACTTCCAGATGATTCCTCATTAACTCCAGACTGATATGTCATTTATCAGTTACAGAGGTAAGGCGATTTGGATTTGCCCATGTGACCATTGCATTTAGACCTGGCTTGAAAGTCTCTCACTTTAGCTATGCATATATCATGGTGATACATGCATATTAACGAACCATGTGAATGAGAGCGATGACCAGATGAGGGCGATGGCAGATGGGCGGGGGGCAGTCTGAGATCGCTACCAGGGCCAACTGCATCTTACCTGATCAGTAAGATCTTGAATTCTTTCCTGATTCCCATTCCAAAAACAGCAGCAGCCCAAAACGGTAGAATTCCAAAAAACTGTATACCATTTGTAAGCATTTAAGTCACAAGTATCCATGCAGGGGAGTAGCAGTAAATGCTTCCTATACGCCACGTGTCTCGTAGTTTTGGCTCTTTGGCAGCTCTGATTACAAGATGGAGGTTGGGTGTATTTGGAACAGCCTCGAGAGATGTGCCTGAAACCTGTACTGGACTTCGGACCCCTTCAATGCATCACACACTAGCCACAGAACACCGAGCACATGGGACACACTGCGACACGCAATACGCGGCTGCTTAGACGCGCCACACTGTGGGTCTTTACTTGGTTTTGCACATTCAAATTTTCTTGGAGCGGGACATTTACCTACAGCGTTAAGAACCAAAAACCCAGTTTTGGAAATACTGGAGCACAAGATAAAACCAAAGGCCGCCTTCTTGTTTTAGAAGTGCGGGACTGATTTTACAAGAGAAGGGAAAAAATTCCATGGTTGAATGTGTGTTCGGGTCCTTAATTGGCGCGGCCCACTGACTCCAGCACACTGATAGCCAAAACACTTTCTTCAGCAGCCTGCGGCAGCTACAGTTACGTTCATTTAGTTTCTGTCCCCTTTCATGATTACATTTGTGGCCTAATTCAAAATGGCAAACTGAGAAATGATTGTTTTCCTCCTGTAATTGTCGCAATATGCCCGTCGACTGCCTGCTGGGGGAGGAAATGTAATCATTAATAGGGCATAAAGAAAAATACTCCGTTAAATTAGAGGGCTGGATTTGAAAGCTGCCTGGACTAAGAAGTCTGAGAAATCAGCGCTAGCGACGTATGAAACCGGTTTTATCGAAAGATATTGCATTCGAGACAGACAAGTCTCCATTTCGTATGCGTGGCAGGAAAAGTCCTATCAGGCTTATTTATCCGGCAGACGATTTGTCGTCATTTTAGATGGAATTGCCTACAGTAGGGAAAAAGACGGAGAGATGGAAAAGGGTCGGGAGGAAAGAGATGACAGGAGATAGAGAACAAGAGAAACCCACGCCTGTTTGAAAATCACTGTGAGACAACTAGTAATACTGGTTCCATTTCACTTTGCAGGGTAAGAAGAGACCGAGAAACAGACCCGCTGGGCTGTGCTATGCTTAGACGCGAGGAGCAGAGCTGGGCTTTCCGGCTGGACCTCCCGGGGCAGTCCTCCGCCTCCTCAACTGCATCCTCGCCGACGGATCCTGGGGAATCTCTGATCTGATTTGATTAGCAAAGCCTGTCACCGCCTCCTGGGCCTCCAGGGCGCCGGACACTCCCCTGCGGTTTCTACCACGCGCCGTCTTCCGATAAACCAAACCCTCGCAGGTGATTCTTTCCAATCCTTAATCTAACCTCCCCCTCTTGCCCAAAAAAAAAATGTTAAAATACAGAGACCCGAATATATGGGCCGGTTTATTCAGAAATGGCACAATGGCTGGTGCCAGCTGATTAACAACGTCAGACGCTGGGGATGCATGGGAGAGGTTATTTAACTCGATGGGGTCCATGTTGCGACATCCCCCCCGGGCAATTTTGCAAGTCTTCTGAAGCTCGCTCAGCTATTCTATAGCGTGCCCATGAGTCACAGGGCTGCTTAGGCCTGGCAGTGCCTATCAAACTGAGCTTCAAGCCGCTTTTAAGATGCAAATACCCACCAGTTCCGGCATGTCTTCCTCAGCTTTCGACGACGAAGAGCCACCTGTGTGCACGCAGCTGACGACTCAAAGAGATCAGCGCTAAAAGGGCCGTCTCATCGCCAGTGGCTATAATCCAATGTGAATTTTAACGTCAAAATAAGGTGGAGGCTTGGCCAAGCCTGTTATCATTTATTTCCGTTTCACAAAAGGCCAGAACAGGACATTAAATTGCCAAACACTCCCCGTGTCCCGAGGGCCTGGCTGTAGCTAAGCACTTTACACCTTTGGTTTGACTCTCCCCCCACTAACCTGAGACTGCAATAACTTACAGCTCTACTGTATGCAGTGTTAAGTCAGGCATGATGGCGGGAGAACACCAAGTCAGCCGTAATATATATTTATGGAAAATGACGCGTTGCGACCCGCGGTACATGTCTGCAAATAAAAAACGGAGATGCTAACTTATAGCTCGGCCTGGGCCCACGTAAAGATCGATTGTGCCGTTCAACGTCTCACGTCCCTTCTGACATCACAGCTAATGAATTTTGCTGATGTTTTAGCGACGGAGCCAAATCGTGCATGCTGTGTTCGTGTCACTATTCAAAAATACGTTTCCGTGGTATTTTTAATAAAAAAAAAAAAACATCTGACTGTACCTCTGCAGTTGAACATTAGACCCTAACAACATTAAAACTAACAGTTGAGGCTTTGCCGTGAAACAGATGCTAGCATTTTATATTACCGGTCAAGAGTCAGATTCAAGTTACAATCCACTTTTAAAGGTTTTTATTTTCAAATTGGGCTGCTAGTGAGTTATACTCTTAATGAGGTCTTTGCCATTACAACTGAACTCAAGTACAAAGGCTTAAAAAAATATATAGCAATTTTGTGCAAGAAAAGCATTTTCTGAATGAATAAATAAATCTGGATATACTAGTGACAATTTCCTGCCCAGGTGGCAGCTTTTATGCATAGTGAACCTATCTTGGAATTTCAGCTGAAATTGGGTGGCATATATTTGATAGTCACAGTAATGTTGAGTTGTCTCCAGGGGCCAGCGCAGAATCTGTCATCCTCGGCTTCCTTGGCATCACTGCTATCACACTTTCCATTAGTAAAAGCGGAAGAACGTTATCAAGCGCGACGGGGGACTATCGTGCCACATGGAGCTGCAGCCTGCGACCTGGCTCTCCTGCGTCTGCGGAAGGTGCTGACTGACCCATCAGCCAAGAGCTGGGAACTGTCGAGAGAAGCACGGCCCACAAAAAGCCCTGGTCAAGACAACCAGGATAATGAATTGACATAGAGGAGATTATAGGATTTTTTTAAGCATAAAAGGGGACATAATTCATATTCATACAGAGGGGCCAATGGTATGTTTTGAATCGGTGAGTGACAGGGGAAGGGCACTCCGGCAGCCAATCAGGTTGCAGCTGGAGTCAGTGCACCTATGGCCCCGCCCCTGTATACGCCCCAATAATTACACCACATTGGAGTTCACACATTTTTACCTTTCCAATGCACATGGAACTGCTCTGGAACTTGGTGGACAAGTTAAATCTGCTCACACGGTACCGTTTGCCCAGGGTTGACTTCTGTAAGCTGATCAGCCAAGAAAAAAAAGAGCTTATTACATAAGATTTATCCAGCTTACTGTTAAGGAAATGCATAGAATCATTAGACAAACAGTCACCAAAACACAATAACAGAAGTGCATTTTAACCGTGATGAAAGGGACACGCCAACCAGCAACACCTCGTAGCACGGTGATCTCGTAATGTTTGACGAACGTTCCGACTGGGAACAAGTAGTCCCACTGGCTATGTATAACCACAGAACTCTGAACTCGGAGACGGGGGGGTCTCAGCCAGAAATGGATCCAGGGTCTGCCAAGGACAATCCGGCCACAGAAAAATCCGGATACATGCCGTTTGCCTGTTGCGTTTGATAAATGCCCAGCATTCGGTAAATCTGCATGAGGTAGTGAAGAAGGAATGCACTCGCTGCGGGACTCTTATTGCAGAAAACACGTCATATGACTCATCGTGCAGATCCCGGCATCGGTGCCGAGTGGGAGACGATAGGAACCGCAGTGCTCGCTAATTGGACACATCTACCACCGTTGCCGCGGTTACCCTGTCAGCTTGTTAGGAGCCAGTCAGGGTTGGGTAGGTCCATGACGTGCACCTTCACGCAGAAGACCACAGCTGGATTGCCATGGCAAGATCGGCAACGATTGGCGCCCGGGTCTTTCTGAAAGTTTCCGGATCACGGGTAAGGCCAAAGGGGGCGTCAGGCCAGACTTAATTTTATCCATCATCATTTTGTAGACACAAGATTATCTCCTATAAACCAGAGACCATCCATCCATCCATCCATCATCTGCCGCTTGGTCCGGGATCGGGTCGCGGGGGCAGTAGCCTCAGCAGGGAG
>JAODJX010000065.1:20965005-20981644 GCA_026776945.1 Isichthys henryi | reverse complement strand
CCCCCCCCCCCCCCCCCCCAAAAGAGAGTATGCCGATCTATACGTTTTGCCAAGAAGAAGGCCTGGCAGAACTAATCGATAAGAATTAACCCAGTCACTTAACTCTCACTCACAAGAGGGTCAGAGGCCACCCCCCAGCATCGCCACTTCGATGCGCGTTACAAAAATCGAAACGCAGAAGTGGTCACTGCACCTTCATTATGCCGTCATCGCAGTTTCACCATAACCTTTAATTGCGTCTTACACGTGCAGCAGGGCATTCACTGGAAGCTCAGCCTAGCTGCACTTAGGCCCTAGTCGACTCATCCACAGCATGTACGTTTACAAAGTGCTATTCACCTCACTTGTACGGTTGTTTGGACACAAGCATCTACGAAATAAAATGAAGCGTCAATGTGATAAAATGTTTCCTTCCAGTTATTGACGCTGTCCAATTAGAAGGTAGGGCGGCTGAGTTACAAACCCTGGCCCCTCCCATGTTGCGCTCTGTATTTCACTCATTCCCCCTCAAAGAAAGAAAAAAAGTGAGATCTGACATGAAAGCACTAAGCACTTCGCGAAGCCATAAACGGAGAGAGACGGAGAGCCGCGGGTTTGGAACCCGGAGAGATAAAACGGACATCGCCCATGATGCCTTTGATCAGCTGAGTGTCCTCCACATTTGCCAAGGCACAAGAACAAAGGATGCGCGGCTGGGGGCCCCTTTATGAAGGTTTCTCCCACCCCCGTTCTTATATCACACCAAGGAATATATATGGAGGCAAATCTGCTGTAGCTTTACGGCACCGGGGGGGCACCAAACTAATCCGCAGCTTGGCCCGGATGTACGAGGAATATCGAACACCAGGCCAGACGAGGGCAGCAGGTCGGCGTCGGCGAGAGACCTCGCTCACAGTGAGCACGTTGTCAGGGTGGAGCAGTCTGCTCGCGAAAATAAAAAGCAGAGGAAACCGCCTCGATACGTCCCTGACGATGCAGACGACAGAGGAAAGATAAAGATCCTTGCCCTCTCCTCTCTTCCCTCTCGTGCTTCATATTCTCTGGCAAATTCTGTAAAGGACACCTCCGCGACGGTGCAAAGGCAAGGGGACCGGGGATCAGGCAGTTACGCAAAAGACGAGAACGGCGGCAAGACTGTTAAGCTGAAATGGAACAGAAAGCACCTTGGAGTGACGGGAGTGTAAAGCTTGCGAGAGGAGAGCCGGTCAGGGTCGTCCGGGCAGGACACCAATTTGGGGGGCATTAGGACCTAAGCGGCACCACCATGAATTGCTTTCATGACTTGGTCACATATCTCATGTAAAATGATTATTGATGAAAGTCCACTGTTTTGTAACAAGGAGATTTTTAACGGCCCTTCATTACACACATCTTTCTTGTTATTTAGTGACAAGGGGTTTAATGAATTGCATCTCAGATCACCCACCGCACAACAGACACCGATCACAGGAACCCCCACCCTCCCTCCCCCCATCTCAGCCAAAATGAGGCTGTCAGCTTTAATAGCAGCAGGGCCGGATCCAGGCGAGAGAGCGAGCAGATATTAAAATCACTTAGAAATCAGAGTCACGACGGATCAGCATGATATGCAGCTGTGAAAAGGCAGCAGGTAGGAAAACGGTTAAGAAGAGGGAGTCGGAAACTGGATTCCAGCGGCTCAGACTTCAAGCGGCCTCAGCTGTCGAACCAAACCTCAAACCTGCAAATTATTCAGCTGAGTAAAACTGTGAAAATGTCATTTTGTATAAAGATTCAGCAAGAAATCTGTGTGCGTATCCAGTGTAGGAAGTAGGGGGCACAGGGCAGCCAGACAGCCCCAGATAAGGCGCCAGTCCATCACAAGGCTCACACTCACTATCATACACGATTCACCCGACTGCTATTGGACTGCAAGAAGAAGCAAGGGCACCTCGAAGGTAACCTACAGGAGCACAGGGAGAGCATGCAAACTCCTCACATACAGAGCAGGGCCCGGGAATCTCACCCCCAGCAGCAGGGGATCGAGGACAGAGTGCTCTATACTACCCCCTAGTAGAGTAGTAATAACCATAAAATGTGTCAGTTAAGTTGGTATGTTGTCGAATAGCAGCCATGAGGATGAATTCTGCTCCGGGAAACACCTGTTTTGGGGGGGGCGGGGGGGGGGCAGAGATCACCACACCCAGGGAAAGCCAACCAAAACAAATGGCGCCTTCCTGTCAGCACGACAGATGGAGGAGTGTGGTTTTCATCCGTCAGCATTCTGTGACACCACGCATCCTCAGGAGGCCGCCTGGCGGAGACGCTCTCCCCAAACTCCCCCCCCCCGAAAAACTGCGTCCCGAGATTCTAGCAGGAGGCAATCTGCTGCAGGCATTCGGAAAAACTGCGTCGGCATCCGCCCGTGCAGTTCCAAAGGTCAGGGAAATGCCGCGGTGCTGTTGCTGAGCCACAGGCTTGGGTGAGCAGGGCGGCGGCAGAGAGTGAGGTGAGCAGGGCGGCGGCAGAGAGTGAGGTGAGCTGGGCGGCGGCAGAGAGTGAGGTGAGCTGGGCGGTGGCGGTGGTGCGGAGGGCGGTGAGCAGGGAGGAGACGGTGAGTTCAGCTCTGGGGTGCCACAGAAAGAGCAAGCAACAGGTGAAGATTGACAACTTGAAACTCATACACGGGGTGATTTTGGGAGATTCAATAGGGGGTGGGCAGAGTTAAACAACAAAATCCTGGATTGAACTTTTATTCGCTGGACCTGAATTATCCAATTCTCGGAGCGGGACATGCAAGGACTGCTAGGGAAGTGAGTGTCATTTCCATGCAGTGCTGCCCCCCCCCCCCCACCTTGATCTTGGTTCAGTTCCAGCACCTCCTCCAGCACTGGTCCAACCTCACACTGCTCCCTCAACCGAGTTGACCGATCATAACGAACGTGACCGTGATGAACGTGGCCATGACACCCAGCAGGAGATAGAAGGGAGCAGTCCTGGTCCAGCACCGGGGGCTGATGGACACGAGGCTCTGTGACAGACCCGGCGGGCACGCTCAGTACAGACCGTGTTCATCATGCTGAATTGTTTGGTGGGTGTGGCCCGTAATATTCTTAAATGACTTAATTTATCAAGAAACAACAGCAATGTAGAGTAGCAATTTTTCTGACAAAAACTGAATTAGTCATTTTATTAAAAAGCTCCAGGTTTGGGGGGGTGGGGGAACGCTGTCGCAGTGGTTAACGCGCATTAATCTGCATGCCACACGGCCACACTGCAGGAACACCTTTACCATCCAGCTTGTGCATCTCGCCCCGCCAGCTGGGGGCTTGCTGGGGGCAGAGGTGCGGGCACGTCCCAGCTGCTGGCCATCTGTGCCTCAGCCAAGCCAGTCCCTCCCCCGCCACGTACTCTCAGCTGGCGCCGTGGGAGTCCACAGACAGCGAGGACATCCCCAGAGAACACCCCACGTTTTCCAGAACATGGAAGGTCGTCTCATCATTTCACGCCTGTGCCGATTATGGCTCTCTCCCCGTCCTCTGAGGTGACACTGAAACGTGGCGCTTGAGCACCGTCGTTCAGATACATCATGGAGGCAGGATCCCTGGATTCAAAGGCATCACAGTCATCCCCAAATGACTTACTGTAAGAGTGGGCTCAGAAGGTTTTGACCAAACCAGAAGGTCACTGGATCAAATCCCTTGAACGGCGGAGCGATTTAACCATTTTAGCCTCAAGGAAGGCCCTTAACCTTCAAATGCTCCAGGCACTGACCCTGATTTAAAAATGAAAAGCTATGTAGCTTTGGATAAAACTGTCTGCTAAAAAAATAAAACGTAAAAGGATCCCCTAACCCCACTGCAGAGACCGGACCGATCTCCTACTGCTTTTCGTTTAAACCGCACAATTCCTTCCTCTGTACTTCCAGAGTTGCTGACGCAGAGAAAGAAGTACAGAAACGTGTGAAGATGTTGACCTTAAAAGATGCCCCGCCCCCTCCCCCCCAGGGCACGAATTAAAAACCGGGGCAGATGCCGTGCTTGGGAATATGGCTTTCTGGCTCTGTTCTTTTTCTCCAGAATTCCGGATGTGACTGTGTCTACGAGAGCGTGTTTTCATAGGCCAACGTGAATTTTTATTTTGTGAGCTTGAGAAGGCAGCCCCTCCCCGTTTCAGCTTCTCATGCCCCCCTCCTCGCATCCCCACAGTATGTACCTCACTCAGTCAATCCAACTGACCCCTGAACTGAGATCCAGCTGTATAGGGACCTACAGAGACCATTTCCAAACCACTTTGCTGCTGCAGTAAACTCCAAACAAGACAGAGACATTCGGTACATAGTTGGAAAGTGTAGTTTTTTTTTTATTAATTTTATCATTCCTTTCATCTGTGCATTACGTGAAACGCATTTTGAGTTGAGTTTTCTCCAAAAGCAGCACATGAACAGGCTGACGACGCCCTTTGATACTGTATCTGCTAAACTTCTGCCTAGTTGATAGACTTGAACTCTTTCAGCTAAACAGAAATAATTATGGCAATTATAAGAGCTGCAGAGATGCAAATATTTATATAGCCATTTGAGGTATCTAGTTTTGAAACATCTTGTGTAGTAGCCATGTTCTTGTTGCCATGGTGAGGCTGTCCAGTGTGGAAACTGTGTTGTTGTTGCCGTGGTGATTCTGGCCCGTGTGTAATCTGTGATCTTGTTGCCGTGATGAGGCTGTCCCGTGTGGAATCTGTGTTCTTGTTACCATGGTGCGAGACTCTTTGTGTTGGAGTAATTGTTAGATCTAGTGAATAACCCCTGGAGGGTGTGCTCTTCCAAATTTGGTTGATGGTCCAGCACTTTTCAATTTCATCCAGGAACAGAAGGGCGAAGATCATAAATCACTAGGCCTGGATCTCGGCTGCTGTATGCGTGGGTGTGAAACAGCACTCGTGTGTGCGAGAGTGAGCGAGTGTGTTCTGAGGACCCTCCACCTTTCTGTTTAGGCCATCAGCCACTTACTCCAGGAAGTGACCGGACGTGAGCACATGTGCCTAAGGGTGCGTACGTGTGCATCCTTGCCACTTGCAGACCCGTGAATCTGAAAGTCTGTTTGTTTATACGTGTTTATATGTGTGAATCTGTGCATATGTCTGTGTTTACAGATGGGAATCTGAGTGAATGTGTGCCTGTATGTTCCTACAACCCTGTGCACGCATGTGAGCGAGCGCACAAGGAGGCTGCCTGAGTGGCTGGTGTACACTCACACCAGGGCCCTGGCGGTCCTATTCCTCTCATCATGGGAGGTCAAATCAACACCTAGCGGGGTGCAGAAAGATCACCAGGGCAGCATGTCAGGAAAGCTTCCCGAAACAGGGAGCCAAGGACCACCTGGGAAACCAAAGCGAGTAACTGGTGACAATCAAACGAGCCTCCCCCTTGTCGCTGCCTCACGCAGAGAAGCCCCATTCTCAGATTGTAACAAGAGACGTGGCTTGTTTTGCCATCCCGAACTTTCTTGATGTATTGCGTAAATCATTACGACTCTGTGGAGAACAGCGGTCAATGATCCGATGAACAATCTCAGTTAGTCTCAGTTCCTGTCGCCATGACGAGAGTTTCGGGAGCGCCGTTGATCCAGCCCGGGACAGATGACACTTGACAACTATAAACAAATAAAACTCAGAGTTCTTAAGAACTCCTCACCAATGCTATGATGGTCGCTGTAGGGTGAAGACGGACAATTACGCTTCAAGAGAGAGAGATGAACTGGGGAACCCAGCGATCAGCAGGAGGGCCCTCGATCGAAGCGGAATCCAGCGACCTCACCGTTACGCTGCATTTGTTTGCCCCGTCCACCTGCCACCCTACACCGTAACACAATTTGCTAAGCAGCATCAGTGATGTCATGTCACTGCATTGCATCCCTTTTGTTTGACTGATTCTCTGGCCCCCTCACCATCTCAGCATAGATCTTAAGAGCCCTTTTACCCCCACACCAGACTCAGAGACTTGGAGCAAGAGCAGCATGTGCTGTGGACACAGAAGTCACCGGCATGAGGCATGCGGACGATAGGCAAGCATCAACAGGGGGCGCTGTCTGCCAGCACGACCTTCTGGATAATCACTCTCTGGTGTTTTCATCCCTGTGTATGACTCATGCAAGCCATCAGCTCCTCAGGCATGGAGGGAAACGATGGATACAGGCACCTTAACGTGAGTGGACACAAAACTTCGAGGAACCCCACAGACACCAGGCAACTGACAATCAACCACACTGCAGTGGACAGGCTGTCAACATATAACCAGACTCCAGCCATTCCGCTTCTGTTCCACCGTTCTATAAACAACCACTTACAGATGATTGTCCTTTATTAAAGTGAATTAAATTATATATTTAAACCAGTGATTATGGCTTACAATTAGCATTTAGGGTAAACCAGCATGGAGACAACGAGTCAGGAGAATATCGTCATGGCGACAAGGTAGCCAATGTTGTAGAGAAGCTTCCTGATTGGACAAGCAAGTACTGGTATCCTTCTCATAGTGATAAGTGGTATTAGCATCCTGAGGCTTGCAGGATCTCTCTTCGATGTTCTCTCTAAGGCTTTCCAGCGGTAACAGACAGCTCTTACAATGCCCCAGTCTCGTTACACACCTGTTGCAGTTCCATTATTCCGTGTTAAAAATAAATACTAACAAATAGGTGAGGAATAATCTTCTTAAAGACCCGAAACTCAGGAAGAAGTCCCACTTGACAAATGCACAACTTTTAAAAGTTATTCACTGGGCGCGGTGGAAATACCCCTCTGATTTCTCTCTAGCGTAACACACAAAAGCTTGAAGCAAATAAAACTGCTAAAAAGTAAGGGGTGACCTCAGGAGAGGAAGACATACTTTGTCTCTGGGTGCCACATAGCTTTGCGTTCAAAGAAGTTGTCTTTCCAAATGAGCTTTTTATCTTCCTGCCTTTGGGGCATTAAAAAAAAAAAACAAGCCCAGGCATTAAGGAGATGTAGCCATGGTTACAGCCAGTCCCCAGTGAGATGCACGGTGTTGCCGTTCTCTCAGAATCAAATGGCCGGATGTGACAGACACTCGTAAGTTTGTGACCCCCCATGGTCCCTCGCTACACCTCCTCACGCCTCCGAGTGGGAGTGTGAAAGCTGGACCTCCTCCACATGGACGGGCCAACCAGGAGGTCCGCTTGGAGAAAGCCCACCTACGTGCAGGGTGGAGGCTGGGACGTAGGATCGCTGTCATTCACGGAAGAGACAAATTAACCTTCAACCTGCCAGCTCACCATGTGCAGAAGGCGGATACAGAGCTGCTCCAAAATCACCTAAACCGGCCACTAGGGGAGTGCTGTATAGGCTGCAACCGCTCGCCGAGGACGAGTGCGTCAAAAACGTCCGCGGTGCAGCCAAGCCCAAGAATCCATTAAAGTCTCAACGGGAAACGCAATGTTTAGGGAAAAAAAATCTTGATAGAAATTTGCTCAAAGATACTCGCTTGGTCTGCAGTCACGCACTGCCGTAATTCAGCACAGACTCTCCTCGATCCCACGAGTGGAGTTAGCCAATTTTCTGGGATGTACTTTCCCAACAGTCTGGCAGGTATTAAAAACAACTGCTGCCTGACAACTAGAGTCGTTCTAATGTTTTCCACATGTATTGCCTATCAGAGAAGGTGTAGCGAAGGCCACAGTGACAATAGCTACTAAAAATACAAGGACAGCTGCTCTCGAGGACACGGCGGCATCAACAGAACACCCGGCTTTCACTGTCAACCAATTACAAGGGTGCCACTGTAACAACATTGACATTATGCTGCCATTTTGCAGAGTATTACGAGAGCAGCCTCGGTTCAAGGCAAACAAGCTTGGCGCGGCGTCACGTAGCTGACAAGCACTCGATACAGCGATAAGGAGCAGGCACCCTGAAAAACAGCAGCGGGCCGACAGGTTTGACGGTGGGGCAGCTTCTCCTGTCCCCGGAAACGCAGCCCACAAACCCGGGCGTCACCATGCGGCCTGACCGGACTCCCTGCCCGGATCTGGCACCCAGGACCATGTTAGCATCAAATCGAGGCTGAAAGTGTCCCAACAGACCGTATTTCCAGGTAGCCTATATATGCACCCTGCTAAAAGCTACATTTTTTCCTTAATGGTGAATTTGATTATATACATCAAGCAACTACAATACGGTAAATATATCCATCTTCACTGACCGCCTTTTGAGCATGGTGTAAAATACTGTTAGAAATAGTGTCAAATACGCCATCCATCCATCGTCTAGAGATAGAGTGGAGGTGGGAGTCAAACCTCCTGGGTCTTCATGCCAAATTGCGTGAGTTTAGAAACAGTCGGTTAAAAAAAAACAAAAAAAACAAGGTGGCAGCCTGAAAATGTATTCAGATTTACAGATACCTTGTACCACCAACACATACTGAGCTGGTTTCAGACCACACTGCTGTCAGATATATCCAATACTACATAAACTTCCTAAAGTTTGTGTTTCCTTAATGGTAGGCCTAACTTAGACCCGAGGTCAATGTTTTGATTGGAGCCTTTAAATATGGTCCGAACACCCCAGTATAAAAAGAAAAAATGCCAGCATGGCTTAATCATCGCTTCTGTATTAGGCATGAATTACGGGGAAAGGTGACGGCTTTGCTCGATAATGGCTGCCAGCACAGGGAGCGGTAATAAGACGACACTTCACCGCACTTTAACAGCGGGATCTGCCGAAGATCGACAGATTAAACCTGCCGGAGGAGATTCATTAAAGCCGATCGCCGTTCTTACGCGTATTATTAGAATTATTGTAAAGCTAACATTTTCTTCCTAACACCTTTAGAGAGGTGCCATTTGTTAGTCTTCAAAGCTGAAAATAATCTTCCGTTATTTCACCGTTAAATACCAACGGATCGTTTTTATGTTTCTTTGGTGTTTTCAATGACTGCCCCGTTTAACGTGTGTACTCCCACAGTTAGATGATACCGTAGTATACTGCAACTCATTCATGCATCAAACGACTTTGAACTAAACAGACTTATTAAGCACTGTGCAACTGAAATGAATAAGCCATTAATTTGATTCTAAATCATTAGCTTTTCAAAGCAGTGGCAGAATAATTATCCTGCTATGATTCTATCTCTGCCGATGGACTTGTGTTCAGTACAGCAATGAAACAAGTCTGAAGCTTAGCTATTTGGAGAGAGGATCGTATCACAACTCAATGGCTACACAGATCTAAAACAAATCTCTCAAAAATGATTAAAATTAGCAGCTTGCTGTTTAGTTAAAAAAATAAATATTAGTTAAATGTGGATATGTAAGCCTATTCCTTATAATATCAGGCCTTTGGGAAAAAAATAGTTAAATGGCCTATTAAAATACAGATATATAGAGCCAGAGCTGTGCATTAAAATTCGACTGTAATACACTTTATAAAAGATAATTTGAACCGCAATATTATTTCTCCAACCCTCCGCAATTACCCGAGGCGAGGTGGAGTATTTCTGTCAGAGTAAGTAGAATGACATTGCCGTGTTGCTATTTACACGCTTAAATTAAACCGTATACAGTCAATATTCCCCAAAAGTTTGCTGCGGCCAAATGGCTGCATTGCGCCTGGGAAGTACCAGGTTCAGCCATCAGCGGCGCCGCCTCCCATCAAAACGCCACGGGACGGAAGAGAACCACTAAAAGGATATAATCATTTTTATTTTTATCGTTATTCATTCTCAGTGGGAGCACCGATCAGCTACCATTAAACGAGACCGATCCAATGAGAAATAGCCGCAGCCGCGTCTTGCTCCGTAGGTCTGGCCGTTAACAGAAACGGGATAATGCGTTTCGTCAATTAAAGTTGTTGAGATGATTTAAGTCCCGTCCCTCGGTATAACGTGCTTGACCCCCATCGCAGATATAAAACGAGACTCACATTGAAATTACACGCTTCTGCCAATATTGCGGCTCTTTTCAAATATTTCATTGTGAAAGGAGCGCCCGTGCTCCCCCCCCCCCCAACCTCCTATCAATTAACTTAATTCCACTGTAATTTCGACGGATCGGGGTTATTTTGGTCCGCGTCCCGCTGGCAGTCCCGGGTATTTTACTGCGGGCTCATTTCCCAGGGCTGGGTCACAGTGGTCTTTCTCGCTTGCCTGCGACGATCCCATTTTCACGTTTTTACCACCAGTTTTCTTGTTTCTGCCGGTATCTGTCGCTGAAGTGTTTGCTGCCATTTTAATGAATGACGCGCCCTCCATGCGTACTATACTTTCCCCGTGTATGAAATGTCTTTTTTCCTTTTCTAACCGGGATCAAACACTTCAGATCCGGCGGATTGCCTGTCAGACGGAGAGAAATGATTTAACCGGTTTTCCCTCTACCGCCCCGTTGACTTATTGATTCAAACAATTTACATCCACACCTCAAAAAGCCGGCAGTGACGGCTGCCCTACAATTACAGATCTGCGCGGATGCGTCTGGCTCGACGTGCGGCTCGGGATTCTCCAGCTGTCCGTTCAGGTCGCCTTCTCCCTCGGCACGTTAGCTGCATGTCGCTGTCATGTCTGGATGTATGGGGACAGAGCTTTGACCTTGGGCTTCCAGCACATTTGAAAATCCCAGCTGAAAGCTCTGTTAAACTGCTTTATCTCCTTCATATTTCACATAATGCCACATCCAGGGGTGCAATGAAGGTGGGGTCTATTCCATTTAACACAAGGTAGTAATCTCCCTAGACACGCAGACACCTTATGGATAATTTAGAGACACCAAATTCCAAAACTTAATCCATTTTTTTTGAGATGAGACCCAAAGTCAGGCTTCCTCATCATATGTAACGGTACAGGGGACCAAGATTCACTCAGTCCACATGCAATCCAACGAGGAACTGTCAGTAAATTTCGAAAATTCACTAAATCTACAGCAATTTTCTCAAAAGCATATGAAGTGGACAGTGTGTTTTGGAAATGTGCTCTTCGAATTACACTAATCACAAGTAGTTACGAGAAATTCAAGGATTCAAATCCACGCACACAAGGGGGAAAACGTACAAACCACTACCAGGCAGATCGGGCCCTGATCGATTCGGAAGATTCCAGGCAGCTGTGTTCCCACTAATCTACTTATAAAGTCACCAAGCGACACATAATAATCATCGCCATAAGAAGGTTTACTCTTAATTTGCAGTAGTGAGAAATAAGGAATATCTTTAAAAACACAAACGCTGCGATACACATTGTTAAAGCTTTTGACTGAATGATTTGTGCTTTACAAAATGTCATGGTATAGATGCATCAGCACGGACTCGGAACACAAATTACGAAACGTGGCAGTGGACCAGAGCAGAATGTCACGTTTGTAGCCGCCCCCCACACCTCCAGTCCGTGTCACGTGGCCGGTGAGCAGGGCCTCTACTGCTCGGAGCGGCGCTCGTGTGCCGGCCGAGGGCGGCGTGTCGGTGCCGGTGACCCGAGTGACCGCCAGAATCTCAGCTTGATTTGGCTTTGCGGCCACCCACGCCAGATTAACCCCCCCCACCTCGTCCGCCCTCACCGGACTCACGCGACCTCTAATCACAAGCGCTGAAACCAAACAGACGGACTGGCCGTGCGACCATGTGCACCGGACGTGAATGGGGGGGCGGGGCTGACTCTCGGTGCGCTCTGGGCGGCCCAAAGCCGCCATCCTGCTCCTGCCTGCACCGAGCTGCCCCAGGCAGGGGCGGGGCATAACAGGTAGGGGACGTGGCCTGAGGAGAGTGCAGGGAGCTGCTGGCCGTTACCCAGAATGCACTGGGGCAGAATCAGCCTCACAAAGTAAGCTAGCTGCATAAAATAAATCACATAAAATAGGAATAACCCCACCCCAAGATTAGGAAAAGTATCAGATCGAAAATGCATGCTTGTGCTCAGAGCTCAGAATCAATAAATGCAAACCGCACTCAGTTCCAGAATAACCCGAAAGTAAATATGAGCCTGGAAAGGGTTAATTAAACTAAATAACAGTGGGGGGGGACCACGGATTTATATAAGCTGCGCTCTAGCAGACGCGCTGAGAGGCGCCCCTCCCGAAGTGCTGACGCCAGCTAGGTTGTAAAAGCGGCCTTATTATGTGCGGAGTGCGAGCTGCAACGCTCTCCGGTAGCGTGCGTCACGCGGCCCTTTGTCGTAGCGGCGTGGGGGCGTCGCCTCTTTCTTTGGTGACATGAAGGGAGGGACGTTTTTTCACTCGCCCTTTTTACGGGGTTACCTTCATTGTATTACCATCCCGTGCGCTTCCTGCAGCTTCCTTTTATGACGCTGACGTGGTCCCTGCTCTGATCCCTAACAGTCGTTCAGGGACCTGCATCATCATGGTGTTTAGATGCTGACTGCTGAGCCAATGCAGGAGAAAATGATGTTAAACAAGCCTTAAGAAACTGCACCATTTACTCTTTGTTGTGTAAGCTGAGCATGCAGGGCTGGCTCAGTGGGTGATGCTGTGCTCTCGAACACCTTCAGATTTGTGGGTTTGGAATGTACATTCACACCTCCAGCTTTGGGGTTTTGAATCCTGCCCTCACACCATCAGGTTATGGGGTTGAATCCCACGCTCACACCACCAGGTTATGGGGTTGAATCCTGCCCTTATGCCAACAGATTTGGTGGTTTGAATCCTGCCCTCACACCACCAGGTTATGGGGTTGACTCCTCCCCTCACACCACCAGGTTTGAGGGTTTAATTCCTGGCTCTCTGTAGTGATTCCTTGCACAGTCCAAAAACAAGGAGTTAGGTGTATCTCCAATTCGAAAGGTTCCCATATAGTGTGTGTGTTTGTGTGTGTGTGTTTGGGCGTGCCCTGCAATGGACTGGCATCCCATCCAAGGTGTCCCCCACCTTGTGCACTGTGCTTCCTGACATGGTCTCCAGGGAGATTCTATGGATAAACAGTTGGAAGACGGATGGATGAACGTTAGAACTGGGAAACCAGAACAACATTCTTTCCAGGAACAAAGACAAATTCATACCAGTCACACAGGAGCAGTGACACCTCCTGCTGTGGAGAAAATACAGCCGTAAAGCTTTAATCTCGTCCCAGTGAATTTCATTAATCTCGCCGTCTCAAGCTCAGGAAGCATGAAAGTGCTGAGCTGTGCCAAATATAAATGCCATATTTTACGTCCCCATGCCACATTAGTCCGGCCATCAGCAGCGAGCGGGTCAATTTTACTTTAAAATGCAATGTCATTTATATTTCATTATTCAAACCCAGCGCATAAACAGACAACTGCGTTCAGGGGCCTGTCAGCACTACAAGTATAATATTCCTGAAATCAGATAAATGTAAATGCTGGCATGAGAGAGAGGATCCAGCAAGGAAATGGATTGTGCTCCATCACTGTCGCTAGACGCGACATGGTTGGGGCCGCCCCGGAGAGCATACAGCCCACGTTTAAAACCTCTGTCAGGGCTACTGATCTCCATATGGGGGTGATTCTAGAATTTTTTTTTCCAGGTGGGGGGCATAATAAGGGCCAAAACTCATACAGAGGGGCCAACTCTCATTAGCCAATGATTTGTTTTGAATTGGTGACTGACAGGGGAAGGGGCCAATCAGCTTTCAGTTGGGGTCAGTGCCCCTGCGGCCCCACCCCTGTATACATCTCCATATTGCTGTGCCATTCTCAGGTTCCGAGCAGGAAAGGGTTGGTTTCTCTTCAAACGATCAAGCGGGAGCGACAAACACGGCACTGCGTTCAAAGAAAAATGTATGGATTTCAGCACGGATCAGGAAGGCCTGGTTCCCGCTGCAGCCTCTCATCGCTGTGTGTGGGTGCTGTGTTCTTGTGATCCGTATGATACTTTCAGTCCCCATCCTTCTCAGACAAATCACAGCCTCCGCTTCCCCTCGGGAAACCTGCCTGCCCCCCCCCCCCAAACCCACGCAGGCAGGGGCCGCTCTTTCTGACAGCACTGCGTCAGTGGGCGACAGGTCGGAGGCGGGAAGCTCCCTTTTCTGGGAGACGGTCCCTTGGAATTTCGTCTAATTTAGTGACGGAAGATCGAGGGTCATGAGCTGAGGCTAAAAGAGCCTGTGGAAGGTACCTGGAGGTCAGTGAGAACAGCGAGTGGCTGCGGCGTAACGATGCGAGTTCTCACACTGAAGCCCCATATTAAAGTAAAAGCCAGAGCAAAGTGGAAGAAACCCTTCAGCCCGAATCCCTGGCAAGTCTGCGCTAAATCTAATCAGATCAGCAACGGCGTCCTGCTTTCACGCCGATCTTAGCGGAGCTCCCTCTCACTCCCTCTCCTCTGACGCACATAGGGAACCCTCACATCCAAAGTCCTCTGCCTTCCTACACGCGTACGCTGCGTCAGACCTGCAGCAAGTTTCACACCACCTGTCCGCCCCCAAGAATGACGGGTGTCAGATTTACCTGTGAGTGGGGGGGGGGGGGGGCTAGCCACGGGAATACTGCCTCGCACAGGCGGGAAACGCTGTCAGACTCTCCTCTCGAAGTTCATCCCGGAGAGATTCTATTATTGAAAGCGTCTATTCTGTATGTTCCGATCACATCAAGCATCGAGAGAGAGGAGACTTAGCGGAGAAACTAAGGGGGGGGGGCAGCGTGCTGCTGTTGTGGGAATCTGCCCGTGATGTCAAGCCCGGATCAGTGTGGTGCCCAGGGCCCCCCACCTCATGCCACCGCACCTCTGGGGCCCCCTCCTGATTAACCCCCCCCCAGCTTGGCGGGTAACCCCCCCGATTTATTTTGACCAGAGGAATGTGAGCAGATACTCTCTGATGCAGGACTTTTGCTGGTCAGATGATCACAGATTAAACATCCTAGAGTCACACTGCACTGCACGGTTGTTCTTATTCGCAGTAAAATAATTATTTCAGCTTACTAATTAACCACGTTTCTCTGCAGTGTTCCCCATGTATATGTAGCTCATTATGAAATGGTTTATCAATCCACTGGTGCTACTCATCTTGGTCACACTAGATATGCACTGTGAATACTATGCATTACAAACACTGGTAACACTTTACATCAACTGCAACTTCTTAATGCATTCATCATGCCTTAATAGAACATTCATAAGTTATTTCCACACCGAACTCACCCAAACATGCCTTTATGGACCTTGCTTTGTGTACTGGGGCACAGTCATACTGGAACAGAAAAGGACCTTCCTTCCCCCAAAATGTTCCCACAAAGGTGGAAGCGTAGAATTGTCCAAAATGTCTTGGTAGTCAGATGGTATGAACTTGACTGGCCCACACAGAACCCGGACCTCAACCCTATCAAACACCTTTGGGATGAATTAGAATGGAGATTGTGAGCTAGGCCTTCACGTACTACATCAGTGCCTGACCTCACAGATGCTCTTTGGGATTAATGGGCAAAAATTCCCACAGACTCAGTCCAAAACCTTATGGAAAGCCGTCCTAGGAGTGTGTCAGCTAGTATAGCCGCAAAGGGGGACCAACTCCATATTGACGACTATGGATTTAGGTTGTGATGTCATAAACGTTCCTGTAGATGTAATGGCCAGGTGTCCTAATACGTTTGTCCATATAGTGTATGACCACATGCTAAAATGTTTGTTATTAATGTATATTAAAGCTGTTAAGCTTTATTCCGTGTTATGATGCTGCTTATGAATGTTTATACATGCATTATGAGGGCGTAGTTAATGGAAAGCATTGCCCAAACTTTTGAGGTCATTTAAAGGAATTGGATTTTAAAACCACGATTTAAAACCTGATTTTCATTGGAGGTTTGGTACAATGACAAATGTTAAACTTCTACCAGGTTATCAAATTAAATGAAATCATGGGTCTACCTCAGCTGTTCGGCTAATTAAACCACAAATTAATCTTCTGTCAGGGATCCTTTAAGAGGCAAATTAAGCTAATAGAAAATGACAGGGATCCCTTTTTAACAGCAAGAGAACACTTCCAGCACACTTCATTTTAACAAAGAGTTTGGGATGTACGATTGTCAGGAGCGTCGAAATGCAAACCCGCATTTAATTAATAAACAAGCCAGCCTAATTAATTGAGCTAGGGAGAAATGGCACACCTCACATTGTTATTGTTGCAGCGTTGCTATGGCAGCACTAACAGTCCATCGGGAGAAAAATAATAAGCGTTACGGAGATGAGATTGAAGATGACCGTCAGAGTACTCATTGTGTATCTGTGGTTCAATCCGGATCTGAAAAGACCTTCTCAAACTCAGCATGACCAGGTCACGTAAGCAGGATCTCTGCGCTCCTAATAGATTTTTCCTTGCAGTCATAAAGCCACCGGCTGGAATATCCAATACGCCTCTGTCGGCCTTCCTGTGGTGCGTTTGGAACAGCGAGCAGCGCACCGGCACTTCTCATTTTGGTTTAATGCCACCTCATTGGTATTCGCAGCAAGCTCACAATCAATGATCCCTGGCAGATGCGGCTATTATTTCGCTCCCTGAATTCCGAGCGGCGTGCCGAGGATTTGGCTAAATGTTCTCTGGATCGACACGGACGTCTCGGCTGATCCGGAGCGATGCGTGGACTTCGAGGTCTGGTTTGGCGGTCGTTGGACAGCGCCGCAGTTGGATGGAATCGCGCCGCTTACTCACCACCAAGGTCAGGCGCCCAGCTAATCACAGCCCAAGTGGGGGGGGGGGGGGGGGGGGGGGGCGGGGG
>JAODJX010000065.1:20954848-20964995 GCA_026776945.1 Isichthys henryi | reverse complement strand
CCCCCCCCCCCCCCCCCCCCCCCCCCCCCCCCCCCCCCCCCCCCCCCCCCCCCGCCGCGCCCGGCCCCCCCCCCCCCCGGGGCCAATCACAGCGCATTTTCATTCTACACAAACACAACCACTTTAGGACAACAAACAAATGAAAAGTCTGCCATGTGAAATTAGGATAATTAGAGCAAAATGCAAAATTAGTCCAAAGCTGTAAAATGGCACCTGCATTATTCCACAATCATAGCATGAGCTGATGTGGTGAAAAATGCTCTGACTGCAGTCAGTGCACCTGCACTGCAATAACTCCAGCGCAATAAGTGCTGCAATGAAAATGTACAGTTTTATGCGCAGGTCATATGTGCTGGTGTAAACTCTTGTGATTCCCTACATTAATCCATGCGACAGGTTTACCCTGGGATCAGCGTTGCTCCTACCCATGTATGTAACTGCACGAAATCATGGGTAGGCAGGGGAGGGGGATACAGCATGACCCCAAACCACATGATCATCAGATTGAAAACCTAAATCCTCTGTCCACAATGGGCTTATCTGCAGAAGGTGCTCAGTTTGACTGGCACAGGTGAAACACATCCTGACTCGTGATCCTCTTGGCAGCTCTCCTGTTAACCATCTTCCCAAGACCAACGGACAGTGTCAGGGTCTCCTTATCGCCAGGGCTGTTCAGCCCCCCTGTGACGGACCAAGATAATGTGGCATCGGGGTGGGGGGCTCAGGTATGGCCCAAACTCCCAGGAAGAGACAAGCAATGCAAACATGTACAGATGGTATCTTCCCCTAAACTCCCCCTGAATAACTCAACACAGCAGCCTGCTGGACTTGATGTGAGACCACGGGGAGCACCGACGTACTCTGATAAGCGCAAATGGGGCTCGCAGATGCATCTTAATGCGCTAAAAATCCCCCCCCACCGCCGCCATCACGTTCTGTGACATCGTTTCACCCGGCACGTTATCTTCCCCTAAGCAGAAGGCAGCTTCCCAGCAACGTGAAATCCGGACGGGGGTTTCTAACTCTCTCACGTCGAATACAATCCCCTGGAGGATACAGTTTGTTGAACTACTAGCTGCTTCCATCAATAGACAAGGTAGAAAGTACCATGATTTAATCATTGCAAACAATTACTGCAGAGGACTGTACCACCAAGCCAGATTTCTTGCGTAGGTAGATAACTTGTGGGATTTGGAAGGTGCCGCAATTTAAAGACCCCCTGCTTAATGCCCTTTGCTTCCTGGGATGGGCTCCAGTTTCACTGGGATGAGCAGGCAGAGCGATGGATGTGACGTCACAAGCTATATGAATTCATTCAAAGTGACACATTACTGGCGAGGAATTTCAGTCATTTCCCAGAACTTTCGCACAAAAAGCAAAACACAGAGGTGTCCAGAAACCTGCGGCGTACACCCATTTGAAGGTGATGCTGTCGTTGTAATGAGGTCAAATTAACGATTTCCCTCCCCAGTGGCAGGTGCTATTGAGGCCAGGCAGGCAGAGAGTTCGCTGGTGTCAGACTGGTGGGGGGGGGGGGAGAGTCTCCTGTGATGTATAAAACGTGACACTAGCTTCCTATCTAACTTAAACCAGAAGAACAACATGACATCTATCTTATCTTTGAGAGCATCCATTCGAAAAGGGGACCCACGTGATCATCAGAGGGGAGAAGAGCAGATGATGGAGAAGCCTGTCAGGCAAGGGGGGAGGGGGGGGGCAGGGGTGCTGAGGTGAGCATGACCGAGGAGGAAGAGGAGCTTTCCCACAGACTCCTCAATCAAGTCAGATTATTTTCTATCTAAAATGACACGTGAAAATACAAACGACATAAAAATAACAAAAATGTGGCAAAACAAGGGGTGATTCCCAATATGAGTACTTGACCGTACTTGTGTTCTCATTATGAGTACTTGACCGTACTTGTGTTCTCAATATGAGTACTTGACCGTACTTGTGTTCTCATTATGAGTACTTGACCGTACTTGTGTTCTCATTATGAGTACTTGACCGTACTTGTGTTCTCAATATGAGTACTTGACCGTACTTGTGTTCTCATTATGAGTACTTGACCGTACTTGTGTTCTCATTATGAGTACTTGACCGCACTTGTGTTCTCATTATGAGTACTTGACCGCACTTGTGTTCTCATGTACCCGTTTTACGTCATCTACCATTTCTGAAGACCAGTTCTTGGTTTTGAGAAAGACCCATTATTTTTGTGTTCTTTTAATAGCTGGATGGTTTAGGATAAAAGCTGAACAAAATGGCGACCAAATGCCCACGGAGGATCATGGAGTTCATACATCGGTGAGCGCGCATCATGTGACCAACGGCAAGCGCAGCAAGTGGGCGATAAGTAGACTGGCTAACATCCCACGGGGGGGGCACTGCCCTGTTGTGTCACCCGGTCATTTCCCAAAGAAGCTCCTTCCAAATCTGTTTGTTCCATATTAATATCATTAAGACCTTCTGTAGACTAATTAAATTACTTTCCAAGGGACCCGTGCAGATGTGAGGTCAAATCAAATCATTGTTTTTGCTGACAGGAGTGATTGTGCAGATTTCCTAAATCGACGGGGAATTCGCAGGAGGCATAAAGCCATTCTCAATCCCCTATTCCACCTGCTCCGAGAATTCCCATTTAAACCATTAACAGCTTCACACACGGAGACGCGGTGGATGGAATGCGTTAGAGATGCATCTCGTCTCCCTTCACTCGGATGTTCCGACCTCCGCTGCTTTTTATCCATCGTTGAAGCTTGTCAAATTCAGGTTACGCTCAGGTGCTCCCCTGGTGAACGACGCTAAAGGAACAGCCTTTTATCTGCAAACAAACAAGCGACGGTTTGAAGGAAACGCAAGTCTGAGGCCTTCGGGAGAGACTCTATTTTATCTGTTTTTACGCAGATGTAAAAACTTCCACCTAACATTGCCTTCACCCCACCTGACTCCCAGATTGCGACAAGTATCTGAAAGCTTGATAAATATGCAATTAGAATAAGGCAACAATGGGTTCTTGAACTAAATGTGTAATTTAATCAGTACAGATGAAAGATGAGAGAAAATAACACAAGCGCATAACAACCCTCTTGTCAAATAAGGAAATTAAGCAAATGACAGGAGAACTGAGACGTCGTTTCAAAGATCAGCTGGTGAGTGGAGATCATGCGATCTGTTAGACCTTCGTTGGCTCAGCGTTTCGAAGACGAACCCCTAGTTTTCTCAATCTCCCTGAGGCCCTACATGACAGCAAATAAGGCAGCAGCACACGTTCAGTCGACCCCACGCGGTGCTCGGGACCGAAGACGGAGGATCTTTATCCTTATCCGTAACCTAGCAACCTCCCCCCCGCTTCCGGGTTACACCTTACCCTCGACACCACACCCCGTCTGGCCGCAAATCACAAAGGGCACCATGAAAGATAAAACAAGAGGAAAAACACCCCAGGCAAAGAAATGCCGACCTAAATTCACCCTGACGGGCGAGAGGATTGAGATGGATCCCGATGGGAAGAGTGATGACTGATCAAGAAGGAAAAAACAAACCGAACGCAGGGGACAACCCGGAGCTACGAGTAAACGTGGTGCGCTCTCAGGACCCCGGGGAGGGGTGGCAGCTGCCTCGAGTGACAGCTGCGCCTTGGGCTCGGCCGTGATGGATACGCGTGGCGCGCATCACCGCTGTGGCGTGTCGCTGTCACACGCTAATGGCGAAATCCTGTTACGCAGTGTCGTCGTTCCAGTGAGGAGGCAGATGCTGCAAATGAATGCAGTGAATATTCTCCCTGACTGACATGCGCATGCCAGGGTAAAGCATGTCTGTCAGGTAAAGATTTTGCTTTTGTGTGTTCATCCATGTTAGGAACCATCCATCCATCAAAAGAGACGTGAGCTTGCAAGAAGCAGCACAGGGAGAAACACAAGGGCACACCCCAACCAGGTTGACAGTCCATGGTAGAGCGCACACACACACACACACACGCACACAGGCAACTTGGAGACTCCGCTTTGCCTGGCGACATGTCAGAGGAAATCTGATTACCTGGAGCAAGCAAACACACACACACACACACAGAACATGCAAAACTCCATGCATACAAATCACCAGATAATCTCACACTGGTTATTCCCTGCCTCTATGCAATATACTGCTCCACAGAAGCAGAACACAGTAACCAAACTGACAATGAAACTGAGAAAAGGGGCTTCAGTTTTTTTTTTGACCGTATGTGAGCTGAACTTAGATATTCTGTCCCAAAATACATATGAGCGTAAGAGACCCGACTTTGGTCATAACTCTATTTAAAACAAATAAATAAATAAATGAAATAATGGTGTTTCGCCCTTTTAGGAAAGTATGAAGCGTTATATTTTGAAGATGATCCCCGTCACCTTTCCTGTGTCAGCCCTCTGTTTCCGCAGTCCCACCCTCTACACCCTCCTTATAAAAAAAAACATCTGCAGGTGCCCCCCCCCACCCATCATGCATCCTGCTCGCCGTTTAAACTTTCAAAACCTATTTGCTATGCAGCCTGCGTCTGGGATCAAGGCAAACTATTGCCTTTTAAAGTCAGAGGAATATTTCATATGAAGCCTCTGTATGTACAACCACACATCCATCCATTCTCCATGGGAGTTAATTCAATGCAGGCTCTTATCATCTACTTAAATGTCTGGTTATAAAATCCATTTATAAATAAAAAAAATAATAAATAAAAATCCATCCGTTTTTCTGCACCAACTTGTCCTATTCAGAGTTGTGGTTGGGAGAGAGGTCCAGAGTCCTTGGGTGCAAGGCAGGGAACAACCCAGGACTAGGTACCAACCCACAGCAGGGCACACTCACACACCATTCACACACATGTGCAATTCGGTAACTCTAATTAACCTCAGCAGGGTTTTGGGCTGGGAGGAGGGGGGGCAATAGGAGTACCTGGAGGAAACCCCATGATAACATGGGGCGAACATGCAAACTCCACACACACACAGCCATGGCAGAGAGAGATTCGAACCCTGGTCCGAGGAGCCAACAATGCTAACCACAGTACCACCACACCACCCCATCTTTACATCCATTTTGCTTTATAAATGTCAATATATTTATACGCAGTTTTAATTTTTTTTATATATTGCACTTGAATTTAACTGCTTTTTAACTGATAACAGGTGGCACGTTCTAACACGATTTCAGTATTGGGCCAAATTGCTGTGTCCGACCTCAGTGTCTGTTATAAAATTTGAAAAATAAAACATGTAAACTCCTGTTTTCTCTCTCAGCAACAGATGCCACAAGGGCCCAGAAAGGTCCCATTAGTCATCCTACAGCGTTTCTGTGGAGTCGGGTCGACCTCATCGGCTTTCGCCGGGAATTCTGGGCCGTTAACGGAAAACGTATAAGAACTGTGACAGGCACATCCATTTCTCGGGCGAGGCGGCAGCCTGGCCCACTTTCTGACAGGGACAGAGCGGGGCGGAGCAGGGACGCACGCTAGTACCCGCCTGCACGGTGGAACCGTGGGCCCGCTTCCACATGTCCGAGGCGGCCAGACAGCTGCTCATTATCGTCCTTCTTTTAATGTGAGTACAGGCTCTGGATGCAAGGCCCCCGAACTCCAGGGGGAGATGGATGCCTCATTAGGCAGAACACGAGGCACGTTTCCTGAGCAGGGAAGGTACACGCGCCATGTACAGATCATGACATATGTTACCGCTTAGCAGGTAGATAAAATCTTATACTATGATGCCTCGCCAAGCGAATACAAGACTCATGAATATAAGAAGGACCAGATCTAGTGAAACAGACCCTACAGAAACACGGACACTCATTCGCTGAGCTGACACCTCTTCCCACAGCGATTCATCTTCATGACTCTTTTCCCAAATGGGTGACATCTGTGGGCCTACAGGGATTTGAGTTGTTATCCTTCTGGCTACGGGCCTAACTGCCCTGATGGCGTCTCAATGGAGTTCAAAGACTGGCCAGAGGTTACGGGACTGGCCTTGCTGGGTAAAGGTGAAGAGTTCACATCCCATTTTGGCGGTCGGACGATGTACCACAGCGATGCGAGTATGAACTGGAAGCTGAACGACATCCGACACCAGGCAGCCCGGTTCGCTACATCTGTCCCATCTTCTTCTCCATGTTCCTCGAAAAGGTCGCTTCTCTCCCCACCGAGTGAAACGGCGCCGTGGATCAAATTCACACAATTTCAGCACATGGGGCTCAGTCTGATTAAAATTCACCACCGCGGCCCGCCTCATGCAGGTCTCGCAAATATTTAGCTATGGGGTTTGCGAGACCGAGAGAGGTAGACATCTCAGCGTGGGATGAAATCAGGTGACGGGCCCACTCGCTCACATTACCTGTGTCTTTTTACCAGTCATATGACACTGGGATCTGTTTTTTCCCTCTCAGGTGCCAGAATAGACACCCAGAACCTGACAGCCGAGTCCACACCCCGCTGGGGCCCTTTCTCCCACCAGACGTTCATTTTGTCGTTCTGTAATACCCTCATCCTGCTACCCAGCCAGCTATTTTCGTATTTGTTCCTCTCTACGATTATGCTAACCCCATCTCTACAGCCCCTCTTCCTCTCTCCCGGCCCCGACTTGCCGGACTCTCCACTCGCCATCCCATCTGGAACCCAATATCCCCAGTTTGTTTACAGCCCTCCGTTTCTGACGGTTACATAGGTGGCACAACCTGACGTCCTGGTTTAAGCTGTAGGACTTACCGTGGCCACCCAGGCCGAGTGAAATGTTAATTAAATCCATGCTCTTCGACTCAGTATGGAATCATCTGGAAATCAAACCCACTCAAGGAGAGCGTGGCCCCGCATGCGGAGGGGACTGAGGATCGTCCCAATTTATGGAAATAATGAAATCACGCAAAACCTTGGGAAAATGAGCCTGCCTTGATACCAGCCCTCATTATGAACCTGGAAGGGTCCCATCTGGCCTGTGTCACACAGTTACTCTGGTCCTAGTGGGGGCTCAGTACTTTAAGAAAATAAATACAGCTCTGCACCTGAAAAGAAGAATCTAATCCTCATTCAGGGGGGGTTACCTAAAGAAGGATTCATTTAAATTTGATCAGTTCATTCCTGTACTGTGCTTCAAAATCAGCAACTTGAACTTCACCTCTCGGTGTAATTTCCACTTGAGCTTCTGAAGAGAATGATTTTTTTTTTGTGGTTCCTTCATCAGAGATCTGCTGACACTGTCATTGTCAGACTTTCATTATTGGCCGATGGACTAAGGCTTCTGAATTACAAAATTAACAGTAAATGCTGTCAAGACTTGGCTTTCGCATCGGCGACGCTCCGTCATGCTATTGAAACATCTGTCTGAGACATTATGGAAATTACATTTTTTAGGTTGGACTTAAAGGAGGGGGCCGCATGGTGGTACAGTGGTTAGCACTGTTGCCTCACACCTCTGAGACCCAGGTTCAAGTCTTGCCTGGGTCACATTTGTGTGGAGTTTGCATGTTCTCCCCATGTAGTCGTGGGGTTTCCTCCGGGTACTCCGGTTTCTCCCCACAGTCCAAAAACATGCTGAGGCTAACTGGAGTTGCTAAATTGCCTGTAGGTGTGCATGTGTGAGTGAATGGTGTGTGAGTGTGCCCTGCGATGGGCTGGCCCCCCATCCTGGGTTGTTCCCTGATAAATGGTTTGGAAAATGGATGGATGGACTTAACGGAATCTTGCAAGGTGCTGTTGGGTGCTGTTGAAGTCTGGGGGTCGTTGGTTGACTCCCGAGTTCGCATTTGCGCTTCTCAGCTGAACAGTCTGTTTGCCCATTGCAGGAATTGATAGGCAGAAACAAAAAGGCCTGTAACACAAGAGCAAGCAACTGGACTTTAAGGACATCGCCATGCCAGAGAGATTGCTATTTAGGAGAACCCATCACCTTATTCTTCTCAACTATGGGGGCATATTGAACAACCACTGCTTTACAAATAGAATAACCGGACTGGTTACCCTCAGCAGGGACGACACATGGGACTTTGGCCCCTTCCATTGTGCAATTCATTAGGAAACACAGCTGCCGAGTTCAGTTACCGATTCTAAACATCTAGCAAACCCTTCAATGGATTCCAGCCTTCTACAGAAACAGAAGCCCACCAGCCCTGAAGCCCACAGTGTCTCGCTGCTAAAATACCTCAAAAGCACGTTAAAATTAAATTCTCTATTTAGCCTTTGCATTATGTATAATTCAACATAGTTTGAATAGTGAAGTAATTAAAAGACACACACACACACGAAACAGGTCTACATGCTATTTCGTCGAAAACTTTTAATTGGATTTCTTCAATTAGGTCCAGGCCGTCATGGGATTTGTCTAAGTGTTTGAAATGCTGGGACTCATTTTAAAGAAACGTCAGGGGTAATTTTAAATGAACCGATATAGGAATGTGAAAATGTACACCACAATAGCCCCTAAAGAGCCATGCATCGGAATGTGCCGGATATGTCAAAATTCTTCCAGGAGGATAACTTGAAGCAACGAAGACGCTTTAATTACTTCACAACATAGTTGTAATTATATATGTCTGAAGACTAATCAAATGTTTCTGCATTCCTTCCTGCACACACCCTCCTTGAATTAGGGAAGTACCACAAAATGTCGCGTAATTGGGTCTCCTGCAAGGGTGCACTTACTGCTGTAATCGGACCAATAAGGAAGCGGAAGAAAGACTGCGATTGCTGACCAATAACCTGACAGATCGCGTGACATCACACCCGTGGGGGAGGGGGGGTGTGTGATATTTATATTAAAGCATGTCTGCGCTGTGATAGGGTACGGATGTGCTAGCAGGGAACGGTAATGAATTCAGGCAGTCAGCCAGACTTCTGTCCAAGTTCTGGCACATGAATCCTCTACTGTAGCCAGTTTGGGGAGGTGAATAATCTCCGTACTTCTGATGAAACCTCAGCAGGTTAATTCAGGCTTATGATTAACTGGGAACTAAAGTTCTTAGAGGTATAATGCTGGTGCAACTGGGTTAGATCCTCATAAACCCCAAAGTGGCAATGCTGACAACCACCTACTGGTCTACAGAGTACGTAACCCAAACCCTACTCTGGCAGTGGTCCCACTGAGAGAGCGTATAACCTTCCTGGGGTCAAGGCCACCCCGATTCCCATTCCTCTTAGTGCTGCATGTAGCGACATTATCCTGCCAAATCCAAGAAAAGTGGGAACTGCCAAGTTGTGGGCAGGGACACACACCTGTGCTGTGTGCTTTTTGCTTCCAAAGGGTGTGAGGCAGCATACACCACCAGCCGCCCCAAACCTCCATGCCGCTAAGCGATTAATACGCCCGGTCGTTAACGCTGATGGCGGCAGCTCTTATTAGATGCGATCTGACAGCGGCTAAGCCAATTAAGGCAAGGCTGATTAAATTCACCCGGACACTTCAGCAAAAGCCAGGACGAAGTCAATTAATAGGGCTTGAGGGCGAGACAAGGGTTAATCAGTGACACGAATCCCAGTCTTTTCTCTCATTCTCTTCGACTGCAGATCCCCATGGATCTGGCGCCTCACACTTGGTCAGAGACACGGCTGGTCTGAAAGGAACCGGCAGCCTTAATCAGTGGCTTTCCAGCCTCCATAAATAATTCGGAGCGGTGAAAGTACACAACGAAACAAAAACTGACGAGATACTACTCTGCACACTTTGAACTTGTGTTGCACTCGTGGCCGTTACGCAGTAATCTGGGGGTTCCCTCTCTAATTTGCTTCAAGATGTACGCAGGTCCATTATTACAAATTAGCCAAGTTTTACGACTTCATCTGGTACCCAATTCCGTTAGTTCAATTTTCTTTTTATGTACATTGAAAGCTAGCTGTCCTCTTAAAACTGCACAGGAACCCATAGAAACCCAAGCTCAATGGCTTGTGACCAGCCTCCCTTAGCAGAAAAGTCGAAGTGAAAGTGGCAGCAGGGAAAAAAAATCTGGGTGTAAAAAAGAAAAAAAAAAAACATCTCCCCACATACCGTCTTAGCTGAACTTTTTTTTTTTAACTTCATCTACAACAACAACAACAAATCTATTTTTGTATAGCACATTATCACAACATTACATTGTCTCAAAGCGCTTTACAGTACCCGCACCCAAAGCCCCCAGTGAGCAAGCCAAAGGT
>JAODJX010000065.1:20943139-20954748 GCA_026776945.1 Isichthys henryi | reverse complement strand
AACTGGAGAGCAAGGAAGATGACAAGCCAATGCTGAGTCTTCTTCCAATCGCCAGGCAACTAGAGGTAAGGCAGCGGCCCAAGAACAAAGAAATCACATTTAAGAAAAGAATCCAATAAACACTGAAGGGAACAAAAAGGGAAAAAGGGAAACCCGGGGTGTCCCAAGGAGAATTTCTACGCAACATTCACCTGTTTCTTGAATTCTTGTTTATAAACAATATAAATAACATCTGATTCACATTTACATTCACTCATTTAGTAGATAGTAGATGCCCAAAATGATGCACAAATGTGACCCATCACCACGAAATGAGTCTTATGGGTGTATTTCTACCGTTGCGACTTAAGACTCATTTCGTGGTGATGGGTCGCAAATGTGAAAGCTTGGAATCGTGATGCAGAGACAACCGGCATTCAGAGCAATTGTGGTTAAGAACCCATAACATACCAGGTACTGGCAGAGATCCCCCCTCTTGGTCTTTTTCAACCATCCATCCATTTCCTGCAATCACTTCTCCTGTTCAGGGTCCAGGGGGTCCAGAGCTTTTTATAGAGGCTATAGATGCAAGGCAGGGAACAACCCAGTATGGGGCGCCAATCCATCACAGGGCACACTCACGCACAGTTCACATACACGTGCACACCTACGGACAATTTGGCAACTCCAATTAACCTGTGCGGGGGAAACCGGAGTAGTCAGAGGGAGACCCCACAAACTCCATATGGCGCCATGGCGGAGAATTGAACCATGGTCCCAGAGACATTAATGTTCAAATACAAAGTGCTCCAAAACGAATTGCACTAAGCTTCCTGCATAAGTGCTCTGACATCTGCCTTTCACTTGAAATCGTCCCGGCACAACGATCCCAAGCCATCAAGGACTAGGAAGACTGGTCAACAAAATTTCACACAAAAGTTCTCTCTGGTGATTCCATTCCGTCCCACCACCTGAGTCTTCGAACATCTGTCAATTTACCTTCCCCCCCCCCCCCCCACCCCTGCCCGAAAACCACAGAGGAAAATGAATCATTGTCACACATGTAGCGACAGAGTAATGAGACTTTAATAAATCATGTGCACATTTTAAAAATGTGCCATGTTCAATCTCGGAGAGTGGCCCTTTGATAAGACAGTTAAGCAGACACTGTCACCTGCCCATAGCTGTTCCCAATGCACCAGGTGGCCCCATCTGCAACTGGGTTTTCTTAACAGGATTATAGATAGCATGCAGTCACACGCATTTATCTCCGAGCAGCTGATGTGCTGGTCCTGTATAACCTACACTCCTCTTACCGTCCTTTAGTGTTCCGTTTTTCAGAAGCTGACTGAAAACTCGACTGATTAGCATTAAGAGAAGACTCATCCCTGAAAATACCACTGCCACACATCGGCAACACTTCAATGTGTATTTGCAAATGTGACACGTGATTGATTCAAGTCCTCTGTGGAGGCCCAAGGCCTGAGGACAAAACATTAAAGGAACACTCAAAGAATTAAACTTTTGCAATTGCAGAAACTCATTGACACAATACCTTTTAAGGTCTCCTTCAAAAAAAGACTGTTATATAGACTATTTTCCGTTCAGAAGCCACATTTCATTACCTAGCGAATGCCTCTCCCACAGCACAGGAGCGTTAGGATTTGGGGGGGAAATGTATTATTATAACCTGATTATTATTACCAACGAAAATGGAAATATAGCCATTTCAGACTTTAAAGTAAACGTGTTTGGATATCATTATTCATGATTGTTGTTGGGGAGGGACATATTCAACGTTTTCGCAAATCCTTTACGTGCTTTTTGACGCCCACTCGCAGATGAGCTGGAATCTCTTATTGTTTGTCCTGTGCGGCGTGACCAACACAACGATTTAATATATACAACATATTCATGAAGAGTCCGTTTTGGGAGTATGGAGGGTGCGCTCCGGGAATTCCCTCATGCTACCGGCAGTCCTCTTCTGCAAGCAATATCCAGCAATCGGACAGCTCAGTGTGGCGGCTTCAGGACCACGGACAGTGTGAACCACGCGTGAAACTCGGAGCATCTGGACTGTGCAAATGTTTACTTCTAAAATGAAGTGTCACTGCTGGTCAAATAATAATTCATACCCACTTTTATCCCTCAACACTTTAAGATCATATGAGGTCTGCATTGACAGTCCACATGAATCTAAAATAACTTTTCACTGGGCAGGAGATTTAAAGACATCATCCAGTTATATGATACGCAGAACCTGTAATGAGTGTAAAAGTGAATCGCTAAATAGTTAATTGCTACTCGGGGTACAGTGAGCCGTGCGCAACAGCGCATGCGCATACGCGGCGCTACGGCGCATTAACCCACATCAAAGCACAATTTCACACGTCGCCGGCACCGGAGCACGTGGCCGGACAGCGCCGCCACAGTCAGCACCTACCCCAGCGTCGTCATGGTGACGATGGTGTACCAGAAAGCCGCGGGGATGCTGGTGAACTTGCTGGCTGTAGAGCCCTTCTCCGCGTAGAACATCACCGTGGCGAAGATGATGATGGCCATGGTCAGGGAGAAGAGCAAGAAGCCCAGCTCGGAGGCGCAGCTCTTCAAGGTGTAGCCCAAAATGCGCAGCCCCGCCGAGTGGCGGGAGAACTTGAAAATCCGGAACACGCGAAAGACCCGCAGGGTGACAAAAGCCCCGCTGACGTCCTCGTTGTCGGTCATCACTAAGCCGATGTAGTAGGGCATGATCGCGACCACGTCGATGATGCTCATGACGCTCTTGACGAACTTGTATCTGCTGGGCGCCGCCAACAAACGCAACAGGTACTCGACCGTGAAGATCATGACACACGCTGTATCCAAGCAGAAGAAGGCCAGGGCGTAGCGCTCGCCGCAGGATATATCCTTGACCCTGTTGGGCGAGGACCCACAGGGCACGGTCTCCACCACGTTGGCCATGACGGAGACGGCGATGAAGAAGCCGGTGACATAATAAAACACCAGGGCCATCGTGCTGGTGTGCGGGTTTTCAAATGCGCGCCACATGGACTGTCTTAGTGTCATATCCGGCGACACCAAATCATTATTATTCTCATTGTCCTCGTCATCCTGGATGCGCTCCGCGTTTTCCCGTCGGCGATCCTTGTACTCTTCGTAGCAGCAGTCTCCGATTATCTCCGGTATTATCCCAAAGAAGGCCAGCTCTTCGTCGTACGCGGAAATGCACTCATGCCGGGGATAGTGCAGTTTGCCGGTGCGGTAAAAATTAAGTATGTGTCTGAATATGTCGGGATCTCGGTCAAAGAAATATTCATTACTCTCCTCGTGGAAGAAGAAGTCCCTCTCCGTGCTGCCCAGCAGAGTGTCTGGGTACCGCTCCAAAGTGTTCCTCCAAGTTTGAAACTTGGTGCCGCTGACATTGAGGATAATGAGTCCGTCCTGCTTCCGCCGCTTGTCCCTCGGGGGCGTCGGCATAGGTGCGCTCGCCACCGGCATCCATCCTATAGCCGCAGCCCGGGCAAAGGGAAGCCAAGCGGCCACTCCCGCTGCCATGCTGACCCCACTTTCCGGCAACTTGCTCCAGCCGAGTGACAACTGAAAGTCCCGCTTTCTGCACTTACAGAGCTACGGTGCGACGACGAAAGGACATCTACAGATCGACAAAACTGAAAGATACTGAAGCGTGCGGTAGGATTCCGCAAAATGACATTTAGTAAGAAAAAATCTGAACACATACACAGTTGTGCTCCGATTACTGGACGTGCATAAAAATATGCACAGATATACAGCGACCCGTGCCTGCGATTTGTCCCTGTGTGCCAGATCAAAACTGTAGCACAATACAAAGTAGGGGGGAAAATCCGTGAACCTGTGCTTTGAAACGTAATCTGAAGAGATGCAGATCATGCACTATTTCTTTGTTTTGCATTGTCCCCCAAATATAAAGTTAATTTAGTATTAACGTTTAAATTGTTTTCTGTTAAATTGTTGAATTGCCACTCACCTTCGCGTGAAACTGGTTTATTGAAAAGAGACACATAAAGGCGGCTTTCTTCTGTTTTACAATCTTCAGGGGAATCAGGACAAATACTCAGGTTTTCCCGCAGCAATAAACCAGAGAGTATTGTGAAGAACCAGCTTAATTCCTCCTTAGGAATGTCAGAATGAACCAGCAACAAGTTCAAAAACGGATCGAGGTAATCACGCCTGCCTTGAACGCAAACCCACCCGCACAGTCATCAGAGGGCACGCATTTTCCTTCTGCATTAGTTCCCCCCCAGGAAGCAACAAGATGGGGTCTGCTTCAGTGCCTTTTCTCCTGTATGATCCTCCCCAAAAGAGAAGCACAACTGAGCTCCTTTCATCGAGCGCAAGACCACCCTGGCGAGGAGCGTGCCGGGGCACCGGGTTTGTGTGCTAGTGCAGGCGGAAAATACGGCAGCCTATCGGGCGCCGCCTGTTCCTTTGGAAATGTCACCGATGCCGATACCTGGAAATAATAAAACAACAATCAAGCCATGGACATCCAAAGTCGTTGAAATAGCTGACAGATGCACACACATCGAGTCGCCCCCGGACAGACTTGCGTAAACGTTGAGCTCTAGCACAGACCAACTTGCCCTCGGTCCCGAAAGCAACAGCAGCATGTCACGTGTTGCAACTATTAGCTAACTATTATGGATGTAGCGAAGCCGTCGCTGCAAAGCTCGCCGCTTAGATGCGTCCTGGGGTGTCTGCATTACAATAACGGCGACCGCAGTACAATTATTATTTTAAGTCAGGCTGTAAAGTTTGCTTCTCCCATATTCCGGGTTAAGCTTCTCATTTTAAGGTCCAAACTCACATCGGAGAGCTTTTCATTTCACAAAACAAAGCTCATAGACGGAGGAACTGCAGGGGATGGCTGTTGACTTATGAGAATTTTTGCCTGCAGAAAATAAATTTAAAAACGAATAAAATAATACACATAAATTACATGGGCGCTTAATAAAATGCCACTAGATGGAGACAACCCTTAATATAGTCCAAGCATACCCAAGACCCCGAGTCCCCCGCCGCTTTTCTGAAACTGAAATAAAGGAATACATCCCTCACTTGGCTGCTGGAAATCATTCTCTCACAGCGCAAGCGTACTCCCCGCTGTCCCAGAACTGATCCAGAACCTGTAGGTCATGTCGTTTTACTGATTTATTGTGGGGCACGATACACTAATATCGCAGCCAAAACAAATACTACATTTCCTATATAAGTAAATGCTTATATGGGGATTTTTATAATTAAACACGTGACATTTTTAAAAGCCATTGATCCAGGAGGAGAAGGGGCGACACCGCACCCGTGCGTTTAATTCGCGGAGATCGGTGTCTGTTGCAATGCGGTGGGGATTTAATGAATAAACACCGACCGAAGCTGTTTCATGTCCCTGTATTTGCAGATTTGAATCATGACTACAGAGACATTATCGCGTCGCTGCCATATGGCAAATCGTCATTGACAGTTCGCTCACACTGCATGCAGTTTATTAAACAGGATATACCTGGCCACTATGTAAAAGCTTGTACCAGCTTGCCAATTCGGCAATCAAGAAACCTGGGCTATATCTAAAGAATGCAGAATGGCTTTAAAATAAATGCCATTATTTTCTATGGTGAAATTTAAACTAGGAGCGTATGTTAAAAGCTCTAAGTTGTCCTCTCTGTCAGCATACTTTTGGCACCGCTTATTTTCTGTCACTGCCATCGTTATAGGTAAGTGGCCAACGTTTTTATCACATTACATCGAAACTGGTGTCCAAAATGGTTTAGCGAGGGATTCGCCTGTTTATTCGGGACAGCTGCGTCCCCGCGTTTCCCTGCGACAGTTTTTAATGATCGCTTTGGCTCGGCCACCAGTTGGTAAAAGGGCAAAATTACTGTTGAACTATACATATTGCCATTTCGCGGCACTGGCACGCCGTCGCTGGCAGCGATGCGGCATAGCGATCCAGCTGTCCGTATGGTAAAGCCAGTTCCCTACTGGCATGACATTGCGGTTCCGCCGTTTATCAGTGCGCGCCTCCGCCGCCCATTCCCAAAGGAGGAGGAAGAGCAATCACGTAAATCGCTAATTAAGAGATTTTAATAATAGGACGAACACTTCCGAGAAAACCCCAGCTCGTCACGTCGTCAGCACCATGGAGAGCGATTGCAGTGCGCTAACCTCGCCCCTTTTTTGCGGGCAGACATCCACTGTGCACTTATTTTTTTCATATGACCGTCTTCGGCAGTATCACGGGGAATTTCTGACCCTCCTCAACTACATTCTACGAGAGACAGTTTGCAGAGACGGATGTAGGAAAAACTGAACACAAAGAGCAGTTCACTTTTGCGGTACATGCATCGCGCTGTCAATACATGAAATATATATTGCAGTTTTACTCGGAAAACAGGTGAAAACTGTATACGAAAGAAAGAATATATAAGAAAAATTGAATGTAGACAAGCGGTACAAACATTTAAAATATTATAGGTATGAAAACCATTCAACAGATTGCAAAGATGGGCGGATATACTATCATAAAGACAGCAATTAAGCGTGTTTTGTCCAGTTTATGTTCACATATTTGTATATCTATGACGTACATTATTTCCTTCACTTGTATGGTTCACATAGCTAATGCGGCATGTAGTAATTTTTCAGATAAATGGGTTGAACGTGTCACTTGTGATAGCCGCATAAATATTATAGATGTAAAAGTTACTGACTTTGCAAAATTAGGCCTATTTTAAAAAGATTTTCACATTAGTGCTATATTTGTAGGCACATTTAAAAACATTCGACTCAAAATTAAATTTGGCTAAAACGAAAGATTAATAAATATTCATTAAGTTTAAACTTATTTCAGTTTGAAAAGCACCGAGGCTTACTTATTACTTGAAGGTGCCAAAAAATTCACTGAAATGTGAATTTTGTTTAAAAGAAGCCCAGCTATATTCAAAGGGCCGAGTTTGGAGAAATCAAAAAGCTTTTTTTTCGGCTGGCTTGCGATTCCGTAGCTTATAACGATCACAGATGTTCATTGGCAGTCTGCGGTGATCGCGCACACTGACAGGCAGTCGCAGATTTCATAAAAGCCTCGTCGTCTCACACCGAATTCGATCCCCGCAGGCTGAAAGTGTGTACAGGCTCACAATCGCAGGTCAGATCCCACAAACACGACGGCTCTACACAAGTGGGCTGAACAAAATCCGGTCTAGAGAGATGTAGCGTGGAAACCACTTAGATATTAATTAGGGTCTATCTGCACACCGAGACCGCGGTCGGTTGAGAATCGTTGATTCTTGTCACGTCAATAACCACCCATGCAAAAAGGTTTCGGTTTCTAATGGAAGATTCTAAGTGGCAGAAAAATTAATTGTTGTCTTATTAGTCACATAGAGATTTTGGGCATGGGTAGATGAAAGTGACAGATAGCATCTTGCTTGCTAGCCGCAAGTGGTCATGGATTGGCGTGTCGGGAATCCTAAGGGTCTGTAATTGGGTGATGTACTTCAGACTGAGCCCAAAGAATGACTCCACTAAAACACACCATCTGGACAGTGGCCACACCCTGTACTGCGAGACATCACCATGCTCTTGCAAGTACCAAACAAAAAAAGCTTAGCGATGCTCCTCGTGAAACAGCAACTCCACAAACACTCGCCTTTAAAGCCTTGCTATAGATAGAAAAATCACAGTTTTTTCTCCTCTTATGGCACATTATTATAGCAGCCAATCAGATTCAAGTTCAGGTCATGTGACGTGCTCTGGGTTCACACAGTCACATGGCAGCAGATCTCCTGCTCATGTCATAAAGCCCTCACCTCATCCAAGGTAAGTGTCAAAAACCAGACTATCCATTAAAAAAGAACATGCAGGAAATGGAAGAAGCAGTAGTACTATAGCAATATCACTAAATTAGATGAAAAACTAGCATCAAACTGTGCACTGGAACACAGACAATAAAAAAGAGGAAATTTACTCAGTCAAATGACACCTGGGTGCCCATATCACAGAGGAACAGTCCCTGGGCTCTGTCTCCCCAAACAGCCTTTCTCAGTATGACTGTGGATTAGAAACTCATGTGAATTATTTACAAATATATGGTGTAACATATTTGAAAATAGGAAAGTTATAGATTAAATTGCTTTACAGGGCAAAGCTTTAATCCTCTATCTGTATTTTTCAGGCTGGCATATTAACATTCCAACTGATGATTCCAACAAAAAAATCACTTAAAATGTAAAACTTCACAACTAGTAAATAAATTAACTTAAGGGCCCCTTCCACAATGAAGGTCATCGTCGTTTCCATCCATTCAGTTCATTGAGGACAGGGCAGTGGGGGGTTTGGAGTTGATTCCCGTGAGAGGGGGACACCCTGGATGGGCTGCCAGTCCATCACAGAACACACACACAAAACCACACACGAGGGCAAGACAGAAATTAAAACTTTGGAAAAAACCGACACAACAACGGGGTGAACATGCAAACTCAGCACACACACATACACAGAGGAGTTGGACTCGAACCAGCAACCCTGGAGGTGCGAGGCCACAGAGATAGCCACTCAGCCACTGTGCCACCTGCACAGCACCCGCCGGTCCCAGTTAAGCACCAACTGTGGAAGCTGAGAGGCTGAATGCATCTCCAGTCGCGTTTAGCATGTTCTCATCAGAGATAAGTAATAGATGAACACTTTGTAATCATTTCCTGTTGTGCGAAACATAACCCAACGTAGGTGCGAGTTATCCTCAAAAATCATTTAATCAAACCCAGCATGGGCTTACAGATCTACAGATGGATTTAGGCAGCAAACACAAAGAACTTCCCCCTTCAGCATCGTGTTCCCGGGAATCGGTACTGTGCCTTCCTCATTTCTTGGATGGATGATTAAATTGAATGAAATGTTTCTCTCTGATAGACTGACGATTATCATCACGGCAATGTTTCCGTGTGTTGAAGAATTCTTCTAGCGCACTACGTAAAACCATCCACATGCAACGAGAGCAATTAATCCACTTATTAATCATATAATGGCCAAAAGCTAATCAGATTTTTTTTTTTCCTTAAATCATCTGTCAGCCCATATTAAAAGCATGATAATTCCATTTGTACGTGTTTTGAAAGCTATTCTCTTTCAGCCCTTTCTATCTTTTAAAGACAAAAATATCCTTTTTATCTTTCAAAGGCAGTATCCTTTCAAAGGTGGCCTTTTAATACAGAATTGCATTACATAAATAATTCCGGTGGAATGACTATATACTACGCAAACAGATTCTATCCCTATGGATAACCGCCACTACAAAATTCGTTAAAAGATATCCTTTGGTTCCATGTCCTACTTTCCGGTACAATTAAATATGAGGCATTTGGTAGCCTAGCTGGTTAATTTCTATAACGTAAATTCCTCTGAAGTTTAATACCAAAGTTTATATTTAGCAGGTTAACAGATGAAGTAACGTGTAATTAAAGTGTTCAGAAAGAAACGTCAATCTGAACATCAATGTGGAGCAAAAAGGCAGCTAGTTACAGCAACAGGATGTAATCTGTGCTTTGGGAAAAGAGGAACTGTAAGCAGTGACAGGCGATTTAATTTACCATCCAGGGAACACCTGTCAGCTACATCAAATGCTTTCTGTTCTGCGAATAAATGTTGATAAAATGGGGAAGGTTGCGTGTGTGTTTGGGGGGAGGCAGAGTGCTCCTGGGCCCTGGGCTCTCCATGGCGACGAAACGCTAGGCCCTGAAGTCAGCCATCTGCTCGGGAGTCCAGCAACAAAACTTGGGCACTCTATGGCTCGTCAGGGGCACCCGCGTCCCACCAGCGCCCATACGTGCCACGCCTGCACCCATCACTCACCAAAAAAATAAGCTGCCTCCCCCTGCTGGGACGGATCTGTAACACTCCTGGTAATTAAGCAATCAAGTGATGAGTGAGAGCAGTTGGTGTTGTGTGTATGTGTGCGCGCGCGTGGGTGCATGTGTGTGACAGAAAGCGAGAACAGCAGCATATTCATGCGCAGATGTCCATGTCGATATTTGACAGTGAAACATAACGACCGCAGCCATAGACGCATGTTCATCTGCATTGTGTGTGTAAGACTGTATGGGAGTGAGGCATTGTACTGCTTGTGAGGACGAGGCTGAGGGATGGACTGTGTATTCATCTACGTGTTGGAGTCTATGTATGAGCAAGAATAACTGCATATTCACGTGTGTATGTGTGGAGGGTTTGCCCCGCACGTGTCACTCAGCACATTTTGTCACTGCGTTGTCTCTCTGACACACTCCTGCCAGTCTTCAGCCTGCCTGCCCAAGCCCCCCCCCGCCCGGCTCACATTTCAATCACTGCTTGACATCTTCCTCTGTGCAGCCCCCGGGAGCAGGCCTATTCCAACCCTGTCAGAGTGCTCTCTCACCTCTCGATCCCGCCTTGATCTCCCCTCCCGGCACCTGCAGGTTGGGGTTGAGGGAGATGGGGGTTCGCTTTCCCACGCTGACTGTGTTTTGGACAGAATTAGAGTATAGGGGATGTGTTTCTCTGCTCCGCGGTCCTGCCTGCACAATATGACAGCCTGAATGGGTGCTATTCAGCTCATCTGGCAGCGACTCTCGCCACGCACCCTGACGCACTGGCGCTCTCTCGCGTCCTTTGCCAGCTGTTCATTTATGCATATACTCTATTTTAATGCACCGCCCTGTTTAAAAAGCGTAACGATACATTAAAGGAACAAACCTGCTTAAGAAATCAAAAGGGAACAACGGAAAGCAGAGACTGTGGGCATCATTACTGTAGGAAGGTTGGGCCTTTTCAAGCACACGCACGCCTCCAGAGCGATCAGCTTGCCAGACTGACAGTTCACCCTACACACAAGCACAAACAAACAGCACCCCGATGGAGCAAACGCTAGCCTGGCTTGAAAATAGCTCCTTATTGACAATAACTAAAATTGGATGTCTAAACCTGCATGCTAACCACATCCCCCCCCCCCCCCATGCCGCAGATCGCATAAAAATAAATTGTTTTTTGCAGATGAGTCATTATGGCTGTTGAGCAAATGGCACCGATGAGGGAGCCATGCATTCCCGGCCGCCCCCTTGCTCGCTCCCTCCTCCCTGTCTGCCTGTCAGAGGGTACGCGTCTCCCTCCCAAACACAGGAAGCAGGAGGTCAGGAAGCAGCGGGACGCGTGATTTGAGGGGCCCAGATAAAGGCGCGATCAGATCAGAGACGAGGAGGAAAAGTGAACATGACCGATGCATGACGAAAGGGGAAGCGAACGCGACGGCAGCCATGAGAACCGGCCGATGATGGGGGACGGTGTAGGGTCATCCCAGTGCTATGATGTTCCAGCCAAGTCCAGCTCAAACCTCATCCTCCACCCACCGCCCCTCAAAAAAAAAAATAAAAGCATGAGAAGCCAAAGGGGCAAGGGCCTGGCAGATGGTGGTCGACGAGGAGCGGGGAAGCTCTGACGTCCCCGGGAGCACGTCTGCGAGGGGGATCGCGCAGCGGTGACATCACCCGCCACGACTTGGCAGCGCCGAGCGGGGCTGGCTGTGAACCCCGGATGGCGGGGTCGCGGTCAGGGGTCCGGGCGGGGCGGGG
>JAODJX010000065.1:20914799-20930150 GCA_026776945.1 Isichthys henryi | reverse complement strand
CCCCCCACCCAAGGTTTCTTCCTTCTTAGGAGTTTTTCCTTGCCACTGTCGCCTATGGCTCTCTCACTGGGGGCTTTGGGTGCGGATGCTGCAATGACGATGTAATGTTGTGATAGCGCACTATACAAAAATAAATTTGTTTGTTGTTGTTTGTTGTATAAAACTGAGGTTATCCAAATGGAGACCTGAACAATGTTGTCAAAAGTTTCAGGAATTACCAACCTTTGGGGACATTTTGGCCCCAAAAATCATCTACGCCAACATGTACACATGCACGTGTGTGCATGCATGCCAGGAGAGAACAGATTGGCAAATCCGCATATCACCAACCTCAGACGGGTCTGACAGACGCAAAGCTGCCGCTGAAGCCGCTCGGGGCACGAGGTAGAGATGCTTTCACTTTCACGCGAGCGGCGTTTGCTGCACACGTCAGAACATCTGGACGCCGAAAAGGAGCCAACACACACAAAAAAAACCTACAGTCAGAGCGTTAATTACTGTGCGATGACACTGCATGTTATTTTTGAACAGTGGAGAGGGGCGGCGCCCCCCGCTCACACAAACGGCTAATTTAAGAATCCGGACTGCTCCCAACGGCGCTGTAAATTCGGCACCCGTTCGCATGAACAAAGGCCAATGATTTTGTTTTTTATCTCCACCAATTATAACAGGTGGCAATGATGGGATTGGGATTTTAAAGACTGGGCATACTGGAATGCCGGACATTTGATTTAGTTTTATTTGTAAGGGGATGGAGGTCCAAGCCTGGTGTTCCCTGTCTTGCCGTATGGCTGTAAGACATGAACGCTATCCAGTGACCTGAGATGAAGACTGGACTCCTTTGGTACTGTGTCTCTTCGGAGAATCCTTGGGTACCGCTGGTTTGACTTTGTGTGGAATGAGCGGCTGCGAGAGGAGTCCCGAATGAGACACATTACCTGCATTGTGAGGGAGCGTCAGTTACGGCATTACGGCCATGTGGCGCGTTTCCCCGAGGGTGATCTGGCTCGAGCGACTCAATCAGGCCAAGGGGACGCCCACGTAACGCCTGGCTGATTTATGCCCTCTGTTCCATAAACGCATCTACCAACCTTTATCATGAATAACAGATTGTATTTGGAGATCGCGCTACAGTCTGTTCCCGTCCTTTCCAATCGCAGTCGTTACCGTACCATTGCATTCCCAGATCACATCAATTATTCATATTTGTCAGACAGGACATCGCAAGTGTACAAAAGCAGGGAGGAAATTCCAACCAGCACGTGGCGTCAGCTGGGAGCAAAATTTCAGACAACTTATTTCAAACTTCTGCACTTTCATGAGCAGTTATCCGCACCCACACTCTCCGTCGTGCCCCCGTGCCTTACAATTTTACTGTTTCCCCCCAAAATACAAAACTATTTCAGTAAATGTGAAGTCAGCTTTTGGTCTTTTCATGCAGGCCATCTAAATCACCTTAAAAAAAAACTAATTTAGCAGCGTATGAAGTGCTTCTCCCACGTTCCTTTTACAAAAAAAAAAAAAAAACAACAAATATATTACTACTCTGTGTCAGTTTAATATCATTTGGCTGAGTGAAAATTCAGTTGCTTTCCTGTGGACTGGGGCACATTTAATCGCAGGAATAGTTCCACGGGCCCCAGGGAAGAAGGCAGACAGGAAATGTGCCGTATTTCATTTCCTTAAGGGACGACATAGCTGAGTGTGGGACGGGAGCTTTAATTCCCATCAGATTAGCACAAGGCGCCTCCGTTGAGCGTTTTTAATTCGCCAGGCCCCTGTGGGGACGCCAAACACGGGGGCCAGATACGCCGAAGGCCAGTGCGTGACAGAAAGTGTGGGGAGGCAGCGATATTCAGCTCTCACTTCGACACTAATCCGGATGCGGTCGCTCATCTCCGGGTGGGGTGACAGGAATGGCCCGGTCTTGGCCGTTCCGCCGTCCTCCCCCCCCCCCCCACCCCGGCCCCAGCCCACTGCCGTGGGAGCTTAGTAGACCTGGCTGTCTTGCGATGACACACTGCGTCCAGGGACAAACGGAAGCCAGGTCATGGCCGTCCAACGTCATTGCCCGAGCCGAATGCTGCTTCCAGGACTTGTGTCCGAGCCGCTTAGGTAACGCCCTTCCCAACCAACCTTAAAACCGAACACGAAGGATGAACCGACCGGCCGCCGAGACGAATCTGCTCTGTGTGATGCTGTCTACGCCTTATGAAAAATCCAAAAAATGAAATACAAGCCGTAGCATTTGGTTCATGACCTATGATCCAATTTGGATGTTTTTTTAAGCTAAAGCGCTACATCCTGTTCCGTAATGGAGGCGCCGTTAGCCCCATATGGCGTAGCAGGGCCCAGAGTGCTAACATCTGCCATTTAGCTGCAGCTGCGCATTCATCAGGACAGCAAGCCGGTGCCGTCAGCACCGAGGGTCTCCGTGCGATCCGTTCCCTCAGACACTAGTCCCGCCTGCGCAGAAGTTTCTGGGCATTTCCGAGGGAGCCGAGGGAGCAAAGAAAAACAAGGCATTTGCCGAAGTCCCTGTTTGTGTGCTAGGAAAGGCCAGCATGCGACAGAGCGGCGAGATGCATCAGAGACGGAGGAGAAGGGCCGATGGCAGGGAGAGGGAGAGCGGGCGGGGTCGGCAAACTCTGAGCCCCATGAAGTTAATCCGAGGGGCGGCATGACCCACGATATAAGACGCCCCCGAGAGTCCATCTGTTGCCGCGAGACAATGGCGTCAACGCCCACGCCCGCAGCCAGGAATGTTCCGGAAGCTAACCCTTTATCCTCCGTCTGACATTTTTAAGTAGCAAAAGTATGAAAGTTCTGCCTCCCTGGACCTGTGAGCCCTTAGCTTCAATCATCTTAACGGGGTTTGGTGTCACATGTATGAGTAGGCACCATCACCAAGGAATAATTCTTCTCTGATGGTTTTTCTGCCCGCCCTGACCTTTTCTCCTCTGAATTTTCTCCTGTCATAGAGACAAATTGCCCGCCTGGCCCATACATCAACATCATTCAGAAAATTTGAGATTCCACTGACGGCAAGGATATTTCTCCTCATGTTCTCTCCACTCGCCATCTCTGTCCTTTTCTTTCTCACTCACTCATCCCCGATAGGCCTTTCACGCAACCCTTTGTTTACCTTATAAAGAAAAATGAGCCCTCCGTGTGTTCATCGTACACACCGCTACCGCTGGATCATGGGCCGTTATGCTCCTCCACTCTTGAATGAAGGGCTTCTGATTTCGCCACTATGGTGGGGGGGGGCAAGGTCATGTGACCTACAGGTTGCTTGGAAACAGTTCTGGGTGCGTACAGGGAGACATTGGGGTCAGAGAAGGCAGTGGGGTATGTAGTGCGGTGGGGTATGTTCCACAGGCCAAGGCACCACGTGTGCGAGACATTAACAAAACAATCGATACTGTCGGATAGCATCAAGGATGAGTCCTCATGAAGTGCTACTGAGTCGAAGTTGACTCCTGGTGACCCTGCAGACAGCTTCCCTCTGAAGCATTCTGTTCTCAGGCATCCCACAGGCAATCAGAGACGTAAGATGGCCAAAATCCAAGTGCAGATCCAAAACACAATGCCTCATTTAGTAAGTTTTAATGTGGCTGCCGTGACAATGAGTGTTTACCATCTTTCATTTGTTATTGCTAATGATAAATGTAACTATAAATGAAACATAATATAGATGCATCCATCAGATTATCCAATAACGGGCGGGGGGGGGGGAGAGGGCAGTCCACCGCAAGGGACACAATCACACACTATGGGCAAGATTAGAGATTCCACTTTGCTTGTTATTGGCATGTGGGAGGAAGCCAGTGTTCCCGGGGGAGATGCTAGAGATAGAAAGAATGTTTAAATAAAACCCTTTTAGAAGGAGTTAAAAAAAAGAATTTAAGCCATCTGAGATGAAGTCAAGACACACCCCCCTGAAAAGAAAGATGTTAACATTAATCACCCAAACTACCCCTACAGGTAAGGAGTATGAAAGCCTAATTTCACGGCGAAGGGGTTAGGGTTGCTCAGACTGATTTTTACAAGGTATTTAATGTGAGGCTGGTGTGTTTTCAGGTCTGTGGGTGACTGCCCGCTCCGCCACTCCCTCACGGCCCCCGGTGGAAAAGCAGACTCTGACACGCTCCGGCGCCTTCCATGGGTGAGGATAACACACCCACCCTCTCTGAACTGCGAGGGAAGCGGGGGTGCGGCAGCCAATCGACCGGACGCCTCGTAAGGACCAGGAACTTAATGCAGCACGCAGAAAAAGCCACTTGACATTTAGATGCGATATCAATCTCGGCGTTTAGTTTTTTGGGCATTAAACCTTCCTTCCCTTGTGACTCTGGGTAGGATAAGCGGACACAAGATGGATGGATGGATCTGCTGTTTCCCAAAATGGCTTTCATCCCTGCTTAAGTCCCTCAAAGGAGCCCAGACGGATAGTAACACAATGACGTCAGGCCTAGATTTGCTTTGAGACCACATGGCACAAACGTTACAGGTAGGAAATGGTATGTGAATGAGTGGTTTTTTGTTAGTGTGTTTATTACATGTTCTTGCCAGCGCAAACACGCCACCCGTACTCTCTGTCCTCCAAGCGCATGTAAGTGCCCCCCGATTTGCAGTCAGGTAGGGCATCGGACGCCCCCAGAGGCAGCTCCTGTCTGTATGATGGATGAATGGGGCACCTCACCCTCGAAGCCATCAGCACCACGTACCAACCTGCTGCGGCCCCAATAATGTCTTGGTCCCCTCTGAGCATGTCACACGCATCGCTCCGTCACCCAGATGACGGTCTCGTCCACTAGCCGTCCCGTGCCCACTTAACTCCATCTTCGTTTTATGTTTTCACCGGGAATAGCCATAAAATAATTCCCAAATACGCTCTGAGATGAAAGGTTATCAGCCTCACGGAAAAGTGAGTTATCCTCCCCTCATCTGACTCTACAGGGACTCTACAGCGGTACAGGAGGCGGTTAACCGCTAGATGGTTTTGGAGACAGAATCCAATAACAAATCGCATCTCGCACGGTACTTATGTGAGATCATGGTTCACAAGTCAGGAATGGAACGTGTGTGGTCACTTTACAGCTCTGTGGGAGGAAAATCGCTCATGATAATCAGCATGGCCTGCAATACAAATATAAGTGACCCGTTATTGAGGAAAATTTCAGCGTTCACATACATACGCACTCAATCTGCAATCTGGCACCTCCTAAACATACTATTACTGAATCCACTGATGTTGGGAATTGCTAAACAAGACCATCAAGATAGAAATGACTCTAGTGGTCTATACTAAACATACAGACCTCCAGTCATCGCTCAGGCTGAGAACGACTTTCAGTAAATATTTCAGCTGTCTAATAATTCGATTGAACTAAAATGATCTTCAAAAAAAATCCGTGCTGTCCTTTGTTAAAACACTGTTTACTGTGCCATGGTCATGCGATTCTGCCAATCAGGCGGTGGCAACCTATGTGACCTTTGCTGTACACACAAGTTAAACAGAATCGCTGTAAAAGGTCACATGGAATGCAATAAATTTCACATCTGAATCCATGGAAGGCAGCGCAAAAGAAAAAATAACTAAAGGAAATAAAATTTTGGACCAAGCAATTTTGGACCAAGTACTCAGCATCAAATTCACTGCACTAAAAAGTATTCAAATTTTTATGTGAGCTGAGAGTTAATAAATAAACCTCCAATAAACGTCTAAAACGACGCCTGCTCTCCTGTGGCCAGACAGCGGCGATGATTTCAAAATTAAGTAATACTGTAATGATTGTTTTTGAAATGCTGAGATAATCGCTGCGATTGACAGGGAGACGGTGCGAAGCTCGAGTGACTGAAGGCCCGATTTCGAGTGTTAACGACACCTCCCTCAAAACACATCGGGCCCCTGCGGCGTTTTATCTCACAGTACTCACAAACCAATTGACCCCCCCAGACACCCCCTGCTTCTGGCGGAGATTCAATCTCATTTGAAGGGCTTATTTCTGCTACTGGGGCTTAATCTGCTATGTTGCTGTCATCTCCGCATAGCTGTCTTCCTGCTCCTTGTCTCCAAAGTCACAAATACATTTTTTTTGTCTGGCTTCGCCCAGGTAGAATACACATCGATTTTCAAATGCAATTCTAACATCTTTTTTTTATTCAAATAAACCAATTAGGTTGAACTAATCAACGACCAGCTTTTTCCATTTGGGACTTTTAGCGATACTGGTCTGTTCTCTGGTCCAGATACCCTACAAATAAAATTCAGACAATCGAAAAATAAAAACAAACTGAAGTACCAACAGTAAGGTGTAATGATGGAGGTCGGCACGCACCCTTGGCCAAACTCGACATACGGTGTCAGATTTAAACCGTTTGAAGCTGAAAATACCTGCTGGCTCAGGATTGGTCCACCTTACCATTCCAGGCACAGTCCAGAGGAGCGGAACTGGAGGAAACAGGTGTAAGCAGGAGCCTGCTATTTTGTAAGCGCAGTAGTGCTTGAATAACAATACGGGAGTCACTCAAACGGCACACACCCCCCCCGTGGTACCGGAAAGCTGCTGCATTGCTTGTTCAGAGACAAAGAGAGAGAGAGAGGGAGGAATAGAGAAGAAAAGAAAATGAGGTTATATCCATGATGAGTAAAAAGGACCGAGAGATGTCAAATTGCAAATACCTCTCAAATAGGATTCATCAGAATATGAGCATGTGGTTGAGGTGTTTGTGTGTAAATTGTTGCACGGTGGGGGGGGGGGGGGGTTCTGGATCATAATGCTGCTGGGGGGAGGAGCTACCCACAGAGTAGAGGCACCAAGCTGTACGGTGGAAGCATGGGGGTGTCCATTTGCTCTGCTCACCCAGTTTTGACCCCCATACCCAATTCGAAGATTTCACTTTAAAATAAGGACAGTGTTGAGATTACTTACAACCATTAGTGCTAGAGGACCATGGGGGTTAGGGGACTGCCCTGCTTTTTAATTTCACGCTGCTTTATATTGAAGGCATGCCATTAATCGCTCTGTGCCCCCACAACAACCCCCCCAACGTGCTACCAGGTGGGTACATACCAAAGATTGCATCATAGGATGTGTAGTAGGCGAGCGGGTAAGATGTAGAACGATGCGTTTCCTGCACATATGAGCATATTTTACTAGGGTATGGAGCAGGGAGGGGAGGTGGACACAATAGCACCCCCTGCTGCCTGCAAAATGCCATTTGGAGCAGTTTATGAAGGATTCATCCCCATTGGGTGAAGGCTGTGCCCCCGCCCCTTACTCACAGACGAACAGATCAAAGGTCACCAGAACAGCCGGAAAGATGGTGAAACGGCAAGCAGACATTTACATGGCCCCCAGACAGTGGGAAGTGCCGAAGAGAAATCTGACAGGAAGCCTGGCGACCCAGGATGGTCAACACTCAAATGCTGCCAGACAGGCGGGGGGGGGGGGGGAGGGCACTGGCCATATTAGGTCTAATCACTAAATCTCACCAAAGATCGTTAACGGCTGTGCGCTAAAACAACCGCTAACGCCAGCATTAAACATGAGCATTCGGCAAACGAGCTGTCTGAGGGACGGATTAAAAAACCCAAAAAAGTGAGAAAACAAGAGGATTGGGCTCCAGTCTTGGTGCCAGGATGTGTAAAAAGGAGAGAGAGAGAGAGGCTGCAGACATAAACAGAGGAACAATGGCCTCGACATAGACCTAAGAGCCGCGCAAACACATCTGTGGCACACAAGACGACAAAGACATACTTCTTTTATAAAGTTGTTGAAAGGTGCAAGCATCACGTGATCAAAAGCGAACCGCACGCTCAGACCCTGTCACAGAGAGGCGCGGGCATGAGATGGAAGTGTGCACCCAGTGTGGGAGCAGGACGAGGGCAGGAGCTCGCCAAAAAATTAATTAGGCCGAAGCGGGCCGCAAATCAGCCGCGGAAAGGGAGCGGCTGCCAGGCCACGGGCCGGCAGGGGGGATGGTGGACAAAGCCGCCAGCTCGGTAGGGCGCGGACGTCAGTGGCGGCTTACTCGACCAACGGGGCCGATGGGGTTCATGCCCCAGAGCGCGGGCTTGGCTACGGAACCTGAATACCACGCGTCTGGTTTACTCGCGGCTTTGCGGTCGACTGTCGGCTGCCCAACTGCAGCAGAACACGCCGGGGAGGGTTAATCCGCGCCCGGAGCTCCGATCGCTGTGCCCGTCAACGGCAATGAGCGGCTCAGAGGGGGAATCGTGAGGTAATTTACTCTCATCATTGTCAGCCAGGTCTCAGCACTGATGTGGTGGGGGCAACAGTTTCTAGACGGCAGCACGAATGTGTGATCCAACTGAAGAGCAAATTTCCAAAACTGAGTGAGTTTTGGTTCCCAGTACAGTAACACACAATGAGGAATCCTGACTTTAGGTCACTGAAGATCTCATCTAAAAAAAAAATATATATATATAAAAAATTTGGAAATTTGATGTTCAATTACTTGTGTCCTTATGTAGAAACCACAGGCAGCACGCCTAGTGGGATCCAGAGCAGTCGGGCTTGTTTAGAACGGTTCCTTTCCAAGGATGGTGGACGAGAATCGGGTTGGACCGGCCATCTGCAAATCTTCCCGGCTCAGAAGTGAACGGGCAGGTGGTCCGTTTAGAGAAACGGAATAACACTAACAAACAGAAAACATCCTTCGAAAATCGAAGGAAGAGGAAAGGGGGGGGGAACTTATCTGTGAGGGTGACTGTTTAAAGTCACCACCTTCAGCTTAAGCAACACAAGGTTACTTTTTAGAATGACAGTTCATTTCAAAAGCCGGATTGGATTAAAGTCAAGGATAATCTTTGTCAGCCTGTCAAGTGCCAACAACGTCTACTTAATCTGCAAACCAGTAATGACCTTCATGCTTCAAACACAGAAACAAACATGGACTGCTGAAGGGCTCAAACTGCACATATTTAGTGTATTGTTTGGTCAGATAGCAATATAACAGAATTAAGAAATATTAATATCGCAGATGTCGACGGAAGATATTTCAGAGTACTTCCAAATTAAATGGAATATGTTAATCATATCATTAAAAATATATATTAGAAAAGCTACTGCCAGGCAGAACACTTTGTTACAACCAGTTCCTGATTCAAATACAAAAAAAAATGTACAAGTCTCATCAGAAATGTCCATCTCTGTTTGGGTTCTGTCTCCCTTTCTGTCATTAAGCTCCATATTCATCTGCGATTTTGACAGCCCAACCGCAAATGGATTTCAAGGAGATCATTACAAGATATTTTTTTAATTAAATTTATTCTTCGCTCTGGTGTGTGTGTGAGAAGAGGAGGAGAGAGAGGCTTGCCAACGGATATGTGAGCTGTCCTGTTTGGTAATCATTACTATTTACGAGTGTCTCTGAATTATTTTGATGTTTAGGCACTTATCGTAACTACATTCAGTTAAAATGAGCACTAAACATATTAAGGTCACGGGCCATGGATTGTATTCAGACAAAGGATGACGTCCTAACATTGAAATTGCTGATTTCTAATGAGCAAACGCTGATATTGAAGTGTTTGCTTCATATTCGCCGCCAAAGCAGAACGTGACTTGACTAAAACTGACACCTTAACCAATAAAACTTTTTTTATTATTAAAAACTGGCATCAGATACTTGCCACGGAGCACAGTTTTCCATTAATTCAAAGTAAACTTTTTGTACAAAAGAGACGCTAATATACCCTCTGGACAAACGGAGGTCTTGTTCTTGCTCGGTTTCATCTCCCTTGCACAGTGTAAATCTAGGTATTAAATTCGATTCTATAGGCTACGTGACTAAACGGTTTTAGAGACTGTTTCCGATGTTAAATATTTAAATCCCATTCCGAATATCCGTGGGATACAAATGATTATGACTCATTCTTAAAAATTAAAATATTAAGCTAAAAATGAGTACCCTCATTAATCTTTTAATATATTTGACGTATACTAAAATGCCTTTTTCAAAGTTTGCAGCGGGCGGGGATATTTATTTTTTTTTGTAACACACTAAGCCGTTAATCCTTCCACAACAGCATGTAGACGGCGAGCAGCTCCGCTCGCTGAAATGTCGTCATGTGTAATGTGGTATTTTGCTGAATATAGGGCTATTTTAAATGGGGGCACGGAAGTTAAGTGAGGAAAGCGAGCCCAAGCTTATTTAAATGATGCATTGCAGCCATGCCGACTCGGGGGGGCGGGGGCGGCAGGAGACCGATCGCAGACCTCCACCGCCGTGCATCACCATTGTGCCGATTACAGTTTTAGCTTCCATCGTATTTTTAGGTCTGTAAAATAAACTTCACTTGTCAAAATGAAAATGGTGGAGGGTTTTTGGATTCCACCTTATTTAGCGTAACCCGGATAACTCACCTCGTACATAAAATAAATTTTATAAATTAATACTGCGGGGAAAAAATGCACGGAAATGCACAGGGCAGAAGCAGCCTGATCCTGAACACCAGGGCGACGCAAAGACATCTCTCTCCCGGCCGATTCCCGGAATCCCTCAGCGTGATTCCGGCCACAAATCCGCTTTCCAAGGTGCCGGAGACTTTAATCTTAACCTGGCGCACCAAGGCCATGTGTAGCGCATCTGGACTCTGGACGGCTGGACACGGCATTAAAAATGGTCATGAAAGCAAATGAGTGCCATATTTATACGTTTTAAAGAAAATAAATATGGGTTGAAGCCCACCACAGATATCAGGGGAACGAGGACATTGTCTGTATGACCTACACCAGTGGCACGGTGGCTCAAATCCCGCAGAGCTCTTGCATCCTATCGGAAGGGTGCCTGTTCTAAGATGCGCGGTTCGCTGCTTGAGCTGCACCGGGGGTGGGCAATCTTATCCGCAAAGGGCTGGTGTGTGTGCGGGTTTTTGGGGTAACCTTTAGGTCAGCTGTTCGCACCCAGGTGTGAGGACTCTTCAGCCAATCAGTCCTCTAATTAATAATTAGGGAGTTAGAGGGAAAACCTGCATAAACAGCGGCCCTTTCTGGGTAAGGCTGCCCACCCCTGTGCTACACAGACCCCCTGATCGTGCAGCCCCCAGTGACCAGCCTGGCCCAGTGGCGGCTTCACCGCGCCTCAGCCGCCCTTCTGTGAAGCCTTTATCTGGATTTTCTACGTGAATTTCGGGCCGATCAGCTCGTTTCTTTACCTCACGCTGTTGTGCTTTTCATTTCACGACAACAAACGGTTCTGCCATATGTTTACTTTTATAACTAGTTTACTCTTTAGTGTATTATTTACACCTTTTATATATCAATTCACATTTGTAATGCGTGAGCTTTGGAAGTCAGCTAGGTAGGTCTGATTAGGGGGCAGCGTGCGGCTCGGTGGGCTAAGCCTCTGTGGCTGTGATCGGAAGGTCGCTGGTTCGAGCCTGGCCTTAGCACACCGGCGGGTCCTTCAGCGAGGCCCTTAACCCCCAGCTCCCTGGGCGCTGCTTAAGCAGAATGCCCTTCACAGTCTGCTTACTCTCTTCTACAGAGAGGACATTGGGGGGAGGCGTAAAGAGAATTTCCCCACAGGGATCAATACAGTATTAAAGTATCATTATTAATCTGTTCATAACACGATGTCAATAAAACATCTACATGTTGAAGCTACAGTATGACATTATCACTGGTATTTTAATCTGTTCAGACACCTTTGTGATACTTCTACTGTCCACTGTTGGGGAGGGGGGTGGGGGTGTGATGGTTGGGGTATTAAAAACCCAATTAATTAACATCCTTGCATTTTCAAGCCACTCATCCTGGTCACAGCCACCATAACAACAACCACCTGTTCAGTTCTGGGACCTGTATCACAAAGCAGGATTTCTTACTTAGCCTGATAATTTGTCAGATTTAAGGTAGTCTGGGCTAAAAGTAAGTGAAAGTCCTTTAAATGGACCTGGGCGCCCTTAAATGTAACGAATTATCTGGCTAAGCAAAGAATCCGACTGCACGATAGAGGCCCCTGAGCAGGTCACAGAGTACAAGGAAAATAAACTAATTGTACAAAAGCAAAGATGGCAAACTCTCCCCTCCCAGAAAGAGTTTGATTGACAGCACCGTAGCGTCGTAGGAGGGCAGTTTAAGTTTCCATAAGAGTCAAGATAGAATTCTAACACAGACGAAAAGTGCTGAACAGGTGATCCAAGTCAAAGGCTGTAGTGTTATTCCTGAAATTATGATGACTAAAACAATTTGCATTTTATTTTATTTGATACCAAAAATAGAAATATCAATGACTCTTTTTTATCACTATAAGTAATTGTTTTCTTTTTCCATTTTCATATGCCGTGGAAGATATTTTGGAGTAAATTAAATGTCACTTTCGTAATGGGCTGTCATTCCTGCCCCCCCGACCCCCACCCCACACCATAACACGGTGTTCAGGAGCATGCATAAAGCTGTCTAACACAGACAGCCACCCTTGTACAGTGCCCCAGTGGCTGAATCATACAAAATGTAAGAGCGGCTTTAAGGCAGGAAGATCAAGGCTACATTGAGATGACATACGCACTCAAAAAAAAACCCATTCTGTTCTCAAAGCCGGTCGTCATGGTTACTATTGATATGATTATAAGCGTAATGTTGCTGCAGAGTTGATGGGAAACATGATTAGGTCGGACTCAAGCACAGTAAAATCTGCAGATTCCGTTTTAATTGGACATCACTGATAATTTTCTTGTCTGTGACCAACTACCCCCACATCCTCTGTCACTTGAAAGAAACTACCCTCATTCTCTGATTACGACCTCCAAACAACTTTCTTCTTGACTACGATCCAGTCGACCTCCATTCATTTTCTTTGTTTTTTTACAATCCACATGCTGTACCAACAATCCACGCGGAACTACAACCATTGTTCACATATTTCTTTCCTTCAAAAGCTTTTAGTGCCAAAACCTGGAATCACTGTGCTTTTAAGCATATCTATGTAAACAGCATTCGTTAATGGAAAAGGTGATGCTGTAGGGAAATATTACACTGACCATACAAAGGCAAACAGTGGGGTCGCGCCACATGATCACAAGACCATGTTTGCCATGACCTCAGACCAACTAGGAAAATCTGTTGTCAGGGGATACAGCATTTTCTTTCGTTTGAAATAACGAGCTTTTAAAACAAGGTAGGGATTATAGAAGCGTCGTTAAATTTCACTCAGCTGCCTCGTTTAAGATGTACAGTACTTTAACATTTAGATTAAAGCAAAAGTGCGTATGGTGATGTACTGTAATGATGTAATTTTTACTGGAAATATCAGCCTGACATGTCGAACAAGCAGCAGCACCTGTGATTGGAAAACTATTTGGTTAAGAAGGTAGCAGGATTGCTGGTCTGGCTTTATCGACGCTGCTCTCCCGTCGTTTGAAGCCTTATAAAAATAGCTAGAGAGCGATCACTTTGTCACCCTGATGGCCGTCGCTGAACTACTGTAATTGCATTTCATTTATTCATTCCTCAGTTTTTCCAGATGAGAGCTGGTCTGCCGTGATCAGAATGAGAACTGGGGGGGCCCTTTTGGAGCTGAAAATCCATAACTGGCTTCCGTCTTTAATAAACGCTCAGTGTCTCCTACCGAAGTCAAAAGTAATGGAAGACTGAAGCGCCAATGGCTTATCATCAATTTCACACACAAACAGTATTACAGCTTAAGATTTTCTGCTGTTAGGTTTCTTCAAAGGGCATGTGATGCCGTCCTGCTGCCTTTCATTTGTTTACGCTCCAGAGCTATTCTGCTTAGAAATTCTCCCCATACCAGCTGACTTTGAGACATTTCGAAACAAAGTGTAACGCCGGACAGACTTTTGTATGCATCAAACATTCACATTACCCCAGTCTCGCCTGCTCCACAATGCCACCTCGCATCCGATATATTTATTTTTACTCAATTCAAAGTGCACATATCGATTTTTCCCCCCCCAAATACACACAACCCCTTTTAGGCTCTATATTAATCCTTTGCCTTGCCAGTAGCCTTATTGCTTTCTTTGGAAAATAAATTACTTTTTTTTTGTAATTACTTGCTATCAAGACTCTGCCTTTCATATTATCGGAGGATACCTGCACTCATTATAGACGACTCATATCTTTAATTGTTAAAGTGAGAACATCATTCTCTTTCCGGTGGGGTCACGCTATTACACTATCATTTTAATAGCACGCCATTAGGTAATGGGCTGCTGACTGTCCAGGTTACATTACATCACAATGGAAGCCACCAAGTTCCTGGGGGTGAAAAAGATGTTTATGTGGAGCTTCAACTGCTGTTTAATGAAAGACTTTGGCCTGAAGTGTTTTTATTCATGCGTGCATTCTCTCCACCCTGAAAAGAACATAGGAATGGTTTCACCCATCTCTGGACTCGCTTGTTTACTTCATCCTCATCGCTGACACAGAAGCCAGCGGACGTCCATAGAGACACACCTGCCAACTGCTGATGGCGATTCTGTCACCTCCACCAGCCAACACTGCCCTGGTCAGCAGTGACTCAACCAGACGACGACAGCCCCAGCCCAGACAAAGCTGACCCCTCCGCGACACTATGATCCTGCCAGCATTCCTCTTGCCGGCTCCCGTTAAATGATGTGTGGAACCCAGACGCAACTGGACTGCTGCCCCCTAGAGGGAGACGCATGGCAACACAGCTTAATGAAGGCTGAAACCCTGATTGATGCGACATAGATTAACAAATAAGGAGACAGAAAGGAATCCTCATTAAGGTCCTAGTTGGGAAGAAAAGAAAATAAAAAGGGAGATTTAACAATAATCATCCTTAATACACCTCACTCCAAGTGCCTTAACGCGCATAGTAACTGGGAGATAGCTTCTAGACTAATGCCCTGCGAAGTACCCCTTGATCACTCCTGAGTGACTTGCTGATATTTGTTATTGGTAAGCTAACATCAAAGAGACGAGGAGAGAACTGCTATCAAAGCCCAACGAGTCCGGGGCTTGAAGGAACAATCGGAAAATAATTTAATAAATTCCGGAATTCATGCTGGCAGCAATTCCAGAAGGCATTCAGCCTCTCTGCATCGACCTGCCCCACCACAAGAGGGCGCTGTACCTGACCCCCAGTCTTAAACCTGAATGGCAAAACATCAGGGTTATTGCCTTAATGTTTATCAATACTACCCATCACCTTTTTTGATCCCTCAATATTGATGCCATCAAACTTCACAGGCTGCTCCCAAACTTTGCCCAGCGTATTAAATTGACAGTATACAGTAATTATCCACAAGCATCAGCAGAATTTACCTGTCGGGTCAACGGGGCTAATTTTAATGGACATCATCGTGTTCTTCACAGAATCGACCAATATAAA
>JAODJX010000065.1:20887521-20914761 GCA_026776945.1 Isichthys henryi | reverse complement strand
GGGGCAGGGGCATTCACAACGATGCCACGGTGGCAGCCAGCCAAGGCAAGGCTCTATTGTTGACATTCAAGTGCTCAGCGGTGCTGAGGATCCCTTCTCAGCTCACCCTCAGAGTTGCTTACGTCTGTTCATCTATCATTCACCAAATTAGCTGGCCTCTCTGTAACCTAGATGCCAGTCAGACTGAGGAAAAATGAATAGATAAAACACACTTCTCTACAGTTAAATGCCTATGGCAACAGTATTTTTAGGCCATTTAAGACTATTTTAATATTAGACTGCTTAATACCACAACCCTGAAGGATAAGCAGTTAAAAGAAATGGATGGATGAATGGACAGATGGACAAACCGCATAATTCCATCACGGTGAATAATTCTTAAATCTCAGGAAGAGCATGTTAAATAATATGGAAACTGGCAGAGAATATCACACTAAGTAGGCCGACAGACATCCTGAAACTAGGAGTAGTATATGACAAGGAACACGTGTACAATCGAGCCTCGCAGCTCCCCATTAGAATTCGGCACTGCCAGCAGGGCCATCTTCGCCGCTCTTATTTCCGCCGCTACAAACTTTGCCTGGCAGCACACAGGCACCGAGTCTCAAGCCGCTCAGAAGCGCCTCGCTGAGTGCTTCGCTTCACATGCCACCAAAGGAGCCACAGAACAGGGCAGGAATAACACTGTGGCTGCAGTAAAACTTCACTGTCTGTTCATTTACATTTTAATGATTTGATACTTTTTCCAATGCAATGTATGTTTTTGAGAATGCAGGGCCAGTCCGTCTCTAGAGCAATTGACGGTTAAGGGCCTCAGTCAGAAGCCCAATGGCAAAATCACTCTGCTGATTTTGGGATTTGAACCGACGACCTTCTGATCACAGGAGCAGCATTCACTGAATTACACACCATCCCCTTCTTCACTAGCTACCCCAGGTGTGCCATCCATCCATAAGCTGCTTCCAACTTGAAACTTGGATGGAACGCTGAAGCATGGTCACGTTTCAGTTCCCAGCCGGGAGGTAATAAAGGTAGCCCCCCCCTCGGCGCACCCTGAGGAATCCACGGCATATCCCTCTCATGAGGGGTGCAGCCTCTTTGAGGAGGACACTGTAAAACTCGAGAGAGGAAGAACCACATGGTGATGCGTCTCCTTTACAAACAGGGTGGCGGGAGTGAAACAATAAAAAAAAATTCTCTCTATAAAAGGATGCACCAGGGAGGGCTGGGGCTCTAACCCCACTGCTCTCAAGTTATCTGAGGCACAATGGCGGTGGCACTGGTGGGGACAGTGAGATGGGACCACAGATTTAAATTAAATTTTTTGGCGAGACTTCAGCAAACAGGCTGGAGCTGAGCCTTACTCAGCCGTTTTATGCTTCTTAAGAAGCTCAGCCCAGTAATTACGTACTTCACCTGGCCGTCCATATATCAGCGCCTCTCCTTCCCCACTGCCGCAAATGAAAAGGCCTGAACGCCATCTGTGCGCCTCGACGTGCCAGCAAAGGGTCAGCCGGCCCGGCTCGCGATTGGATGCTCTCGCATCCGGCGGAAAACAAACCCTGACTATCCCTTTGACAGCCCATTGCCACCCCCAGCAGAGAAGCCGCCAGACGTCAGTCTGGAGTCGTTAGCACGATGTCACTCCCGTGTGGGACCTCGTGATTGAACTGTGGGGGGAAGGAGTGGGGGGGGTTATGTGACGGCAACACGTGTCAGCAGAAGGGGACTTGATGAGAAGCGGCCTGTGCAACCTGTACAATCATAAGCATTTAGGTAGCAGCACTGGAAACCTGTCATACATACATATGGACATTCACAGCTGCTGGGAGACCCTGGATTCAGAGAGGATTTCCTGGACACTTATTGCGTTAATTGGTTTCATGAAGAGGATGTAAGGGGGGATTGAAAAAATGGTTTGTGTTATAATGGGGGTGAACTACTTAACCACCAACAAGAAACTTCGACAGCTAATCTGCTCTCCAGCATTTGTCTCATATGCGTGAAATTACAAGCCGACTGCTAATGTCTGCCCATAATTCCGGGAGGTTTCTGTAATTTCCGGCACTATTATCTGAGAGGCTCCCTGATGATGTTCGGTGGGAGGGGGGGCACAGGAGCTGCCTGAGCACTCCTGTCAAGAACATTGTACAATGCTCCAACAGGGGTCTGCAGTACTTTGCCACCAGTAAGTGCAGATCAGAGACATGCTAGAATATGCTTGAGGCGGAGCAGGCCCAGGGTGTTTGTCTCTAACGCAGGGTTCTTCATTCCCAGTGTCACGTTCCTCTCAGTTCTTGCTACTGCCCAAGGTAAGACCACGTGTACCTCTTACATTAGTATTCACACCTAGAAGCGATTGGTTTTTCCCCTGCCAGTCGTTACCCATCTCATTTTCCCTTTTGACTGAACGAGCTTCCATTTTCACTTAAGTGATCAGGTCATCTTTCCCAAGTGTTAAGGTTAATTCGGACACCTTAAGCAGAGAGGACCTCCATATTCTTACTGAGCAATGCAGAGAAATTGGCAGGCGATTCCTAAAAATCAATCATCAATCACATGGGGCTGGGGGGGGGGGTGTGCCAAGGAAAGGAGCCAATCTTTTTACATTTTTACATGTTTTCATCATATAAAATCAAGATGATATGATATTGCAATGTGACAAGCTTCTTCAACAAGGGGGCCACTGACGGGGGTCTAGAGAAATGTACGCTAGTTAATCAATATTTTATATCAACTCTCCTGGAGTTACGTTTTTTTTTTTTATTAAAAAAGCCAACGATCCCTTTGCATCGATTCACACAAATGATACCGGCAGTCGATGTTCAGAGAGGAGCGGGAAAAGTCGATGCCATATTGATGAGCACAAAAATTAACGTCCGCGAACATGGGACTCTCTCCACAGCAACACATGGGGTCTGAGAGACGTACCAAGGTGACCAGGGAGATGAATTACACTGGAGGGACGAGGACACTCATCCGGCATCTACAAAGGAAAAGCAGCCACAAGAAAACGCCGATTTCATTCACGCAATCATTCACATGTTCACTATGCTGCTGTAACTCAACATGTAGAGCATCGTGCGAACACCACAATGATTGTGGGTTCATATCCCAGTGAACACAGAAACTGTAACCCACCGGATAAAAAACAAGTACAAATTATGCCATATGGTGTCTAGAACTGCCCTTGACTTCGTACCTTCCCACTGTATTTTGCTGACACCCCAATATGAGCAAGGCAGTCATCTGATACTTCATATTAAAAAAAAAAAAATCAATATTTTCTTATTTCTGCTTTTATTCCATGCGTTTCTACCCTCTTCCTACCTTCTCAAACAGGCAGCTTTTTTACAACCAACACCATCAACGAGAGACATTACACCTGAAAACCTTCAGCTTCACTCGTCATGGCCTTTCCCTCAAAATCTACACTGTAAACAACTGGAAATAAAAACCCATTATGTCATCAAATGCCGGCTTTATCCTTTCTACGAGAAAAGGGAAAATCCTTATTGGTGTTTGCATTGTCACTATTCATATCCTGGGTGACGTGCATTCCCCGGGCTGTTTGGAGGGGAATGTCAGCCCTGTGGAGAACTTGTCAACCAAAACGGTTTAATCTCATGCCAAAGTGATACCTATTCAGGTATCCTTGAGCTCCCGAGGAGATGAAAGCTGCTTTATATCACAACAAATCACATTTCCTTCATAGTTGTACCTGATTATTTATTGACCTCTACACTGTAGTGCTGAGGGCTAGTTATCCGAATAAACAGCATGATACCACCTAATAATGGAACAACACTCCTTCAGAGCCATCAACAAACATCCATCACCATTTCCTTCCCTCCAAGTGGCTGTCATGGGTGTCACTGAGCCACATTCGAGCCGGTGCCAAGGAGAACGGATGGAGTTCAGATCGCCTCCCAAACCACACTGCCGCTGATCAAAGCACAAATTTGAAAGTTCTACTCTGCCCAGGTAAGTCCTTTGGAGATGTCAAGTCTTTCCACAGTCTCGAGCCTCTAGATTATTATATAATGACTCTGGCGACTGAAACTGCATAATTTATCATCAGAACCGGCAGCTGCCAAACTTTAGCGTGATGGGTGCTGAGAAGATCAGTCGCATCCATCCTCACGTTTGACTCTTTCTGAAAGCTCTGTGCAAGGAGGAGGACGAGCACCTTCCCGTCTCTGCATCATGACCTTCAGACAAGAAAGGAGGGAGAGAAAAGAAAACTACTGTGGAAAAGCTTCCACAACATGTGAAGCTTCGCCTCAGTGTCCGTCAAAGCATGAAAGACCAGCTCTCCAGAATGCTGAGCACAGCGCTGCCCACAACAAGACTGTCTCAAACTTCCCAAACTCACCGCATGAGCTCCACACAATTAAAATTCTGTTCAAATTCAGATCCCGGCGGATTTGAAAAAAAAGAAGAAAAAAAGAGAGGGCTGAACTCCAGAACCTTAGACGGGCGTTTTTCTCAGGCTTTGAAGATGATGCTCTGGACTTTAACTTCTCAGCTTTAATAAGCGAGGTGCCTGTAAGGGTTTATTCCGGCGTCAACTGGAGGAGGAATGCAGTGGGGTCTGACTGGCATGGAGGCTCCACAGCAAGCAGGGAAACATCAGAAGTACATCCACGCTGTTGTATCGAGGCCTTCTGCAGGGTGGACGGGACTGCCTCGTGTTTTGAACTCTTCAACTCTCCCTCGAGGTCACATTCGGAAACATTTGGCAGATCACTTTGAAGTACCTTCTCAATACTGAATATCAACATGCAATCTTGGCCAACACAGAGTCAAGAGGGAGAGCAGAATGGAGGAGCCTCTTTGCCACCTTTGGTCCTAAGGACGCGCGCGAACGGCGGCGTGTGACGGACAGCTGTGACTGTGTCCAATCGCCCGACACTCTGGCAGATTCACAGCCCGGGAGTCGACAGCCTGAGAGAAGAGTCCCTCAGTTTCCCCTGATTTGGTCAGTTAAAATCTGTCTGGAGATACATGCAGCCAAAACAGAGTCAGTCAGGGAAGAAAAAGGAAATGAAAGAAAAACAAACAAACAGGAAGTTGATGACGCAAGAGATACCTGATGAGGAGCAAATACCAATTTAATATAATTCCTGCTCCTAAGCACCGATGAGTAAGACAGGCGTGGCAAAGTGTATTTCTGAATCGGGAGACTCAAGAATTCTCACAAATCATCATTTTAATGAGTTTTAATGGAGGAGGAGGCACTGCTGTGGAGGTCACTTTGAATTTCTTTGTTTCATTTCTGCAGAAAACAATTAGCGCCCCAAATTAATTATTGTTTATCATACCTTTGGTGGCTTTAAGCTCTCTGGACCTGGTGACGATGATCAGGTTGGTGCTACGGAAGCACCAGAGGCACAGGAAGACATTTTGACCCGAAAAGTCAGAGCAACCAATAGACTTTCCTGACGTTCTTCCGTATCACTGGCAGTTATCAATAGCAAAGAATTAAGAATGAAAATACAGGAATAAAACCACAAGCATCGCTGAAGCCGCCCTGCAGTATCCTGACACCGCAGTAACACCAGCAACCATCGGCAGAGTTTTTCCTGTTATTGCTGGAGAAGCATGAAGAGAGACACGTCCTTTGTGTTCCCCGTGACGGTCTGCAGGCACACTGCACCCTTCGCTCGGCTGTGGGCCCACATCACCCAGGGGCAGGGGGAGACAGCAGGACCAGCTCTGAGAGGCAGTCAGTCACCACACGGAAGCAATTAGCCGCTAACGTTTATTCAGAGCAGCGAGCTCATGCCCGTCTGGGATACGAGGGTCATGGTGGAGTTATTAAAGCTTCCCTTGCTGTGGGACACCTTGAATTTCTACTAACTTTAAAAAATAAATAGATAATTCACCGTATTCAGGGAATTATTGCGCTTTTAAGAACCAACGGTCCAGTTGTGCTGTTCACTCTCTCTTCCTACAAAACTGTCAGATCTCCAGCATCCGGAGGACGCCAGTGAATTCTCTGGTCCAGCTTCCATCTTTTTGTCCATCGTCGTTGCAACATTTAGACGAAAATCTGTGCAATTCTTCATTTTCCTAGAGAAAATAAGCCTTCCCAGCACAGAGAGACCCTCGTCTTTCTGGGGACAGGCATAGCTTGTGGTGACATCTTACGGGGAATAGGTGCGCATTCAGCGACCTCCATCCTTCATCTCTAACTCGCGATTTTAATTCAGATCACAGGCTTGTATTTTACACCAAGCCAGATGTGTGAGCGCCCCAGAGATGGTGTGGCGGCAGCGCAGCACACAACAGGCAACGGGCGTTTCATGCCGCAGTAATAACCGGGGCCAGAGACCATGAAATCGGTGCGTGCAGATGACAAAGGGGGCGGAGCACAATGCAACAGCGGCAGCAGGAGAAGGCGGAGCCAGCCTGGCGTGTAATCGGCGTGCCGCCGTGGATATAACAGATTGAAATGAAAATGTGGGGGTTGAGGAGTTGGGGGGGGGGGGGCACCAATCTACTGCGGTATGAAGGAAAGACACATTCAGGGGTGTTGCTCCATCACTTCTGCCGATCCGCATGCCCATGGCACCCACACGAGGCCGGACTGATGTCCCTCTCCTCAGAAAGCTAATTGGATCCACCCTGATGCAAATCCAACTTGGTGCTAATTAGTTTTGTAACAAATAATCCCCCCATCCGTCATCTAAGGGTCTGTGGGGGCTGTGTCCCCCACCCCACCTCCGACACTTCATCTCAAAACAGTGGAGTGAATCTAAATGGTTCCACCAGTTCTATCGGTGTCTTTGCCCCTCCACCCATCATATTGGAAGGTTCTGCTCTGCCAGACCAAACCCCCCCTCCAGAATCTCCGCTTCTCCACTCACTTGGGCCCCGAGGACGACCCTCTGCCCATCCGGCCCAGTCTATTCACATAATCAGACAGCGAGTCACGACCCGCGACGCTGTCTGCTTCCCCACTGGCTCTCAGCGGCTTAACAACAAGTCTCCAGCAAAATAGCATTGGTGGGCTGTAAGCGTTGCATCATAAACATGCTTGTTAACATCCTATAAAACGACTAACTATCGCCACAAATATCAGCATCATTATGGGACATATATAGATGAAATGAAGCCCCACATCGTTCATTGACATTTTCCCAATCGGGGGGGTGAAAATCCTGATTTCTATAACTCAAATATAAGATGAACGACGGCTACGTTAATGGCAGAAGGAGGCGAGCTGCTGGATGCGAGCAGGACCACAGACGTGGGAGAAGAGTGCGCGCTCACACTGCCCACGGCCGCCCGCCATCTCCCAGAGGGGCTCTGACCAAACACTCATTAGCCTCCTGCAGTAGACCTGCTTGGCGCCTGACAGGAGTCTGGGTTTCCGATTGCCACGGCGACCGTCGGCCTGGGCTTAGATTAAAACGCCTACCGAACTGCCCGCGGCAAAATGAACCGAGAGCCCGCTCACGCAAAATCAGCTGAGGAGAGGTGAGGGTCCGGAATGTTGGCAAGGCAAAAAAAAAAAAAAAATGGTGAAAAATATAACACCACCTCTGCTGGGTCGGTCAGCCGTTCCCTATTCCCGGCCAGGCCACTGCAGTTGGATCTTTGAGAGATGACACCCATAACGTGTAACATAAAGATAAATCGACTGAGAAGAATGTAAACAGTACACAAAAAAACTCAGTGAACAGAAGGTGAGAGATTGAATGGAATGACTTCATGAGTCATTAGTATGAGATCAATCTGGTTGCTGGCTCAGGAATTCCAGCATAAACATCGGGACTGGTAACGGTGGCTGGATGTCAAAGACAAATCCTCCCGAAGGTCCCGAAGGCCCCCAGCCCCCTCTCACTAGCAAACTTTAGTACAAAGGTGCCTTCTTATGAGATGCAGCCCGCCTGTGGACTGACATGCTGTGAGGTGGCTATGCGGGACGCCGGATCAAAACCGAAGCCATGCGATGTCACGGCATCTCGGGAGCCCAGAATATCTGACCCGCTATAGCCTCAAAAATGCAGCCCCTCCCCCAAGAGAACCCACAGAGTTACAGAGTGGAGTACTCTGCACATACTACGCAGTCCTCACACCCGAAACTCTGTTTTTAAAGTTTGAAGTGGTACATATGTGAAAATATCGCCAGGGGGTCTTGCCCTTCTGAAGCTCAGCGGCTCCCCCCAGTCATTCTTCATTTTTATTTCGCTGGAAGCCGCTCTTCGCTTGGACCTGCGTGGTTTTAAGTCCGTATTTATACACCAGTCAGGGAGTGACAGAAAACGAGTGTCGTTCAGCAGATGGAGGATGTTTATGGGAGACATCTTTCTTGTGGTATATTGTAGCCCAGTGGGTAGTAGTGCTATAACCTCACACCCCCAGTTGGGGTCTGAATCCCAACCCTGGGTCTGGGTGTGTTTCCTCCAAAAACACGTATTTGGGCCAAATGGTGTCTTTAAATTGCCTTAAATGTGTGTGTTTGCATTAACACTGAGATGAACTAGAACCCCACGTGGCCTGTGTGTTATGTAGACCCTGGTAGCCACGCGGTTAGCTTTCTCGCTATGACTAGCTTTGGCCAATCCCTTTTTTGGTATATAATACTGGCCACCCAGAAAATTACCCAGAGTTCGCTCGATCCATGCCACAGTTTACAGTGAATTTTCATCACTCTAAATTTTGAATTTTTCCACAAGGTGAAGTATGCATTGCGGGCTCGTTAGCATTAATTGTTGGCATCCATTCTGTTGGGCTGCAGACCCACACAGAGTTGTCTGGGACCGGGCCCAGTTCCTGGGGCACCGCTGCCGCCTTCCACCTGCCCATCCCAGAAGGGTTCTGGTGTAGCACTGAAGGTATCGGGGACGGCTGCTATTTTCCCCTCTTGCAGTGATCTTTTAATTTTATATCGCGAACTGCCAGACAAACTCCATATCTCGAAGCTGTGGTTGTTTTATGTTTCATTCGACAAATAAAATCTATATGAAGCAACACATTCGCTGATCTCATAACCCTGACCTCCTGTATCTCCAAGCCCCCTTTTTCTTCCTCGTCAGCCAAGCGCAGACGAGATAATCAAGGCGGTGTTTGGCTTTCCGACAACCCGGGCCGTCTCCGGTGCGCTCCCACACCGTGAGCTCTGCTCCTGGACACATGATAACCTGCCGCTTAAGAGGAGACCCTCAGGCTTCCACCGAGGAAGGTTCTGGATCTGGTGAGATGCAAGGTGGGGGTGGTGAGAGCAGCAGAATTTTCGCAATCTGATTTCGATGCTCTCTGAACAATTTCTGTGCATCACTGCAGCTCAAGAGAAGAATATGAAAGTCTACACTTTCTCCCCCACTGTCCAAAACATTGACTTCATGCAGTAAAGGGACGTTCTTCCAAACATAACCCTCAGACTAACCCACAAACACAGGAATCCCCACCCACCCCATGCCTGTACTCTCCTTGAACCCCTCTCTCTTCACTCAATGTCAACACAAAACCCAAATGCTGAAAGAAAAATATCGATTGTGGCCTGCATCGTGTGCCCTGCGAGCACATTCTGAGCAGAATCTGACCTTCCCCCACTCTGCCGGCACTTTGTGATGACGAAGTATGCATGACATTCAAATAAACTCTAATTCTACACCTTCTGTGGCCTCCTCATTACAACCAAGAGCTTGCTGGCTAGACATCCATAAGTCCCCTTAATGGGCAGATTGTTTCAGGTGCAGACAGGCCCTGTAGTGAGAACGACGCTCCTTAACTATCATCCTACAATGTGTGTGACATCCGTCTTTAAAAAAACAATGCTAAACACATCTCACTATGAAACACTTAAACGAGAATTTGAGGAGATCTGTAAAAGATTATCTGAAGACAAGATAATTGCAGCAAGTCCTGTTTTTACAAAATATACATTTCACAAAGAGATAAATCGCAACTTCTACTAAAAATAAATATTTGAACTCACTAATAACCAGTAAGTGAAGTATTATTACTAGAGAAAAGTAACGGCTTCTGAAGATTCTTCTTTTCCTTACTGTCTCCCAAAGACATTTGTTATTTCTGGAGAAGCAGAGGTGATGTCTAGAGATAAGGTGGCTGAAAATGCAAGAGAGCATCTGCCGTCCTCAGATCTGATCTTCTGAACTGATTTGGTTTAATAAGCAGGACTCTGGTAGGTACACAATTTTATAAAGGACAGGTGCGCATCTGCCTTCTTCCAAACAGCCAGTTGGTTTGAAACGTCCTCGTCTCTTGGACCGACTTTTGAAAACGTTCGCCGGAGGGATGATCGTGCCCTACTTTCCTCACCAAACGCCCAGAAACATCCAGAAAAAGCCACAAGAGGAACTGAGACAGGGATTGTCTTAGAGGTGTTTTCTGTCCGGCAATGTAGCACCTTTAAACTTTAATCGCTTCTTCCAGGGAACAGGGACAGCGAGGCAGAAAGGCAGGTCCCTCGTGGGCCCTGCGTCACACAGCCAGGCTCACTGCATTGAGGAATTACAGCTAACTGTGTTCTCCATAACGAATCCAGTGAAAACCCTCAGAGCATTCCGGAATAAAAAAACAAACAAACAAACAAACAATTCCTTTTGCACCTATTACGAGATCACAAGGTCAGCACTTGAGTTTTATATCACGTTCCTGATTATTTCTCCTTGTCCACAGGCCGGTCGGAATAACAGATTACCTCTGGGAAAAACGGGACAGTGTGGACCCTCCCTCGGGTATGTAACCCCTGCACCCATTAAGGAGGTGCTGCCTATCCGGCTAGTTTTCTGAATGAGTGAGAGGACGACCTTAGGTTGTGTGTTTATGGTGGGGCAAGTGATGTCACAGAATGCGTTATGAGGCATGAGGAGCATCATATATCAGCCCCTGATCTAATAACCTTCAAGGCAGTGCTACTATTAAGCGTAAGGAGGACCTGTCAGATGTTCTCCAACCGCCAGCTCCTTCACCCAGTGTGTCCCTGCGGATTTCTGGGATATGCCACGACCCGCAGGTGGGCGCCACGACCCGCAGGTGGGCGCCACGTGCTGCATTTTGGAACTAATGGAAGACACTTCGTTTACTTGATAGTTATGCTAATAGGTTTGTAATTTGCTTCTTTCTCGCCTCGATATCTGTGGATCTTTGCAGCCTAAACACAGCAGCACTCATGACAGGTCAGACATGCTGGTGCACGATCACACACTACAACCGTGTAAACTGTCAGCACAAATCGGCAAAACTGAATTTTCTATATGATAGAAAGGCAATCCTAAAGCATTACTACTCCCCCTTTGCCAGCCGTTGGCAGCCTCGACGACTGGACACAACAACAGGCTTGAGAGACGTCCTCAGAGATGTCGCAGCAATAGTATCAACATGCTACGAAAATCGCAACAAGGTTATTAAAAAAAAAAAAAAAGTCACATTCCCCATGGCCCCCCCCATGACATTATGAGTAAATTCAATATTGTATGTTGAGAAAAACCATCACCTGTATGCAGTAGCCTTTTTATATAATTTGATTTATCAATACAGGAAAAAGTTCAGGGAAAAAAAAAAAAGTGACATTTCCGTGTGCATCACAAGCTTCACGTGAAACACACTTCCATGCCGACAACACAGCAGAGTGCCCGTAATGCGAGAGAGTGACTATCGTGTCTTTTCTCCCTTTTCTGGAACCCATCGATCAGACAGAACGCATGTCTTCTGGAAGATTTCGGCGATCGATGGTCTACTGCTCATTCTACGTGTTCAGGCCTTCGTCCTTTACAGCCCGCCTTACCTCCAAGGGCCTGTTAATTGGCCTCGCTCATTAAAAAGCAGCACCACGGGCCCACAGAGGAGGTTTGGCAAGAGGCAAAACCCATCTCACCGATAATTAGCTAAAACGCAATCGGTTGGACCCACTTCCTGATGCAAGGACAAATCCAGCTGTTACAGCGACAGAAGCAGGGCTTAAACTAAGATAATTTAATAAAATATTCTGGCATTTGAAAAGTTCGGCTCGATAAAAAGATACGTATGACCAAAGTGCCAAGTGAAGAGCTTTTCCCAGAAAGAAATATTAGGGAAAGCAGAACTCAGATGCAGATATTGAACGGAAGAAGAGGCCTATTTATCGGTTGTGCTGCAACTAGTTTTATTTGAGGGCTGTTTCGTCGTTGTCATATTACTGGTATTAATTCGGTGCTTTAGGATACTGAAGATGTGCTGTGGATGACAGCTGTTTGCTCTCTTCTGGGAGACAATTCATCATATTTCTCACATGACAGATGACACTTCTATTTAAAAATACACTAAAACTAAAATTAGATGGAAAGAGGATGCATTATGCACTCCAGAGGTGATCTCTAGGATGGGATACATACAGTAAGGAGTGATCAGTCTCACTCTGGGGGACTAATACGGAATGCAGAAATCCTGCTAACTACAGTAACAAGATACTGATTATATCCAAAAAGCGATTATATGACCATCAGCAGAGCCGGGCAATATTTGACCAAAACAACTTTCAAGGCACGAGACACTTAAACCAGGGTTCTTAACCTGGGGTGGATTTCAAGGGGTTCGTGAACTTGGGGGGAAAGTAAAAAGCTGTTTTTCGCTAATCGCTAATTAGAATTTAGCATTTCCTTCAGTTATGAATGTAGGCACTGAACCACAGCAGCGCTACCAACACCTGTGACCCGTGACTCACTGACATTTTAATATCATTATTTTGATCCTCCATGAGTTTCACCAGACTGCCAAGGGGCTCCGCAGCAGAAACACGATTAAAAGGAAAGTGCACGCCATCCCGACTGGCTGTTTTCGTTGCGGAGAAGCCCTTCAAATTCAAACCCTGCGGCTTTGTGAAAAGCTCTCTGAGGTTCTCCTCAGACTGCTCATTCACAGCCAGGAACATCACGCTGCTTTGCCCTTCAGGTAGACTGTCCCCTGCTTGCTGCCTCTGTCACGGCAGAAAAGCTGCGCGATCAGGCTAACCAGCTCCACCTCTTAAAGAATTTAATGCCATTTTGGGATATTTTTATGTTGTTATCTGACCACCGCAGTCAACAACGCCTTAAATCTCTAAAACTTGCTCCTCTCAGGTAACATGTTTTAACATTTTTTTGCCCCCGAAGGGGCCACATGTATGTGGACACATGCGCTACCAACAAAGACGATGACTGGGTTCCAGGCAGACACAATGCATCCTTTTTGCCGCATTCCCAGAGCCCAGGGTGCACTTATACAAGCTGCTATTTATACTGGAGCATCGCACATCTTTCAGATCCTTTTTTATGCCTCTTTTCAGAGACCAAAATAACACTGTATAAAGCTTTAAAAAAAACACGATGCAGCCAAAAATAGCAACTAAAACCTTTAAAAAAGTAGGAGTGCGATAATCATAAGGATAGCTGGCATTATACGATGGGACAGATATGCCCAAAGTAGCATGAGGTCTTAAGGTCTTTTCCTTCATTCTTAATACAGAATCAAACAGGCAGACGATTCCTCCTCTTCTTGGCTTTTCAGTAATTCACAAAAATATGTTGCCCTCCCTCTCTCTTCACCGCAGTGCTGTCACAAAACACACAGTTGAACCGCAGAAATGCTACATGTGGAGACATTTCCCACACCCTTGGAGGGGTGGGGGGGCTTGGATTCACCTGCCAGATCACTGCGCAAGAAAAAGGTCCTCAAGCCAGTAGCTAGTGTGCAGGACGGGGTTAAAAACCTGACGGACCTGTAGCATTGGAGCGTGGTGGCCACAGGGAACAGGGAGTGAGAGAGAGAGACGGTGGGGGGGGGGCACGTTTTTATTGCGCTGTTGGGCATCTCACAACCAAGACGAACGTGACCCCATCTCAGCTCAGAGGTGGTGTTCAGTTTGCCTCTGATTTCATCTCTCCGCCCCCCTCTCTCCCCCTATCTTTTCTCCTTCTATAAAAAGCCACCTCAGCCAAGTCTCCTGCTTCATATCTCCCGTTTGAGAGCTCGCCGTGGTCCCAACAGTAAAGGAAACAGCACCCTGCAGCCGGGTTCGGAGTCAATTAAAATCCCACCCATGGACAGTTTCCTGCCGGGCCTTTGTGCGGGAACGGATCGATACTGGCCCACAGAACCATCAAAGACAGAAAAGATTAGATTAAAGCGTTTATTACACATGCAGACGCCAACGTGATGATTCACTGGATGTGATATAGCCACTTGTTTTCTCTTTTATTGGCTTGTTTTTTTTTCTAATTACCATAAAACAGCAGCAGGAATTAAGGAATCGATGTGTCTGCATTTCAGCAACAGATTAAACTCCCATGATTCCCTGCCAAGCAACTTCAAAACAACGTATAAATGTCCAAATGCCCCGCTATAGGCGACATAGGCTTCTGCGTAGGGCGGCATCTTACGAGGGAGTTAAGCAAACCGTTAGTGCAACCCACCTGCCTGGGGTGGCACATGGGCTTGCGTCGACCAGCCCCACATCAGGACCCCCACCTGCTGCCCGCATCCAAAGCTCCATAATGCTCAGAGCCCTCAGGAGAGAATGGGGGTACAGATATACCCCGAGGCAGTTTTGACACTTTGGAGGCCCCCAACTCAAGGCCCTTCTCCGTTTTGCTTAACGCATCATAGCTAGTGCAGAAAAAAAAATACTGTAGGAAAGCAGCTCTTTTCAGTTCACAAAGCCACAGCACTAAAGGACAAAGCCAAATGAGAATTCTAACTGTTCCAATAGAAGAATTTCAAGTGACCTTCAGTCAGTTAGAAAAAGCCAATATGGCAAGGAAAAGATTACAATTATATAATCTTTAATTCTTTCAAAATTAAAGTGCAAGATATTTTTTATGAAGCATTTGAACGTCCACTATTCTCTAAAGGTACAAGTACAAAGTCCACAATTCTTTTGCTGTGTGTGTGTGTGTGTGTGGGTGTGTGTGTGTGTGTGTTTTCGTGCGCACATTATTTCAAAATAAAGAAAAAAAACCTCCGAAATTGATCAAATAAAAACTTCTGTCCCTTAAGTTTTTCGATCATAATGCTATTGAAAGCCATTTATAATATTTCAACATAGATGCCAATTGAAATGTGTGCTGCCTGTTTGTTTACATGAATAACAAAGCACTGAATGGCCAAAGCATGCTGATATCAGTGTCCATACCTCTGTAAAGGTGCAATGATCAATATCAGTCAATCTTTTATTCAAAACATGGTAAACTGGACAAATATAGCAAAAAAACTACCCGTGCTTACTCAGTGACATCATCCATATTTACCCATGATTTTCAACAAGTACTGCAAGCACACAATACATTCAGACTTTCAATGTGTACAACAGGCCCTATGGAACAGAACAAAAGCCTACTGGTTTAGTTCTGGCTGGTTGGCAAGTGTTTTTAGTAAACCACCCACAAACATGGTGACTAATCACTGTTCGTTTTGACCCAGTAACCATACGTCCTAGAATGCAGAAGGAACAGATATGCAATAAAACGACAAGTTCAATGACGTAGCACAAGCTAAGAGTCCCTTGAAAGGCATATGGCTCAAACAGCTTCAATCATACTGGTTATTACAGGGCAAAGAGCTGGGGGGGGGGGTGCATATCGGGAATACCCTTTTTAAGAATATGATATTAAGCCAGCAATGGAATGCAGTAGAAAAAAAACCTTTTTAATATTGTAGACAAACTAAACACAGGTAATGCATTTATGTACATTTTTATTTACAGTTAAGTTTGGGACAACTGGACATAGTGTGAGAAAATCTGTTGTGATACCACAACCGCTGATGAGTGTTACTGGGGGAGGTCATGGAATCCATTGTGTTTGCAGGGTTCCCAAGCTAAGTAAAACATTGTTAATGGCAAAATAAACCACCAAACCATTTTGTCAGCGCAGGAAATAAAAGTATTTCAGAAATCCCTTTGTTTTGTTTTCACATTTTGTGACTGTCAGTATTTAAACCAGCTCTTCTTTAAGAATGTAGTACATGTGCTTCACGAATAATAAGCATTTCATTTCAGGTTTGTCCTATTTATTTTTAAAAAAAGGGTAAATATGTTAAATGGAAAGAAAGGAAACATATTCATGAGGCTCTATGATGGACGAGCTCACAAGAAATTTCTCATCTATGCCTTGCGGGAAAACCATCTATGGATAAAACCAGCGGGGTTACCCATGATTAAATGGGTTTGGGGTGCGGCGGCGTTCTGTCCCACAGCTAATGACAACGACGGTGGTGTTTGATGTCATCCGACAGCCAGATTCATTAGCTAAGTCACTCTATGGATCCTGAGGTTTTTATGGACAAACGTAAACATTCGAGGAGATGGACAGCCAGAAAACTGCGACGACCTACAGTAAACCGCTTCAGTTGGGATCACCTACCACAGAGCTCTGGCTGCAGGTCAATGTCACAGAGGACACGGAGAACCGTGAGAACAATCTGAAAGATTATACAGCGGGCTCCAGTTTCCAAATAACCGCACCTTGTCTCCCGATCCAGAAATGCATTCATATTTAGCATTAGCGATTATGGAAAACATGAAGCCCGAACGGACAAAAATCGATGGGTAGTTACAGGGGAAGCTTATTTAATCTTTTGCGTCCAGTGAGAGTGACAACTGCTTGCAGCTGCTCGGTGAAAAAGCCTGTTGCTGACGACTCAATATTGGCTCAAAGTTGTGACAGACACATTCACACCACTGCACCCAACACACGCTCTGGAAGGATCGCAGACGGAATCCGGACAACTGACAGACGTTTCAGACTCTGCATTAACTCATCAATCCTTGGATCCGACAGACTCGGGGAAAACTCACCTATTTCGTGGCAATTTGAACAGAGGCCAGGAGTCGATGATGGTAAATAAACGAATAGTGCAATATATTCTCTACCCCGCATTACACTGTCATTTATGTGACTTACTGTACATTTGCATCCATGAGGATTTTATCGTGCAGAAGCCAAAGTTATATCACAGTTACTTATAAACCGTCTACATTATACTGTTTGCACCAAGAATCCTAACGGAAACGGATCCCGGGAGAGATGGATTGTGGATGGATCACCATGTTTCTGGTCTTGGTCGTTACCCACAGACTGGTTGGTTGCAAATGGTTAAGTTTGAATGGACGATTCACACAAAGATATGAATACAAACGTGTGTGTGTGTGCGCGCGTGTGTGTGTACACCCTGATGGACCGGTATCCTGGGCAGGGGATTCTCCTGCCTTCTGCCCTCAAAGGATTCCGGCTCTCTCTGATACCAGATAAGCAATTGGACGATGGATGAATAACAGTATATTGCCAGAAGATTAGCATAATGTCCCACATAAAAATGGACAAAACTCACTTGCCTGCAGCCCCTGACATCAGCCTGCATCCCCTGACATCTGCATCAGCAACCAAGGCACAAGGAAATGATGTTAAGCTAAGTGACTCCGACAAGAGCACAGAAACGTGAAAATGCTTCATTAACATGCTTCAGGAGCAGAAAATCATGGGTAAATGGGAGTTCTGTCAGAGTTTTAACGCCCCTTAATGTAAAGGCAGCTTGTACGTGCAGTTATCATACAGGCCTTTTGGGAACAAACGAGGAAACATGAGAGAGACAAACGAACATATGCAGTGCGCTGCCTGACACGTCTGTGAGAAATATCCTGCGATGGAGAGTCATTTATTACCGGCAAGGCAGCCGGTCGCACGTCGTGCATTTAAAGCACTCTGTCTAACGAGCACCGCTCTCCTCTGTTGTAACCCAGCGCCCGTGTGCTCACTGGAGGGCTTCCACTGCAGATGCGTGCCGCTGTTCAAGCTGGGCTTGGACCACCGGTCTGCTTTCTAAGCTAAATCTCCGGCACCATTGGCCACTTCTCAGAGCAAACTGGTGGCTCACCGGCTCAGCAATTTGGCTCGTGGGGCAGCATCCGTACTGCTTCCCCTGACATATCCCCCCCCCAACACAAAGCACCAATCCACCAGCCCACCTCCGGTCCCCCTACATGCTATCCGTCTCTTCATGCAACATCATAGCCGAATCGATACACATCTACGGCACTGTGCCGGACGGAGATTCCCGCTTGGAAATAAATCGGACACTTCCAGCATCTGACAACACGCCGATATTATCCTGGAAAGATGAGCTGCAGCATCTCGGAGCCAAGAACTGCATGCATGGGGAATAAAAAAAGAAGCTTAAAATGTGTGTGCATGTCTGTGTATGGTAGAAAATGGAATGGGGGGCGGGCTTCTAATTCCACAGCCCCTGCAATCTGTTCCTAGAATATAGAGAGTTGAGAAATAGAGCTGAATCGTTGCTGGAATAGTCTGGCTTTTATAAATATACCTACAGCGTTTGGGAACGGTCTCAAGTGAAAATCAAGCACTAAATGGCTTGAAGGTAAAAGCCATTAAATAAACCACAGAATTGCCTCTTGCCGTGCTTCACTGAAGATGGCATCGCGCCAGCGCCCTTCCCTCCCTGCTCAGGGACAGAAGTACAGATTCAGTCATAAACAGAAGTATCTTTTTTTTTTTTCTCCCCAGTGCAAAATTGATAGTCATGGCAACTGCGTGCCAAGTGAAATTACACATTAGCATTCATTTATCAGATCTTAAAAAGTAATACCGGGATTTTTAAAAGGCAGTGACCTGCGTCGCTGTCTATAAATGCAGCAAAAGCCAGGCTGTGGTTCACTCTGACATATTCAGCTTATATGAAGAGCAGATTTTCATGACGCTAATTATGAGAATAATATTCACACATGTATCGGCCAATTTTTGACATGAAGGGGTGAGGCTGTTTTGCTGTTCAGTATTTCCAGTAACAGTACTAATACTGTATTTGCTTTCATTGAACCTATAGAACGTGGCACTACAACCAGTTTAAGCACGTTTTACAATTCAGGGCTGGAAAAAAAAATATCCGGTCTTTGTGAATCTACAATCAGCACCAGCTCACGGTGAGGCAGGACATCTCAGGCATGATGTATCTCAAAGAACAAAGATCAGAATTAATCAGCAAAAGGGTTTTTCCCATGACTCTCGATCGGTGTGAAAGTCAGAAGCAGCAAGACAGGAAGACAGATCTTTGGTTCTGGAGAAGACTTAATATTGTAGATAAATAAGTGGATTCTTCATCAAATAAAGCGTGAACTTCCAGTTTAAGTTCCAGTGAAGCCATCTTACTCATGACATATTATGGGTAGAGACAGGGCAATGGAGAAGACATAGACTTGGAAAACCTGAACATCAAACATGATGAGGACAACCAGCAGCAACGTGTACAGACTCAATATCCCAACAGCGAACACACCTTCGAGAAACCTGAAGACCAGGACTGAATATTGTATACTTGTATATTGCATATATTCCATGTGTATGTATGTTATTGCTCGCTATTCTGTTATTCACCACCAGTACGTGTTGTCACCTCCTCTCTGTCCCCAGTGTACAGGCATTTCCAGAGATGGGGCAACGTGGCAAAGCGACAGCCGGCTTCCCTCTCGTGTGATTAAATGTCTGCGGTTGAGCCTCCCGCCGACTCTCTGCTGTTTTGCTGTGTCCGTTTTGACAGGGCAATAAACACACATACCGTCCGCCAATCTTTCACACCATGGGGGGGGGGGGGGCGGGGGGCTTCATAGCGAGGCAGCGAGCGTATTCCAGCTGCCGCCCGACTCTTCACTACGCACCCATCCGGAGTAGTCCTCCTTTTTGATGGCTGCCCTGCGGTCTCCATTCATTTTTGATAGCTGCCACTGCGATTTAAATTGACCAGCTTTTAAAGATGCAAAGTCGACAATAACCAGGGGCTTCCTAACAGTGCTTCAGCTTTTGATTTTGGGATTGATGCCTTTAGGCTGAAAATCCAAACATATCATAACAAATAAATCCGGCATAGACTGTTGGTAAGAACAAAACAGTCTTGGTTCTCTGATCGGGTGTTTAATTAGCTGACATAGTTGTGTGGTATGACCAGTTCTGTGTCCATAGCGCAGAGTTTCAGTTACTGCAGCACTGAGCAACTGAGGAGGGAAGCTTGTCTTTTGGAGCAGAGTTGAGCCCGTAATCAGGCTGAAAGCCAGGATAAAGTTAACATCCAAAGGGAGAGATACATTCACTTGAGGACTGACATGCTGCTCCTCTCTTTAGGATAAACCAATGATTGTGTCGACTACCTGCAGAATTTCAGCAGTGCTACTGGAATTTATTTGACTGAAAACACATTAAAGAGAATGAAAACCTGATATTATACATTACATTTTCCAGAGTAATGCTCCTTTAAAGCACGGCATTAATACCTGTATGTGTATAATACCTGTGTGCTTCTGAGAGGCTGCCAGAAGCGTTATTAAGGAAACACACTGTTTTTTTTGTGGTCACAAATCATGAAATTGATTTTACCAAATTTCTCAGGCTTGCCACAAGCACAGTCCCCTTCTTAGGCTATATTTTTTGTTCGCAATGAGGACCAAACTTTAATCAGCAGCAGGATCTGGATGACCTAACGATTCGTGATGGGAGTATTTGCTATTGGCTATCCGGAAGCATCCTGAGGCAAGATAATGAAAAGAATGGGCCCTAAAAGATTAAAAATACAATAACGCCTAACTTCACGGCCTGAATTCTCACTTAAGCGTGACAATAAGTGACAGCTACAGTTAAATGCCTGACAGATGCACTTTGATGGAAGCATAATCATATTTAAATCACCAGAGATCACGTAAATTATTCCCTGTGTACAGAGCAGCAAGCGGCCTGCTATCGATCGGCGTGGTTTAACAATTAGCGCCCCTGTCTCAGATTCATGTTTACATGAGTCATGAGTCTTAGGAGGACAGCCTTTGAAGGACACGAGTGTAGAGGGTCATCAGGAAGAGTCAGCACTGAGCCAGCAGACCAGCTGAAGTGAGGAGAAGAGCCAAGGAGAGTAACACTCCTCTATTTATGCCATTATATGGTCGAAGGCACTTAGCGAGAATGTCGGAGAGGATGCCGGGCGGCGAGAAGCGGCGGGAAATCCTCACGACACCATTTCTTCAAAAAACCATTTATCGCTTTTTTAAGTATCCATCCTTTGCTTCAAGAAAGCAAACAACTTAAGAGGCAATTGTCATAAGCCTTGAGTGAAATCCCTATTTAATGGAGAGCCTGTTGGGTGAAATGTGGGACAGCTTTCCGTGAGCTTATCGGCAAGTGGCCGCAGCACACCGTTCAACACGCCGCAAGGCTGGCGGGGCGACGTCAGACCGTGAGCCGGCCGAGTGCACCACTCAAACCAGCCGTGTGTGTGTGTGTGTGTGCGCGTGCGTGTCCCAAAGCGTGGAGGCGCCTTTTGGCCAGCAACAGTCACCAAACTAAATATTAAACAAACACATTCCTTATGTAGAAGATGCTGATGCAGCATGTTAGGCTAACTAGCTAGTTTGCTACGAACGTCTGACGCTACTTGCTAGCTAATGTTAATGTCATATGTAACGATGAAGCGATTGTATCCCAGTGGCGCCAGGGAAAGAAGAAATATCAAAGATGGAAAGTCTCTAACAGAAAATTTACCGACGCTGACCGGTTCCCGCATCACAAAACAATGAAATGGATGAAAATGCATACATTTAGTGCATTTGGCAGTTGCCCTTAACCAGGGCGACTTAAGTGCATACATCCAGACCTAGTGGGCCAAGCCAGTACCAAGGGAAAAGCAGCTGCCGATGATTACTGGTGCAGTGAAGAAGCCAAAAGGCTGGGGCTGTGTCCGTAAGTCACCTTACTTCCTGTCGATCTTAAGTCCGAGCAATGAAGACCAATACAACAAAGGACACTGGGACCGAGGAGGACCCAAAGATGAAGGATTGACCTGCTGACATTTGGAGAATGACACCAGGCTATCCAGCATATTTTCATCCGAAGTCGGTTCCACCAGGACAAAAGCAGTGAAGCCAAAGACAACAATCTGCACTGAGGACCACTGACAGTCAGAAACATGAACGCGGAATCTTTCCACAGGAGCTGGTCACTTTCATTAGCATAATCAACAAACACCCGCGCAACCTTCGCCACTCAAATTGTATTCATGCAACCACCACCATAGTCATTATCATACCCTGAAATTGCCAGATAATAGCAAACAGGAGAGCTGACTTCCAGTCACAGACGTTATTGCCACTATTTTCGGTTTTAAACGCAAAGCAGGGTAGGTAATATTCAGCAGACAGACCCAAATGAGAAGCTGAGAGAGCGATAAAAGGGACTGACTTTTTAGCTGGCTGATGGCACGTAAAAAACACACGCGACTTAGTGGAATGGGACAGGAACAAGACTGACTCGCCCACATACCTGGGCAGGAGATATACAGCGGCCAACAACATCCACACGCATACAGACACATGGTAAACCAGCATCCCATAATAACTGCAGAGAGGTACCAATGTAGGCTGTATCTATAATTATGGAAGGTCTACAGTGCAGGATGGAGAGAGAATTCCACAGATTCAAAATATTTTAACTTGTGTGACAATGGTTATGATATTCATATAACTTGTTAATTAGGTTACTCATAAGTCTTTTTTTTTTTTTAATTACATCTCAACCCCTAGGGAGGTTAGACTCTACATTTTAACCAAGTCCAGGGTGACCGAGGGCTGTTTCTCCGCTCCAAACCTCAGCCCGTCTTCAGCCACGCCTCCGGTTCAGTCAAGCCGCAGGCAAACTGCATCCGTAGCAGGCCTCTGGAGGGGCACAGCACAGTGGCAGGGAACCTTGTTACGCGTTACAACAGCGTCGGGGTGTTGACTCAGGCAAGTTCTGCTTCACTGGTCTTTCAGAAGAGGATAAAGAATTAATGCATGCTTGTCCCTCCCGGCCCTCTTTATGATTTTTGCAGGCAGCCGGAAGGTGACTGTTCCCTTGGCTTGTATCCTTTGCAAACAATAATTGCAGAAATAATGAAAATATTAATTTTGAATGAAGGAAATCATAAAAAGGGAAAGACGCAGGTCTGTCGGGGGAAGTCAGGTGTCCATCACTGCTTGGCTTGATTTATTCCAGCTGTTTTTCATCCCTTTATGTACATATCCTTTATTCATTTTCCTCTCTTTATGTCCGACCGTCAGGGGCATATAAGGGGTGGCTCCACTGGCCCCAGCTGAAAGTTGATTGGCCCCTAGTTGTCCCCCTCCCCTGCCACTCACTGGTTCAAAACATATCATTGGCTAATGATAAGGTTGGCGCCTCTGTATAAATTATGGCTTTAAAGAAAATCACAACTGCTGACCCTCACATACAAATGCGTTTATGTATTTTCATGGAGTTCCTGATCTGCAGTGCGGAAATTTTGTATTTGTATGTTCCGATTCTATCCCACGCTATCTCAAATTCCTTCCTATTCCCTTGGAAGAAGATATCCCCAAATAACATCCCAGCTACTTCAAACCTTGGGTCACCTTATCCTACACATGCATTGCACTGCTATCTAGTAAGCGGTAAGATGGTTCACTATATGTACAGTAAGTTCTGATTGGTTATGCTGTACCCTTCACATGAATCGCCCATCCAAGATAGGTAAGGTTACAGAACTCTACAGGGCAATAGAATGGAATCTATTTAAGGAAATTTATCCCAGCCTGACCGGAATGAAAATGCCCTCCCCCCACTATACCGCCAGCGGCACCGGGCAAAATCCAGGCCACGTGACCTGAGCTCCCGTAAAGACGGTGACATTGGCATGCTAATTCCACATATAATTTAGTCATCCCCAAACCGCGAACAATTCGGTCCCCAGTGAACCCAGCAATGCATTATCCAAAATAAATTATATCACAAATTGAGCCCAAATACTATATTCATTTCCCAAAGCTGTCAAGGAGGTCTGATTTGAAAATATTGTTTAATTATGTGAGGGAGCCCCAAACGAACGCCCTGATGTAATTTGCCTCTCCCACAGCTCAATAAGGTATTCATTTGTATTCCTCTGTTAAGACCTTATTGGCTCATAGATCAGCCGTTATATATGTCTGTGTTTAAGTAAAAATCAGAGTCTTTCCAAAACAGACCATCACAGAGCTTATATAATACGTAATAGATAGTGTGGCAGATTTACTACTTTTCTAATCTCAAACTGAATTGAGATGCACTTTGTGTTGGTTACATACCAGATTTCAGCAGGACCAGGTAGACGGAACTGATTTGGACTGGAATGTATTGATTAAGAGGGACAAACGTACGTAAGAAAAAAAATCGTCTATGTGATTCTGCAGTAATTTAACTAGAATAGGTCTTCTGCCTGGAACATACGCATTGACAAGAGACTCATTAGGTCTGGGTGGTAAAATTGGATTATGGCCCCGATTTTTTTGGCTGTAAACAAGTTTGTGGAACAGCCATAGGGTTGCAGGCCCCCTGCCAAAGACCTCCACTGGCTTTGTGTCGAGAGCTCAAAGGTTTGGATGCCATGCCGAATTTGTCAGCTTCAACAGAACGGCAAAAACGGAATGAAAAAGTAAGGCTGGGAAAGATGGAGGTGTTGAGTGTCACCCTTGCAAAGGGCCCCAGGCAGTGAGACGAGCTGGAGAGCAGGTAGAATGGGAGCACCTGCGAGGGCTAGAGAAGTGAAGCCCAAAGCGGCAGCCCCACACTGAAAACAACGTCATGGGCAGGGGTGAATAGGGGGGCGGGGCCACAGGGGCACCCACTCCAGCAGAAAGCTGATTGGCTGCCCGAGTGCCCCACCACTGTCACTCACAGATTCAAAGCCTATCATTGGCTAATGATAAAGTAGGCCCCTCTGTATGAATTATGGCCCCTCTTAAAAGCAATCCAAGAATCGCCCCTGAATCCAAATCAAATCACTGATGTGTGCAGAGCTTTTACCGTCCAAGTTAAAGCAGTGGATGCATGTGTAAAGCATAAAATCAGACTGACCATTTTTAGGGGTCTGATCAACCAGAATAGCAATCAAAGTCTTCCCTGGCAGGAAATACATAAGAAAATCAAAATACAGCAACGATACAAAGGCTGTTTGTCCTTACAGCACAACTACTGCTGCAATAACACACAGAAAAGGCTCCCTGTAAATCAAGGTATACTACCTCTATACTGGTGCATAACTACAGGCCACCACTGCAGGTGGTCAAGGACGTACAGTGAAAGAGAGAGAACGATTTACATGATGCAAGCTATCGAAGGCTGCGAACATAACAGCACCCTCAATGGCAATAAGACCTGCAGCAATTTGTACAGTCTTATTATAACTTAACACACCGCTCAGCACTTCAAAGCATAAGGTAAACGGTGTCTAATTATAGTTAATCGCAGACTGTCAAAACCACGGCGCTCACTGTCTTATTATAAACAGACTTTTGTGCAGGCGACAGCGTATCAAAGTAAAAGTCTCCGATCCACAGCATGACGACGTTGGGATGCTTTTTTTAATGAAATATCGCCGCCTACCCGAAAATAATCATTCACCCAGGTTTATTACGCTCTGCTTGGGGGATTAACGCTGCTGACAAGTATATCTAGTGCTACAGATTGTATGAAAGGGTACGTGCTTGTCTGACAACAGCGGTTTGAAAATATAGATGTTTGCATTTAAGTACAATCTCATATACACACGTAACATACTGTATATGTGTAGGATCATACAAAGACCTCTGGATGGAAGGCACCCATATCAATCCTGTACTGCAATGCTTGATAACACTTTACGGAAAGCTGTCACCTATAATAATAATAATATAATTATTATAATACCTTCATAATGCAGTATAATGGTTGGCATAAAATTCATAAAGCATTACAGCATCTTCTGCTTAAAACCATAAGGCATTATGGCATCGATTATAATACTTCTGCAATGAAACTCATCTATAATGTGTTATGTATAGCTTCATAATGCATTATTATGGTCAATATAAGAATTAAGGATGCTGTGTACTGCATTATGAAGGAATCTTTAGTGCATTACAGATGAGCTTCAGAAATTCATAATAAACATGACTATAATGTGTTGTGCCTTGTTAAAAATATTTACAGTCAAGTTTATAATGCTTTATGAATACATTATAATGTATTATGAATGTGTTCATAGATTCTTATATAAATGGCATTCATAGAAAATGTTACCCAATGCTTTGAAACTTCGACACAATGCCATGCACGCAGAGGCAGATTATGGGGTGAAGCTCGTCACTGATTGCCTGACAGAGGCCTCAAACTTAAATGAAGACACTGGTTCTTTAAAGTTCTGTTGGAAAGCATGATGAGAAACCATGAACTTAATACACCAGCCTTTCTCCAAAGAATGACTCCCTAAGTGCTTGCTAGTCCACCCAGCTAACCCTGTTTAAACCCTGCCAAGGAACGTTGTCAGGGCCAGCTGGGCTTCATGACCGCAGTGGTGTGCAGGGACCGGTAACCAAGCAGGCTCAGGTTACACGAGCCCGGCCATATTCCCTTGTTCAGCCTCATGCCGCCTCACATAACCTTCTCACTTCTATTATGTGAAACACAAAATGATAGCTACATTTTTTTATTCCATGGTATAATGAAACCACAAATGGTCAAATTAAGGTTAACATTACCTTTTACTGTAACTTTAAAGGGAAGTAATGAGCAATGGCTCCTACTCAAATTACAGCTGATTGTCTTATATCCTATGCACCACCTTGCAGTCGTGAGCCTTTTGGGGGGAATATCTCTATATTCTGGCAAATTATAAATGAAAACCAGTTTCAGTCTGCGAGGATTGCAGCGAGTCATTATGGACAGAGCAAGGATAAACTGGAACGACTGGCGAACAAGACTGAAATCTCCACGGGAGGTGTGGTTAACGCCCAGACTCCAAAGAGAACGGGGGTGTACTAAAATGTTTAATAACTGCTGTGTAAGCAACTTGAGAGCTTGAGTGAATCCAAGAAGAAACACCATGTGTGTGTGGGGTGGGGCATTTATAAAAGTTGAACAGACTGCACACCTCCAAACAGAGAAAATTGATGGATCAATTGTGAAGTATTACCCACCATTTACCCAGAAAATGAATGAAAAGCCAACAATACATATAGCTTAATCCGTCAAGGGGACCTAATCCACTCAGGGCACTTAACAAAAAAAAATCTGACAAATAGACGAAGAACAATTTTAGGCTGCTTTTAATATGTATATATTATGATTTATATTCCCACACAAAACACTTCACCGGGTTGTTAATATTGTGGCGTTGGTGACCTAAGTGCTATCTGGTCGATTTGCACATATCCCAGCATGCCCCACCTGCAAGGGT
>JAODJX010000065.1:20860560-20872371 GCA_026776945.1 Isichthys henryi | reverse complement strand
ACATATATATATACACACATACATACATACATACATATATATATACACACATACATACATACATACATATATATATATACACACATACATACATACATACATATATATATATACACATACATACATACATACATATATATACACATACATACATACATACATATATACATACATACACATATATACACATACATACATACATATATACATACATACATATATACACATATATACACATACATACATACATATATACATATATATACACATACATACATACATATATACATACATACATACATATATACACATACATACACACACACACATTTAAGCTTTGTTTGTTCTGCAGTCTAAGGGTGACGTTAATAATGAATCCTGCACATGGAGAGACCCGCAATAAACAAACGGCTATTTGAAACGGCAGACACAGGGAATATAAATGTTGGATGAACTGAAAGGATTGTTTTCAGCCTATATTAAGCTTATGGGTATTTATATTACAGGAATACGGCCTTGTCTTAGAGTCTTATCATTGTTCATACAAAATACATCTAAGCAATTTGCAAGCGCATTAACAATGCGGAGGGAAAGGGAAACAGAGGCGAATGGAGTAGTTTAAATACTGAAGGCGACAGAGTCTGCGCTGGAGTGGCCTGGATTTCATGCGCGTCTGCTTGTTTTGCAATAATGCAATGCAGCAGGGCTGATGACGGGCTGAACAGGCGTAGATCAGGATTGCGGCGTTTTTTTTAAAGCCTGTTAAAAGAAAACCAACAGACATGTGTGTGTTTTCGTGCCTCTAAGGGATTCATTTATCAACACCCCTAAATGACGGAACATAACAGTTAGAAAGGAGAACAGGTACGGCGTGTCGGGGAAAATTGATATTGTTAATCAAAGCCGGGATTACGGAATGTACAATTAAAGAAAGCTGCCGGTGGTTTGAAAGAGGAACTGAACCGTGGACCTTAATTAAATCCAACGGCATCTCTGACTGAGCTGAAAGTGCTGAGGCCGGCAGTTTGGGATTTGTCGACAGAAAACGTTTGGGAAAACCAGGCAGCCGGGGAGAGAGAGAGAGCCCTTTGGACAGCCACGCCATGGGCCGCACAGATATCAAACATGAGTAGCCTGCTCCTCATACACGGAACGTGCGAGAAGAAAAGCCAAGGCAGTTTTGATCAAAGTACAGCAAGTTCAGCAAGCCTATTATCTCACCGCCTAGGGTTAAATGAAAATGTGTGTAATTATAATACACGCGCACACACACACACACACACTCACGAGAACGGCAAAAATGAATCTCCCTGGGGCATTCTGGGAATTGGGGAATGGCTACATTTTCATTTCTCCTGACACCAGATTATGTAATCTACAACGGGATCCTTATTAGCCTAAAAATGCCAGAAACCATCATTTAAATAGAAATTATGGAAGAAATTTCATATCAAAAGGGGAGAAACATCCACACTCGGGATGGTATAACGGAATGGGGGTTACATCTCGTCCTTTTTCACACAGTTAGCCATGTCAGCTGCTGTAACTGACGGTAAGATATTTGCGTGGAGTTTCTAGTGTAGAAATATCCAAATTAATAAAAACCAAGTCAGCAAAATAAGTCAGATATGGAGCTTTGGAGGAACACACTCTGGAATTACTGTATACACCCCTGCATTTGTAATTCAGGTTCATCACACGATAACACAAAAACAATCATTCATTCTCGGCCTCACGGCTGCCCCACTGCCCTCCGTCTGCATCTTCATCACCTGATGGTGTTGCCCAGGCTGGGGTCCGGCCACAGCACCAGCAGCCGGCAAAATTCCAGGCAAAATTAATGTGCCCTACAAACAACTCGCACCAGGTACTTCCGCATGCAAGACGCCTGCCAGATGTTTTATTCTATTTTTCAGACATTTAATCGTTTTTATTCATCCTTTTTCTGTACCTGCATATCTTACGCAAGGTGGTGGGGTTCTGGAGCCAATCCCAGAAGATACTGAAGCAGGACAGGGAATATCCCAGGATGGGGCACCAACCCATCGCAGGGCACACTCGCATGCCATCCACACATACACCTAAGGACAATTTAGCAATTCCAACTCACTTTAGCCTGTTTTTGGACTGTGGGGGGAAACATGCAAACGCCACATAAGCACAGGGTGAAGCCCCTAAGCCAGGTCCCAAAGGGGTGAGGTCACGGTACGCAGCACTGCAGCACTGTGCTACATTTACTAGTCGATTTTCGTTTTAGTCTCATTGGCTATTTTCGGCTATCATCGTACCTGCAATGCCACAAGTATTTTGTCTGAGCAAAAAATAACCTGCCAAATGACGGCTCGCAAAACTAGCTTCATATTCAGAGTGTTATAATAGTGATGTCACCTTTTTTTTTTTTTTTTTAAAACAGTTTTGTATATAAAAATAGAAAGTTGTTATGAACACAAACTGAATAAATTCTGAGTGAAAATGGTTTGCTACGGGGATTTTATATTTTCTCATTGGACACAGAGGTAGGAAAAATGAATGGACAGCATTTTTCAGAAATATACAAGTGCACTTTAGTTCCCCAGGGTTATCGTGGGAGCTGGGAGTGTAACACCGAGCTTAGATTTAGCATACAAAGATAATGGCTTTTTATACGCCTCCAATGCGACGGTTCTAATACCTCGACTGTTTTCCCTGTGAAGCGCATTCGGAGAAGTTACTGTTTACTAGCTGATGTCTCCAAAGAATAATGGAGCATGTCAGATAACTGAAATATTGAAATTATATTAGCAAACTGCAAATTGGATACCCATCGCTTATGCCAAACCGGTCATGATTTTACGTAGCTTCTCCCAAAGCGCAGTGAAAGTGTGAAGCGGGGTTTCAGCTTTTTAATTTGCTGGGAATGTTTGAGTTTTATGCTGATTTTCAAGCTGGGTTTAGATCTGAGGAAATCCACTGGAGCACGGAGCTTCGTTAAGCCAAAGCAGGGTTTGGAATACAGATGTTCTTGCGTGGCTGGAGTAAGCCTTTCTGCGAGACTCAAACGGATCGCGTCTTTCATCGTGAGGACAAGCAACTCTTCCTCCGGTATGCCCCAAAAGAGTCAGAAACCCTAAATATAAATGTTGACCCCAGTAAAGTTAATTCCAATGAAGACACTGATTCAATAGTAACTAGCCGTTTCACCATCACAAAAACCAACCACAAAACTCAGATCTTAAGCACCAACTCTATTCATCAACGCATCCATTTTCTATTCATTCCTATACAGTGAACTCTTCCACATCGCAGGGGGGGCCTTGCGAACTGTGATCTAAAATCTTTTGGTCTCCTTGGTGAGCAAAGCAAAAAATGAGAGAAACATGGAGATACAAAGATCACTGCGAGAGATCAGGTGAGAAGCTGTCGTTGATGTCCTCCAAACCAGCACTGGATGCATATTCTAAGCATTTATCAGTTACTAAGCGATGTCTGTCGTCTGCTGGCCTTCGCATATCATCTGATGATTTCGCAAAACTCCCGAAAATATTTCCATTCGATTTATTATGCCAACCCCACGATAAATCGAAACCGCGACGGGGAAACTCGCGGTGCAGACGATCAGCACGTACGGTACAAACAAACCTCTTTTACACTCCGTCTCCCACGCCGGTACACTTGAATATTCTACATGTGCCACATAAAATTAGCTGATAAACACCAGCACCTGTGACCCTGTACTGAATAAACAGTTGTAAAGCGGAGGAGCAGATGGATGGACAATAATAGATTGAGTCAACATAGTATATATATAAAAAAAAGTGTTATTTAAAACAAGCATCATTACTGTTGCACAGCCTGCTGTGTGAGCTATACCCACTGGCTGTGTTTTTGCTGCAGTTTATTACGAGCGATAATATGAAAACACACGGACGATGCTGCCTGAGAATGGCCTGAGAGAGAGAGAGAGAGAGAGAGAGAGTTTGTAGATGGAGCTTGGTTTGAATGGAGATCCATGGCAGATCAAAGATCCCTGCAGATGACTTGTGCCGACCGGGGCACCGTCCCTCCACGCAACCCGAGAACCACCCACCGGCTCTCATCCCGTAGATATTGGGAGCAGAAACTGGAGTCATGGCATTAAATTCAGAGAGACGCTGCCTCTTCACCGGCGCCCTTCTCTTTCAAAGACCCGCCTCAATTTTATAGTAATTTCCATGGCAACACGGAGAAACTTTATTTATGGTTTTTCCCGCAGCCTGTGGTCTGATGCCTGGGGGCAGCACATCTGGGGGATAGGAGGCACTACGGTCCACACCTCCCCTTTGCTGGGTTTCTGATCTTCACTGTCTTTTGCCCCCTGGATTTTCAGCATGATAAAAGATTAAATTCTTTTATCATGCAGGTTACAGGTAAACGGTCATATGGGAACAAGTTACTACAGATCCCTGGATCTTCTCTCGCATCGTATAGCGCGGATATGGTTTCTGCCAAATCTTAAGAGTAATAAATCTGGACGCGAGTAAGCGATTCCAGCTGACAAATGCATTTGTTGTTTCAATAATTTTAATTAAATCCTACAGGCAATAATTATAATCATTATGTAATTACAGAAAAAAAAAAATTCAAGCAATATTTATTTATCAAATGAGATGTGGTTGCATTGTTACAAAAAAAAGGAAGAATTAATTGCTGTAAAAAGGACTATGGACCATTTTTCTTCATCTGAAGACTCAGCGATGGTAGAATGGCTGCACTCCTCACAAAGGAAAGACAGTTGTGTGACTCATGTCTATTGGAAGAATAACGTCACATGGTGTGGTTCCTCTGTACAACTTGCTCGGGTAGTATTGCAGCAATACGTCAAACAAATGAGTTTCTCCTGCTTGATCATGAGTTGATTCTGGGGGGGGGGGGGAGTTTGGACCCAACCGTGACATGAACACTCCCAAGGGCCTCTTCGCCTTGGCACTGTCAATAAATCGATATCTGGAGCCGACGGCGGGCGTGAATTCCCTCAAACGCCGATGAATAACGCCCACCCACCAGCCTGCCTGACATTTGCACTCTCTCCAAGCATCAATATTAGTACCAATGTCCGCCAATTAAAAAAAAAACCCAGGCCTGGTCATGTGATTGGGAGATACCTGGAGCTTGCATGCTTAATGAATCGAGTCACATGCAGGTCCCACTCACATTAAATTACTGCTGCTCCTCACTGAGGCTCCTCTGGGCCTCTACAAAGACCTCAAAAGGTACCGTAATTAATAATCTCATTTTTATGCATCAAGGTCTCAAGGTATTAGAGTCTTTCTTTGCCCATTACTGGTAAAGCCTCCTTGTGGCATGCACGCAAGGCTTCAAATTCGCAGGAACTTAGACATTAAAATTGTTAGAACGGAATTACTAACGTCCAGCAGAAAAAACGTTACCATGACTACGCCTCCTCCCAAACACCTTAAAAGGGAATAAAAGGTAGGGATCTGACCCACATGCTGACTCACGGGTCCCAGACGGACTGTCAAACGGAGGCAGATTTACTTTCAAGTTAAATCTCTTTCAAGAAACCTGCAGCTCACGCCCTTGACTTCACATTGATTTGCCCTTAAAAATTACACTTTGTGTTGGAAGGAACTTCCCTTCCAAGCAATAGGCCTTAGGTGGGGGACACAGATCATCCTTCAAAAAAAACACTTAACACAGACAGCAGCTTCCTGGTTTGAAACACCTCCAAAATATTTGCTCAGATATGAGCAATGAAAGACCATTCTTATCCAAAATTCATCTTGATGTACATAATTGTAGTAGTTCAAAAGTGGATTAAATATTTATGGATAAGGGATTAAGAATTTCAGTACTAGAGACTCAAAGCAAAACTCTGAGGTTAGAGCAGGTACAAAATGTTAAAACATGATAAACGCAGATTTCCCACTAGGGGGCGGGTTTATAATACCTTAAGCATTGACTTTCACTCAGTATTTCATTTGAAGAGTTGGAATTCGCATGCAGTTGTCGTTTTCAGGCTGGACTAGCGATCAGCTATAAAGGTAAAACCACCTGTAGGTCCCCCTCATGCCACCAAAACAGATCTAACCCATTGAGCCAAACTCCTATGTTCAGCTAACCATTCCTGAACATTTTCCACAATCTGGCAGGATACATTATCCTGCCATGAAGGGGTCTACTTGGTCTGCAACAATGTTTAGGTAGGCGGTACGTGTCAAAGTAACATCCACATGAATGCCAGGACCCAAGGATTCCCAGCAGAACATCACCCAGAGCATCATACTGCCTCTGTTGGCTTGTCGTCTTCTCATAGTGCATCCTGGTGCCATCTCCTCCCCAGCTACACGAGGCACATGTATCTGGTCGTCCACATGGTGTAACAGAAAATGTGACTCAGACCAGGCCACCTTCTTCCATCGCTCCATGGTCCATTTTTCCTGCTTGCAACACATTAACTTCAAGAACTGACAGTTCACTTGCTTAATATCTAATGCTGCCCTTGACAGGTGCCACTGTAATGAGATAATCGCTGTCATTGACTTCACCTGTCAGTGGTTTTAATGTTACGGCTGGTGAAGTTTCCTCAAAGAACAGGTACGATTTATAAGCTTCTGATGGGTAATGTACTAACCAAAACATTCACACACATCACCGCACACTTAATTTCCGTGTTTGAACTATGAAGTCACACTAAATGAAAATTCACAGGTAACGAATGCCCTTACCAACAGCAGGAGCCAATGCTGGGATGAAGTCCACTTTTCAATATCTCCCTTTTACCTTTCATAACCAGAACACCAGGGTGTTAAAAACATTGTCCTTTAATGGAGGCTCGTATCAATCTTCGTCCACAAGAAAATATCGGCTGCCACCAATTATAAAAGCATTTTGTGAAGGTCAGAGCTTTGTAAAACGGTTTGAGGTCTTGATTTGAGGCAACGTATTAAAAACATCAGTTTTGTTTTTAACAAGCAGTGTCAAAAGCGTTTTCTTTTCTTCCCCAACGGTAAAGACAGTTTAATATTAAACAAAAGAATCTGTCTCAGCCTCGTTCTTTGATTTTTGTTTACGTCAAGAACATTTCCACAGAGGCTGCAGCGTTCAGTCACTTATTCACAGCACTAACCGTTTACCTAGCAGAGATTTACTTATCAAGACTGGCCGTATTAGAAAACAGCAGGTCACATTTACTGTTAGCCTAAGATAACCATTAAACTCTCTACTGCCATTTATTTTATCCATCTGTGTGACTGGGCGCCGGGGCAGGACCCTCACTGGCCAAGTATGGCGTGAGACTCCCGCGGTCTGCCACCTGGGTGGGTCTGACTAATGTATTTATCATGCGTTTTTGCCAAGCAGAAGGTTCCGAAAGGTTCAGTAAAAGGGCCCCACCCCTAGCACCACCCAGAACCTGGACAGGACCCAAACTAATTTGCTCTGCAGGGAAACGTTTTCTTTTTATCACCTATTCACAACCGTTCCATTGACTTTTTTTTTTCTTTTTAAGTAAGTCAAGGAAGCCTATTGAAGACCATTATGGATGTGGGTTTCAGGTAGGCTGTCGGTGAAGCATTTGGTGTAAGAGTGAATAGGCTACCTGATAACCATTGGGGTAAAGATTCAGCTTGTCCATAATTGTGATAAATGACAAATACGGCAATAGAGGCATTATCCATTCTGCTCGACAGGCGCATCAATGCCCGCGATAAAATCATTCACCATCAATGCATTCCGAGGATTCAGATTTTTTTTTCTTTTTCTCCAGTCATCGGATGCCCTAAATCAGTAGTTTCGCCGGGCAGGACAGTCTAGTAGATAGTCAGGCCATGCATAAAAATAGCCGGTTATCAGTCTCTTACAGTCCATTTTCCCCGTAAGCGTTAGAAAACAATGAACCGCCGTTACAGATGCGGACCATTATTTCACAAGCCTTTGCAATGTTGCCGTCATGAAGGGATTGGCAAGGCGGTGGCGGACATCGCTTGTCACCATTAATATTTCACCAGCTGAGGCTCTAGTGCCACAAATAAAATAACGAAAGAAAAAAAAAATGGAAACAGACATTAGAGAGTCCAAGTTTTCGCAATTTTACAAATGTCTATTATTTACAGTCTCTACAGAGCAGGCTACAACCGAAGAGCATGCAGCAGGAAATATGCAGAAACGAGGCGGGTTTTGAACCAGCTGTCTGATAAATATGGGTTTTTCGCGCTCGTTGCGAGTAACACAGGACAGAGGTGACGGACCAAAGAAACAGGCAGGGATTAAACTGCAGAGGCCATCGGAGGGTTCTGTGACCCCCCCCCATTGTACATCAGAGCCGGCATGCTCCCCATCACCCAAAGTCTCAACGCTCATTTACTCCTACAGTGCTTCTTCCGCATTTGTTAAACAAAAATAAAAAAACGTGACTCCTTGCTCATGATCCTTCTCGATATTCCGACAAAAAGGAAAGAAACACGACGGCCTGAAACAGAATGACGAGCGCTGAACACAGCTTAGACGAGCGCTGCTATGACGACGCCACCAGTATCAATCTTTCCACAAGTCGATTCATCATCTCCAGCCGTGGACTCTGCAGAACCCGCCATGACACGCTGGGGGACAATGAGGCATGGACAGCTAATGTATTTACAAACGGCTAGGGGGCGCTCACGCGTCCAGCATGAGTCCAACGTCACGTGGGGCAATAAATATTAATGGCAGCAAAAAAACCGCGGGAAGCAACGCGCGTGAGATACATCCTCGCTGGGGATGTCCCTTTCACTTTCCTCAATGTTCTGCCTTAAATCTATTAATAAAATCACTGAAATGCTTGACAAGGTCACAAGGTCAACAAAAACAAAACAAAATCAAACCACAATTCAGGGTATAGATTGTAACAAACCACAATAAAATATGCAGTGTCTGCCTTTTTCAAGAGTCATTGCAATGTATCCTTTTAAAAAGATATGACAGAGTTATTTTGCCGTTTCCTTTATTACATTTTGTGAAATATAGTTTTAAGCTTCAGGTTTATTTCCCAGTCAAAATTTTTTGGCTTATTTTTAAAAAGCATCCCTGAAGTCGCCCCATCAAAATCATAGCCCATTTCCAAGAATGTGTGTGTGTCAATTGCAATTGCCTTCAACACCCACTTATCTGTCAATTCAGGGTCACTCCAGGATAAACTGGAGTCTTTGTTGCCTCTGAGGGTTAGAACTTCTGAGAAAACCCACCTCCCCAATGCCTGATCTGTGCCACCCTCACTTACTGGCAGGAGGCAGCAGGTAGGTCTTGGGTAACCTGAAGGTCACCTCTTCATGTCACAGGAACACGACTGCCGCAACAAGTCTTGAGGAACAAAGCAAATCGCAATATTTGTCGTAAATACTGGCAACTATAACTGGGTCATCCTGTCAGCCAAACAACTGCTATAATTATTGACAGTACATGCTTTGGAAAAATATGGAGTTGGACAGATTTTTTACCTCTCAAAAAGGGCTTAGAGGTTCAGCCGCCTGGTAGTCACAACATCTGGATGCTTCCTCAACCGCCTGTAGATGCTTTTGATGTCGTCCAGGCTCACGTACTGGGGTAGCGGCAGGTGACAGGACTTGGCGATGAGCAGCTGAGTTGATCCACAGCCAAACCTCAAGCCGAATAAACACGAAAACAAAAAAAAAAAATATGGACAGATATCCCTGCAAATGGAGGAGCATGCGGGGTGTCTGTCGGATGAGAAATCCGTGTCTAATTCTGTACATAGCAGATTCTCTTCAGTCCCTGAGCTAAAAATGCTGTGGCAACTTTGAGGAAAGGAGATGTTCAGTTGCAAAGCAAACAGCATGAAGTGACTCTGGGCCCCATTATCGTCTTGTGTGACATGGAGCTATTTGCAAACGGCAGGAGAGTAAACGAGCGGCTGTTTACTCTCATTTACGCAGGACTCCTTTATGATTAAGTCTTAGCTTCGGCCTTCGCCGCGGCATCGGTAATTCTTTTGTAAAATGCGGAGTTTAAAAAAGCCACCTCTTCCCACTTTCCTCCACGGTGGCGTTGGAGAAATGGCAAATTCCCCCTCCCCCCCCCACACACACACACACACACACACACACACAAGCGCGCTGATGCCTTTTCGGGGGGGGGGGTGACAAAAAAAAAAAACAAAAAACAAATATAAGAAGAAACAAAAACAACCCAAAAAATAAAAAGTCAGCGGGGCTTCTGAGCCAGACACCTCAGACTGGCCATTGTCAAGTGACTTCCACCCACTACATTTTCCTTACCGCCTCTCTTTCTCCCGCGAGCCATCAGACAGACGGACAGATCCGCGAGCGTGCCGGGACGCTGGGATTACTCCCCTGGGGGGCGGGGGGGGGCAGCTCCTCGCCCATCCCAACTTCTGCTCGCACGCTGGCTCTGTCCCACTAGAGAGTGACTATCCCACGCAGATTGACAGGCTTCTTAATGGGTTTCCTAAGCGGCCCATGAATAGAAACACGCCTCAGAGCTTCAGAAAACGCCGTTTTTCTTCAAGGTACATTGTCTGTTGTTTCCCCACCCCCACCCCCATTTCACCAATAACAGGGCGTCCATCACTGGCCACCTGAGAAACGTGAACTCTTTCTGGCTATGGGCATGGTAGACTGCTCTGGTTGGTCCTCATGATAGTCATTAGGCTCGTATTTAAATAATTCGCTCAGTGGGGACAAAGTGTCCAATATGAGAAGGACCAGTAGCTGGATAAGCAGAATATACCTCCAAGTGATCAGCAAGACCGGGGACTTTCAGGGCTTGGCGGTTTAAGGTTACTGCACTGGTACACAGTCTAAATAAATCCACGGAATGGGCATCTTCATTATTAAGTGAGATGGAGGTGCAGACCACTCTCAGAGAGCGCCTTCATTTATGAGGAGGGGGAACCTTTGAAGGCGAAACAGTTCTAGCGATGAGAATATTTCATACTGAGGAAAATGACCAAGAACACAACATACCTTTCACTTGAGGGAAGATCAGACGAGACAGACATGTAGGTGTCTCCCCGGCGTTGGCATGATTAATGCCCCTCGGGTAAACCGGCAGGCATGGCAACAAGGGGAGTGGGGACTGGGGTGTGGGGGGCAGCAACGATCCCTTTAGAGGCAGGATTGCAGCGTTAAATCAGTGCTATTCCCACTAGACCACTGGGGTCAGACTTAAATAACGCCTGAGGGGGGAGAATAAGTCACTTCAGCAGGTTACAGACTTGACTCATGTCTGCCCCCCTCAGGTTCAATCTTGCTACTACACATTACCAGGCAAATAAGACACGTGTGGCATGCAGGGGGGGGTGCTCGCCCCGCTCTTCTGGCTTTGCACAGGTTTAAAAGACCGTGTAAGTATAAAGCATCTGCACCCCTGCACTAATGTACCGGGAAGATGGTGAAAGTATCATCCGAACCACCTCAAGGCAGAAGCAAAATCGATCCAAGGAGAGGATGAGAGAAAGAAGAAAAGGAATAAAGATACAGGATTGCTACACCTCCGATTTAAAAATTAATATGGCCACCAGCTGCAGTGTTTTACAAAATTCAGTTTAAGACTTAAGCAAGTTTGATCTACACAAAGTCTTCACACGTGTTTTGGCTGTGTGGATATGGGGTTAAAAAACAGTTACCAGCCATCTCTCTGCTTCCTATTTCAGCTGCAGAGCACAGAGGCGCCTAAGAAAAGGCACATCTGAGGCGAACGACTGTGCTCATCATCTGAATCTCACCGTACATCCCTGCCGATGCAAATTCACACTCACGCAGAGGGCCCAACAGCATAACCTTAAAGCAGTAAGCATACGGGGGGGGGGTGGGGGTTATG
>JAODJX010000065.1:20832767-20855695 GCA_026776945.1 Isichthys henryi | reverse complement strand
TGGGAACAGTTCGCAACACGCATTGGGAACAGTTCGCAACACGCATTGGGAACAGTTCGCAACACGCATTGGGAACAGTTCGCAACACGCATTGGGAACATCCTGTCTCCCCCCCCCATTTTAGGATGCACCAGCTCAGCACCCTGATCACATTTTCCTAGCAGCTTCTTTGCCGTCCCTGGAATAACTTCATCTAATTCACTGCAGCTCTGGAAATGCTCACTGAAAAGTCTTAATCTCGATACTTATACTGAATTTCTGAAAGCTTGAGGCGGGTAACTGCAGTCCTCAAGGGCCACAGGAGTGAGACTTACTAATGCAATTCAATTAGCTGCTAAATTTACACTGGTAACAAGGCGAGATATATGCAACTTCAATTACGACTCACAAAACCATTATGAAGTTGCATCAGAATGAAACACACAGACATGCCTCCCTGTTGCTGAGGACTGCGATGACCCATCCATGCTTCACGATTCCGATTCCACCCCAGAGATCAGTCAGTCATCCACTGATGGCTGAGAACTTCTATGCTACACTCCTCTGTCCCCAAGCAAATCCAGAGAGTCTCTCTCGATCGCAATGGTCGTGAGTCTTTACCTCAGTCTGAGGCTTGGCACAAAGCCTCCTCCCCGCCTCGCATTCAGACCTCATGGGGTGGGAAACTAATAGCATCACGGAAGCCATTTAGGCTCAAACGTGTCTAGCATCTGGCCCTGGGCCAGGCCAGCTGATTGGCTACACTGCTGATACCCAAAGAACACACAACTGACGTGTACCGCTTGTTAGGCGGTGAAATTTCAGAGCTGGACAGAGGCACTGTCATCCCTCCGACACTAATAAGTTCCTCTGAGCCACAAGACGGCAGAGCAGATGTCCCGGGCAAGGAGTTCCATTTGGACACATTAGTCGAGGGTCCACAGAGATACATAAACACAGAACAAGTAGATTGGGGGGGGGGGGTTGCCGATCCCTCTGGCTAGCTAAGCGGATACTTCCTGATGTCCATGACTCAATAATGAGCCAAGTAAATAGTCGAGAAACAGCCTGGTTGGGCTGGTGAGACAGCTAATTAAGTAAAATCCAGCTTGAATGTGTTGTTTTCAACAGAGTACAGGAGGCACACAGGTTCAGAATTTTAAAGAACACCGAACAGACGATATATATTCTTTATGCACCAAACCAAACTTCAATAGGCTCCCTTGTTGGCAGATACATATTAAACTAAACCCTGAATCTGTTAAGATTCACATTCACATCTTTTCTGTGAACCAGTTCTGAAATAGCCCCTGCAATACATTATTCTGAAAAACGAAAGTCTGTTTCGTTTCACAAACAGGCAAACGTCCCTCCATTCATCTGCACTGCGTCAGATGTAACATGTCCGTAGATGTACTTCCTTATTGTCTCCAGGCTGCCACCATCTGTCTGTGTGATGTCAGTGGCTCACTGGTGCCGGGTGGGGCAGCAGGCACGGGTTTAATGTTTACCAAGTGACTACGCTTCTCCGTCTCCAGCTGACGCTTCTAAACATCCAGGGAGGTGGCACAGCAGTCACCAGCTCCCGTGATGGGTGCACTGTAGTGCCTCTTTCCCCGAGAGATGACCAGCTCTCTCGGTAGTAGACATTCCCCATCATTGTTACTAAGGGCCAGGCGTTAACCCTCACTGTCCTTATACTAAATTACCTTTAACGTTCATCAGAACCTCAGGCTGATTCTTCGGAAGACCAGCTTTAAAGAAGTGCTGAAGTCAGCTTTATGGTTCCCATAGAATTTCATTCACCTGAGGTAGCAGAAGCGAAACGTAAGTTTAAAAAGATGACAAAATAACTGGCAAGTCAAAGCTGATATGGAGAGTTAGACAAGCCTAACCAGCTTTCACCGTTTGAGACAAAGTGAAATTGGTTTGTTTATTCGGCACCCTATCAGAGGACGATGCCTTAGACAGCTGTCTGTCGTCTGTTGGGTTGATCAGCACTGTTGGGTGGGTTTCCTAAAACTTAGGTCAACATGCAACAAATGCTATGGGTCGTTAGATGCTAAACACAAGAGCTTAATACAGTTAAAAGCTAGAATATGGCAAATATTTATTCATCTGTTGGCTTCTGCAGGCAGTCAAACCTCATTTATTACAATCAAAAGAACGTTGCTGGTCTCCTAGGTCCCCAAAGCCGTGCTTTTTGTGGGGGGTGGGCGATACGCAGGCGGAACGTGGAGAGAGGAAAACCAAATCGAAGTTCATTTGTTATTTTGATATCGTCTGTGGTACAGGAAGTCCCCCAGCACTGGGCACTTTAAAACTTACTTCATTAGCAACAAATTTTGAACTGCATGAAAATTCTCAGCAAAAACACCTGAAGCGTTGCGTTGGGAGTACTTCTACACAAAAACATGAATCCCAGTCGTAGCACACCGGAGCTGAGGTTTGACCTATAAAGTTTGTCCATTCGATCGTCCCCCTGTTACGTCACCCTACCAACACACTCCGGAGTACATCATAAATCTTTAGAGCAGGGCCCGTGACACATTAACGTGCCCCATGTGTCACCTGAATGCCACAGACAGAATTATGGAGGAATTCTTCTTAAAACCTGCAGGTATTTCATTCTTAAGTTTGGACAACCATGTACTGTAACCATGGTAGTGTAGAAGTGAGGAATTGGCAGCAATTATGTCACACAACAGTACGACATCATTTTGTCAGGGGTTACAGCAACAGAGGGATCCAGGCTGGACCAGCATCTCCATTTGGACCATGTGAAATTCGACACCGAGTTCCTACGGACAAAGGATGTGCCAGGTCACATTCCATAGTTTCAGATATCCATTTAGAATTCCACAAATAAAATTTTACACTCACATTTCCCGAAAATGCATCCAGAGTATCTCACACAAATTAAACTGCATCACATTCCCAGAAATGCCTTCTCAGATAAATCCAAAGTCCCACTGGCAGATCGTGTCACGTCTCCATTAACATTCACCCGAACACATCCTGGCCTCTGACAAATCACGTCACCAAGCCGTTTAATCCTTTCCCAGGATGCATCTCCGCAGAATGTGTGCGCGTGTGTGTGTCTGGGGGGGGGGGGCCTTTGGAAAGGATAATGATTGATAAGGTTGTTGGGTGGAATTTAAGGAAGACGAGATTACAGGAGACAGAAGGGTGGGGAGGAGAATGTGTACAAATGAGGAAGAGCGGCGCACGGCCACTCAACAGGTCATTAAGGGAGTCAGATGAATGGAAGGAAGGTATGCGCCCCCCCCCATGCTCGGCCTTGAATTGGTTTACAAGCCATCTAAGAAAGCATTTCACACGCATTTTAGCCAGAATCCCCCAGAGTGTTTATCAAAAGGGCAGCATCCACCTTCACACAAGAAGAAAGGCGGGAAACTCGCTACATAGACATGCATCTTCAATAATGAACACATGCAAGGTCTAGTAGTCTGCATTCTGTCTGTGTGGAGTTCAGGGTTTAAGCTGCAAGAATCCTATAGACAGAACATGCCGAGGGCCGTTGGGTGAATGATGCAGAGGTGGGAAATTCAGGTCCAGACCAAAGTTTTGTTTCAACCAACCAGTTGAGTGCTCTGCGACCGAGACTCTGCGACCGACTCTCTATATTCAACTGATTGGTTGAAACAAAACCCTGGTCTCAATCTGTACTCCCTGGTACTGGGTCTTTCTACCTCTGGAATGATGGATTCTGTCAATGGGTATGAAAAAAGAATGGCAAGAAAATTATAACTAGTTATTTTAAGGAGAAACTGGTATTGCATGGAATGTTATCCAATATATTGGGGGGTGGTGGGGGTGGGAGACTGGCCCAAGGAACTAGAAGGTTAAAAGGCAGTCAGTCAAAATGCTAGCACATCAGACACCTGCCACTCTTAGCGCTATTGGAGGTAACCAGAGCAACTGCCCCCCCCACACAGAACAGGGGTTGGGTTGAAGTCCCCCTCAGGTGTAGAGGAAACATATTACTGAGCTACCATGATGCCATGTGACAGCAAGCTGTGTATTTAAGCATACTGGTCATGGAGAATGGCTTCCAATACCCCCACCCCCCCCAAAAAAAAAATCCCCACACTTATGGGGAATCCATGGCGTGGGTTTCACTTCCTCCCAGACACCCCCTTGTTTTGGTTAATCTGAAAGTGATGATCAGCCCCGCCCCCCATTCCAGACAGGCCTGGGTGCCTCTGAATCAGTTCACAGCACATGGATAACGTCAGCAGCTCAGCGTGCCTCTGCATTGTCATTTGGTTCGGAGGTTACCACTATGCACCCCGCCCCCCCCCACCTTAAAAATTTTACAAAAAAAAAAAAAATTCATGAATGATTGAAGCTGGGAAAAAAAAAAGAGTTACTTCCAAGGGCACTGAGAGAACTTCTGTACATTTATGATTGATAAAAAGCAGAAGTGTCAGAATGGGAATAGCTGTCCTTTGAAGTGCCTGACAGAGAGCGACAGGGAGCATCAGCAGTGAATGCATAAAAAGAAAAGCGGGCTTCCCATGCACCCGAGCGACACAGCTACAGAGGCGGAACTTAACGCAAGCCTGCGGGGCCGTGGTTCTGTAATAATACCCTGTCCAATCACCGTGGGGCAGCGCGAAGCCTTGTTTAATGCAGGTGGTGCTTGTGATGAGACATACCTTCCACCCTTGATGGAGTAAACAGCCTTGGTACGTTCTGAGAGAGAACGCTGGCCAGGTGTGGGTCATGGGAAGTACATCTGGGGCGGGGGGGGGTGCTTGGTTAATGCAACTGAATGACGTGTAATCGTTTAATCTGGAAGACCTGCTGTCACTCTCACAATCTCATATGCACGAAAGTGCCATTTGATAAACCAGCTGCGGGCCCATCGCATTCTCATTACGCATCATCGAGGAAGCCGGGGCAGTGTACCATACCTGGAACACCTGCCCAAAGGTTCCAGGCGAGCCGCCCATCTGGGTGAGGCAGCCAAACACCATCCTCCTCAAATCAGTCACGCTGTCAAAACGACCGTCCTATTTGCTCACAGAGTGAAGGACAAACTCCAAGACTGAGAACCCGGAGCCCCACGTGTACAAGTCTAAGAGAAGGAGAACAACATTAAACACCGATCATAGAAGAGACTCGCGGCAGTTGACGTCTCCTTAGACTGCGTTTGTGCAAGTTCTCCTTCCTCAAACGCTGCTGTTAATCATCTCAAAGGAGAAGTCAAACATCTTTGATCTTTTCTAGAGAATGCAGCATTGCAGAAAGACTACCGTAATTGAATTTAAAGTCAGCCCACTGCGAGGGCTGTCAGCGAACAGCCAGAAAAAGCTGTCCTCTGTTCCTCTACAGAGACAGCAAACCATAAAGGTTCTACAGGGCATTTTCACCAGGACTGGACCTACAGAGCGTGAATCGTTCCTTTTTTACAGCATTGAGAGAAGAGGGCTGCTGAACAGAACCATGTGACAGTGATTGGAAAAGGGAATGACAAGTTTATTCAGAACGCTGGTTTCCATCTCAGTAGTCAAGGGAGATGGGCTACAATAGGAAGTACAATACTTACGGGGAGAGGGATGTCAACCTGGGTGTGGAAACGGACCAAAACATGCACTAAACTGCATCGCTTGGCAGCCATCCAGAAAAGAACACACACCAAGTCGTACATTTTATGAGAGTGCAGCACAGACAGAACAAGGAACAGCCCGGTCAACTGACCTGCTCAAGAATCCGAATGGTACTGTCCACTGCCTCAAACATATAACAAAACGAAAAACACACAAAACAAACAAAAATAAAGATAGATTAAGAAAACATGCTATTAAAAACACAAACGTACAGGTATAATAATGGTATGTAAATAATGAGATGTTGGGCAGATACACTTTGGTGTGTGCCACCCAAAATCACCACTTACAAAAAAGGGCATACCTCCCTGGAAACTGAACATTTGGAAAGGTCAGACTTCGGATACACGAGCGAAATATTTACGAGCACTAGGCAACAGTGTCAGAATTGACATTGGTGGTTTGTGATTGAACATTCTCATCTACTACTTGCTCTGAAGGCCGTACGTTTGCGTAAGCTTTCAGCTGGAACATCTTTCAAGTTCTGTTTAATTAGCATCACATTAAGCCCATTGTATTGTGCCTGGCTTTTGAGACAAATTGCATGAATAAATTGTTTCATTACTTGAATTAAATCAGGTGAAAATGTATTATATTAATATATCCGATGTCACCCATTAATCTACTCAAAATATTAGTGTTTAGCTGTGGGAAGAAACATTAAACACTCGAACATATTTTTAGATGTTTCTAGAAGTCCAACCCAACATTCTGGGATATAGACATATCTCAAAGACAGTGTGCCAACAGTATAGACTCCCTATAAGCAGTTAAAAACAAGGCACTCCATCAGTCTACAAACATTGGCAAATGCATAACAAGCAAACTTATGCCTTATAAACTCGTCCTTCCTTTATAAACCGGTGAAAATTAATCTTGAATAATGAGACTCAGGGCATCGCTAAACTCAAATTAACGGCTTCCACGTGCCAAACAGACCAATCACGCAGCTCCCGCGCTCCGCCCCAGCCAATCAGGGCGCTCCCACAGCCCACACTGACATTTGTCGCAGAGCAGCGCACACTCCGTAACCATGTGCCGAGTGTTTTTGCATAGGTATTAAATCAAAGTGTAATAATCGCTCAGCTAAAGTCAGACTCTGTAATCCTTTTAATGTGACTGCAAATGAAAGTTATGACAGGCAGGGTAATTTAAGAGTTGCTGAACGTTATGATTATAGCAGCCTTATTCATGAATTTCTCAATCCAAAAGATGAAAGATGTAATTTAAGCATGATTAGCTATATCATTAACAATTACTTTTCATTCATCCGCTTCACCATGACGTTAGACTGAGTGTTAATATCATCCAAGGGTTTCAATGAACAAAACTGGCCGGGGTCTGTTTCGGGGGGGGCATAATATTATATTGACTATCTGGCCCGCACTTCATTTCTGAACCAAAAACCACTGTGGGCCAATAAAAAGGCGGAGGGAAACTTTTTTTTTTTTAGATTTTATAAATTCTAATATTGAAATAATGGGGGGATAATTACAAATTACAAAAAACGGCTGGGTCACATCAGCAAAACGGCAAGACTGTATCGGCACATTTCGTAGGTGAACTGCTAGTTCTCTCGCACGGAAAGGCAATTTAAAAGGAACTAGAAAGGATTTTGGCGTTTCCGCGGCCCGGCGTATCAAAACGATTCCCCCATTTCTATTCGTCTCCTGCACTATGGCACACTGCGCTGCTGGAAACCACTCCGACTGCACCGCAGCCTTGAGGCTCTGGATCACATACCAGTAATGCCAGGGTGCCAGCACGCCTTCCCGGCGCGTGCCATATTTACACTTCTGCAGTCCCGGCAATGACGGAATCAACTTTTTTTTTTTAAATATACGCATCTCTCATGCTTTGCATGCGTGGTAAAGACGCACGTATATCATGTCTGGATTCAAGCTCGGTGCAAATATAAAGAGCAAAGCGTACGAGTTAAACTAGCAGCTCAAGTCATTTGAATAATGCATTATAAGCAGTTCATGAATAAAAGAATATTCTCCCTCTTACATACCGAGGGATATACCTCTCAGCATCTTCGTCCACGGGGAGGCAATAAATAACTGCATTTCAGCACTACAGTTAAGGTCCTAGGTATCGTCCATGTTAAGACTGTGCTGAAGACCACGCTTTCATACCAACCATTGGGAGACCTGCAAGCACATGGGGGAAAATCCCATGTTTACGGAAGTACGAGGGACAGAGGCAAAAAAATGGGTATTCAGACGCAGGGATACCCACAAATCTTGTGCATTGTGAACATAAGTAATGCTGATGTTGGGTAGGACCAAGACAACAGCGTTGCGCAACATTTAAATAAAAATCCGTCCACTTTAAAATTAGGTGGAAGAGCATTTCCTGCTGCTGTGGTATCTGATCCCCTTTTAGTAGAACTGTCGTAAGTTTTCAAAAAAAAAAAATCATGATGTTGAAGCATGTTGGTTTCATTTCGTTTCGAGACAGAACCCTGAAGCTACGTTGTGAAGGATTACGGTTCTGTTTCAAGGCAGCTCAGAAGTAATTAAATTATATTTGATTTCTTTTTGGAAGAAAATATCTTCACATGAGCAGGATGCTCTGTACAGCGAAACTCAAGTTTTTGGATTCAAAAGATGAGAGGAAAAACATTAACTGAATTAATAATGTTCATTATCGAATGAACGAAGACCATACTTTTTGTCTTACTGGCTCTATAAAGAAGTTTGGGGAATCTGAAATGCACCAACGTTGATTAAAAGCTTCTCCAGTTAAATTCTGTTCATATGTGTGTTTAACAAACTGCTGGTTGGTCATTGATTGTAAATATGAGGTACAAAATGCAATCATTGATGCCATTGTTTACTCCACCAAGTCACGTGAAGGAGAGGAGCCAGCCATCGTTACGTCCATGCGTACATCAGCAGTCCACAGACAGCCAGACGAGAAAGAAGCAGCTATTTACTTCATCCTTAATATCAGATGAAGGCTGTCCAAACGTGACACCCCGTGACATTCCCGGGGATCAGTTCGCAGCAGAAGAGAAGCCTATAGTTATTTTCCATAACCTTTAAAGTGTCAGGCCACGCATTCCAGGAAAAATATCGCTTTAAAATGTAAATAGCAGGATGGTTTTAAGATGATAGAGGAACACGGAAAAATATTACTTTCCCCAATTTAGATGAAAAAAAAAGTCTTTGGCACAGTGAGAGAGTAAAGCTCTTTTATATAATCCTAAAGAATGTAGAGGGTTATCACACACAGACCATATAATCCAAAATGAAGTTACAACATGGAGAAGATACGGGTGAACAGGTGCATGTTGTAGAGTAGAGCCCCACAGCTCTCTGCCTGATTATGCCCGCCCTTCCCATCCTTGGCAGTGGAATGGGAGTTAAGACCAGGGAAGGAAGAGGACCTGAAGGAGACCCTAGAAGAGAAGCGGACAACGATGCGGAATCGCACGCGGTTACATGCTGGGTGACATCGGAGTGTAAAATCTGGGTTGGATGAACAGGTGTATTTTTATCTTGCCCCACCCACTGTCCCTTCCACTTATTAAATTAATTACTAGCAAGCAGTTCATTCCGGCTCAATTAAAAAAAGCAGCATTAAGATAGTCCAGCAAAATAATTTCGTCTGGTGTTGACAGGGTCAGGCAACAGAGCTCGCCATCTTGTCACCGTCATCCTCACGGGATCCGCACCCCCTGAATTACCTGTGCTGGGAACGCGGAATATACCATTCATTCTAGTATACCATTGTTTTTGCTACCTCCTTCCCTTTGCTTGTCCGTCTCCCCCGGAGGGCTGGGAAGATGCAGCCGCTTGGTGGGCAGGAGCGGCCCAGTTAGTGACACACAGACCCCGGCCCAGATGGTCCGAGGGAGGAAATGGGGACCGTTAATCATCAGCCACACGCAGAGTCACGCGATGAGCGAGCAGGAAAATTACCGGCTAATTATAGGCTCTGCTCTTACCAGAATAGAAAGCTTACTATTCGATTATAGCTGGTATTGCTGCACAGGCTGAAGCTAGCTGTTAAAAACTCGATGCCACCTACAGCAACGTATTAAACGTTAATTACCCTCTTTTTCACCGCACTGTAAGAGCTAAGTTTAACTTTGTAATGACGGCCCAACCAACCCTTAGAAACGACATTGTTTTAGGGCGTATGCAATTAAGAAGAATCTCAACTGCATTCGTTTCATGAAGGCTTGTTTTGTGCGACACATCTGGCTGTTTAACGCAATGAAACTCATATGTTTATACACACACACACACACACACACACACACACTTTTGCATCTACGTGCAACGCCCCGCATCTGAAAAAGACACTTCTCGGTGATCAACCCATCTTACAAGGTTTTGCTGCCACCTGGTGGCCGAATACAAAACTCTGTTACATAACAGCCCCGTCTTTGACTGGCTGTGTGTCTCCATAAAATCAGCAGGCAGACTATCAGCTGATAGTTGATAGTACACTCCCCTGAAGATACTTACCAATGCTACTGCAGTTACCGTTCCTGTCATTTCAACCAGGACCAGGAAAAAAAAAAAAAACTAAACTGAACTGGGTTCCAGAACTTTATTTTAGTAAGAAATAAATCGGTCAATAAATAAATCAGTGTTTATTTTTTTCCTGCTCATTTGTTTACATTGCACTTTGTGGATGCTTTAAAGTTTTTAAATCCTACCCTCACCGACCACACTCAATTTCCCAAGCACATTCTGCGGCGAGCATCAATTCACATCACGGAAAACGATTTCAGGAAGAAAAGAAAAAAAAAAACCACCACAAGGCAGCCTTTCAACAACAAATGATACGGTGTGACAGAAGACCTGTGGCCGCAGTAATGACTGAGCAGTCTGGACGTCTCCATTTAGCCACGTACCAGACAGTCTGCGCTTCGGTTTTATTTATACAATGCCGCTGGTAAACTAGATGAAAATGACCCCTCGACGTTTCCAAAATCTGCTTTTCCTCATTTCTCTTCACGCAGTTCCATTACTGCATGAACTATCCAGTGATTGCATTTATTTATAAGCTCGCCACAACCTGTCAACATCGTCTGCTCATCTAATGGATAATTGAACAAGGGAGGAATCTGCATTTCGTGAGGAAAAACAGTTCTATCGGGATATATTTGGTATTCCTTCCAGCCCAGCAATTAAATCGGGAATTGAATGAAAACATTGTTTTTACTAAAAACACACATTAGGCTCAGGAGGAGAAACTTAATGTTCTAGAGGTGAAGGTGTCTTCACACGATGCACGTAGCTTTAATAGAACTTTATGAGCAGATTTAGAAATGGAGGGAAGCAAACCACTGTTCCAGACTCAAGGGTCCATTTCAGTCGGCAGGTGCAGATCAGAGAAACAATTATTACTGCAACATGTGTTACGTGTTTAAATAAGATGTATGTGAAGAATAAGTGGCGTGACCAGGGAGCTGCTTGGGAATGCAGCAGCGTTAGTCTGCTAACCTCCATTGGCAGCTACACCACGCTCGATTTGCATCTCACTGGCACGGAGCCACGGATCTAAATCAACGTCAGCCTTACAAAACGCCTTTTAAGAGGCAGGATCATTCCCATTCAGCACGCAGCATTACACAGCTCGGCGTGGTGTTTGCTAGCGATATTTGAGGTTTTCACGCAGGGCTTTGCGCATAAGCACGGTGAAGAGCTGCATTGTGGGTAATGTAAAGCGTATTGACTACATCCTCACAATGTATGCACACAGTGGCTTATTTACATTTCATATTCCACATCACACCTTTAGGAGCTGCTACCAATTCCAATTAACGTGAGATTCCTAACCGTTATCCCTGGGGATCAACAGGACCCAAAGCCACATGCCCTAGCGGGGCTATAAGGCCACGATCAGCAAGCACCAATTACCCAGCCCGTCTTACGTCTCCCAACAGAGGGGGAAACTACCAGCCAGCAATTAAACACCAGAGTCACCGTATTTCCAACATCGCCTAGTCAATATCTCATCTAACAGCTTCGCTTCGTTTACTTAACATTTTAATTACTGTCCCGGTTGTATGGATTTTTCAGCAATATTATGAGTATGTGTACATAATACTGTTTGTTAGATAAACAACTCAAAGCACCAGCATCTCCCTACTGATCTCTACAGTCTTATTGGTAATTCCACGCAAAGGTTTTAATATTCCATCTCGTAGCGAGCAAGACCTACATTTTGGCGTATAAAAGTTATAGTACTGAATGAATTAGAGGATTAAGCTAAGCAGGTAAACTGGAGTAGTATATGCTAATCCTGGGTTGGCTTCCTAAGAGTGCAGTCTACCGTTAGGCTTCACAAACGCTGAACTGGGGAAGAAAGTCATCAGCCAGTGCAGACAGCAGTCAAATGTGGTGATCAGATTGGGGTCTAGTGTGTCAGTACATTCCACAGTTATATTTACAGAAAACTGGTTTAAAAATAAAAAAAATAAAAACCCACCACACACAAACTCCACTCCCTGGAAACCACAACCTGCTCGTCAGGAAATCGGCTTGATTAGTCTAGTTCCTAACCCAGCTTCTCTGGCATAAGCATCCATATCACAAGGCCGCTGGCAGCTGTCGAAGATGGGCAAATTTACACCCTCCTCCATATGTCAGCAAACTAACCTCAGAACATTAAAATTCATCTAGAAAGTCTCCGGGCAAACGTGACCTTAAGCAAGAAACATCCAGAATCGACCATAAAGTACATGTAACACCATGGGGTACTCACCGCATTCTTCAAAAAGCCGGAAATCTTCATCACCCAGGACAAACTAAGCGATTAGCAAGCTGCAAGATGAATCACCGACGTTAAAAAGTGATGCAATTAATTAAAGGCAGACTGTGATGGAACAAAGACTAAACTGTCTAATCTCCCTCCCCCGTCACCTACATTTTAAGTTCATCACAGTACTGATATCTTTCTTATAAAACAGTTAGAATTCCATCTGGTTAACAAGTGGAACTATGATAATTACTTCATTAGTTTCTAACAATCCTTTCTATTGACGGGTAAAGCTGTACTGTTGTGACCGTCTTACATAGACTATAGAAGTCGACAACAAATACACGAATCAGTCCTTACGACTGCACTTGATTTACGGCAGGACATGGCAAAATGTTGTCAGCCTCCGCATAATTAAACCATTAGACTATGCTTTATATTCCAGCTGTATTCGGTAAAGCAATTAGCGTTTTACATGAAAAAACCTAATACAGAAAAATACCATCTGGATGTTGATAATTCAACAGAAAAACAGAGTTTAAACAGAAAGAATAAGCCTTTTTTCTTATCCACACAGAAGACAGATACTAATATTTTGCAGTGATTTAAGAAACGGGACAGCAGCCACGTGGCTAGTTAGAAGTCAGTATTAACCCACCGCCTACTGGTTAGTTTAGTGTTAATCGCCGGGTAAAAACTAGGGAGGTGTGACTGACGGAGTCTGGACATCGCTTTAACGGTGGATCTCAAAGCTATATTTATCGAGTCATTAGTCTTCATCATCGTCAGGGAGGTTTTCGGGTACCTGCATGTACCTGACGTTTCCATCAGGGGTGAGGTGGCTAAAGATAGCGCTCGTGCTGCTATATTTGGGGCTGTTATTTATGGATGGCTGTGTGATAGGCGGGGTGCGTGGGGGGCTGCTGGTCTCCTTAACACACCCAGCCTGGACCTTTGATAGATCTCCCTGGTCCAGCTTCCAGCTCTAAATAATACGGCTTGATTAATGTCTAATTAAACACAATTATCATGATCCTCGTTCATGATCCGTGATCTTGTAGATGAAATGATGATTATAGCCAGGTTAACAAACGCAATGCAACGCCCGTCTCCGTAGGCATTGTATAATCAGTATGTGAAAATATGAATCTGTAATTTTATATAGTAGTAGATGGCTCGAGTACCATTTACTGAGCTAATGGCCACACTATGTCGTATAAACGGTTGGAGGGAACTCCTAATTCTCTTATGAAGAGACGGAAGTTTCATACACATTAGATACAGCGATCCGTAAGCAAAATCAAAATATGGGCTTTGCTTTTAGGACATGTGGATGGTTTCCACATATGCTTATGTTTAAAGGCAAACCGCACGACCTTGATCAAATTGTGACGCAGCTTACGATCTACCGGCGTATAGAGATCGTCATGGAGAACTGGCTCGCAGACAGATGTTGACATTTACCACATGGTGTAACTTACATTCATAAAAGCATTTTATTTGCATTATATAATGTTAGCTTGCCTGGGTGGTGGGGGGTCTAGGCAATGACGGACCCCAGGTGGTTCTTTGTGACCGTACCCTAACGTTTACCCCCAACACTGATGACATTGTAAGGAGATGTCGGCAGCGGCGATATCTGCTAAGGAAGCTCAACAACTTTGGGGTCAACAAGATCATACTCAGAACCTTCTACTACTCCTTTATTGAGAGTCCTCTACTTTTCCATCGCCTGCTGGTATTATTCAACCAGCCCGCAGCACAGGACCCGCCTGCACAACACAGTGAACGTCTGCTCTGAGATCATCGGACCATGCCCACTAACAATCCCTCCCTTTACATTTATCAGTTCAAGTATCAAGTACACAGACTTAAACGCTTAAACTTACAATCTTTGCTACTAGTCAGCTGGGCTACTAGTATAGTTTAAAAAAAAAATGTAAGAAATACAATTTTATTTCCAGCCAGAGGGGTAGGGGGTCTTCAGCTTTTTGTACTCGAACTTCAGGCGAGATTCTCAGCCAGGACTCCTGGCACATTTGTGTCAAAGCCTTGGTTTGAACAGATGTCAGTGCAATCCAGTTCCCTCATGACGTATAGCTAAAAAAATAAATAATAATAATAATAATCGCATTATTAACTAAATCCAATGGTGTGGCAGCCTAATAACACAGTCAACGCGAAAGGCAAATTCTGACTCTTCTTAATAAGATAAATCCTTACCAGTGCTACCTTAAGACAAACGAAGACACTGATGTGACATCAACCGCTTGTTTTCCTTAATATATAGTATGGAATGACCTAATGCCCGCACTGCAGAGGGCACCAGGATGCCTACTCCTAGGGGTGAATGCAGGCCAATTTCATTTAGTCTTGGATGCTTCACTTAGCTAGTCGACGCCTCTCATAAGTTGCCTGTAGGGGTGACCATCACGCATGTGTGAGGTGTGTCGTAAAACAGCAATCCCCCTGTATCCGCGGGTGACCCCTACAGTGGGTGACCCCTACCGCGGATGGTCGAAACCACGTACAACAGTGAAAAATCCGTAGATCCTCCGTCAGGTCCTAAAATTAGCATATCAAATGCTTTGGGACAGTTTGCAAACCGACCATTTACAAGGCAATAAAACTGTTACACGTAAATGTGTGTGTGTGCGTGTGTGTGCAGAATTGTTTCGAATTGGAAATCTCACTCCAGCCAACTGACCAAAGTTGACAACACTGCCATATGCCCATATAACATGATTTTCATGTTTATAACATTAAATACAGCCATTAAAAAGTACATTGTACGTATTTTACAGCACTGTACTCCCTCGAATGAAAAGGATTCTGATTCTTCAGAGACAATATAGCAATGAAAAAAACATTTTGTTTCAAGGGATGATTGAGCAATGAAAATGCTTTTACACCCATCAAAAGGACAAAGGAACAATGAAAAAATATAGGCTACTTTTACACACTTTACAATGAAAAATATATCGCGTATCTGTACATAACCTGAAATGAGAAAAGTTTAAAAGTATCTCGGCAGCTTACAGCCTGTAGTCGTTTGGTGCATGGTTTGAAACCCAGAAGTGGTTCGAGGTAAAACGCAGATACGGGGGTGTCACTATATTCAAATCGAAATCGCACAGAAATGGCACATAGTTCACATATAATTACATTGACTGCATTTGAATTGAAAATTCAATTTGTTGGGGGAAAAAAACTGTCACATAAGTATTGATGAATTTGATTATACGCTTAGTGGAATTTGTAACATCTTAAATTAGTGCATATTTCAGTCCGTATAATACAGAAATACATGCATATTAAAATTTATTTTAGGGAAAATTGTAATGTCAATTTATCACCAGTAAGTGTCAGGAAAGTACAACCAAACAAACAATACAGTCGCAAATACGCACATTAAAATACCACCGAATACATCTATAAATACCTGTAAATATTTGTCTATAATGAAATTGTCATCATCGTTGTTGAAATCAAAACACGAACACGTCATTGTGCTTTTTGTGGCAAGTTAGCAGTTAAATCTTTATTAAGTCTGCAGAGTCTTACCAAACAGCAGGTTAATATATCAAACAATTAGAATTTCCTTTCATTTTTAATACATACAAAACACTATAAAACGTCACTCTTTAACACTGTTTAATGGCACCGTTCACGTGACCAACCATCCCTACACTTTTTTGTTATCAGTACAAAAGCTTAATCAAACCAATCCTTCAACCTGGGCTGTTACACCACAGAAAAACCTACCAGGCTATTCAGGGTGTTTTTTTTTCATCGTCATGTCAAAAAATAAGACAAATTCTTGTCATATACAAGCCAAAGAAAAACAATAAATAAATCTAAATTTTTGCTGATAGTCAAAAGTGATCTTCTCCTGATTAATATTGGCCTGTGTTTTGAAACGTGGCTTACCAAAAACAAAAAGGCACTTTCCGGTCGAGTTTCCTTTAAGGACTGTATAGAAAAATAGGTATGGATTTGAACTGCAAGAACCTCGGGCCTAGGAGATGGACAGTACAGAAAGGAAACAAAAATAAAATCACTATTTCCCCACTGCGCATTCTATAAAACATAAAAAAATATCATAAAAGGCAAGAACGCTTTGAAGGCTGACGTTACAAAATAAGGAGGAAAAAAAATCCATGGGGTTGTTGGTATGATGTCATACCGAACACGCCCTAAAAATTAAGTTAATACTAAGATTTTACTACGGCTGTTCAGGTTCTTATCCCAGTGAGATAAACATGTTTTTTTTTTTGGTTCAGTTTTATGGAAGTCTGTCCTTTGGGATTTCTGGACATTTTGGGGGTTGGGAGGTGATTTTACGGTACAGTGACGTGGAAGGGGCTGCCCGGAACGTTCTCGTCTCCCCATTTGACTATGAGGATGTAGTCTCCCTTCTCCTTCACCGTGTACGTGACGTTGTACATTCTGTTGCCCATGTGTTTGACGTACACTTCTTCACACGGGGTCTTCGGCCCATGCACACCCACCATGAGCATGTTTGTGCCTGTGGGACAGACCAGGCACCTGACAGTTAACTGGACAATACCACTGACCTGTTAGAAAACTGAGTTTGCCTTTGTGCTCTACAGGTTTCCACCCCAAAAGACACACAATCTCTAAACTGTCTGCAGTGTGTCTGTTTTCTGTTTCTGTATGTCAGGCCTCTTTGATATATTTGTATATTTGCAATGATCCCCCCCCCACACACACATACACTAACCCCAAATAAACTTTACCTTGCAGCTCAATGGTAAGGATGTGCCTGTTAAGCTTATCAAAGAGGTTTTGGACCTGTAATCCTCTCTATGTTTAATATTTCTAAAATCTGCAATTTTGAAATAGTTCTGTCCCTAGTTCAACCCCCCCGCCCCACACACACAGTTCTCTGTTTTTTCTTCTTGCATCAGCACCTCCTGTGCAATTCCTTTGCGCCTCACCGGGGGGCAGCGCCCCACAGATTGAATACCTCTGCTGTTCTGCATAAGTGGGTGGAAGATGGAGGTAGATCATGTTCCTACTTCTGCGTGTAGGTGTAATATCCTCCCAGCAAAAACCAGCGTGTGGGTGTCTGCGTGCCCCAGGATATCCTGTCCTCTCTCTTCCTGTCCTGGGTTTATCACGACAGCACTCGTGCGAGAGGCTGCTCTCTCACTCTTACCTGCTTTGGAGCAGTCTACGGTGAAGGTGTTCTTCTGTCCTACGAAGGCCTTGGAGAGCCCAGCGCCCCGGGACACCACCTTGCTGGCGTCCGAGGAGAACTTGGGCATTGAGCCGTAGGCCCCAGCCATGGAGGACGTCTTGGTGACCGTCTCCACGTGCACCGATGAGGTCTCGTGCAAGCTGTGGCCCCCCGACAGTCGCGCCCCTGGCGGTGGAGACATGGCGATTGCATAAGAGCTGGAATCAGGACTCTGCAGGCGGCGTTACACAACCCCTCTCTTGATAGCGTGGGTCGGTGTGCCGTCATCCCAGTGCGGGGGCGTTACGATAATCCAGTGGGCTACTCCCCCATCATGCAGCCCACGAGCAAGCCTGCTTTCATCACTCCATATTAACCCCCACCCCCCATCCCCCCAAGCAAATCCAGGGCTCTTCACACACTGCAATCTCAAATAACACCCATTTCTGCATAGCGGCACATTTGTATACTGTGCCAGCAGAGCCCATTCAAACCCAAACACTTTGATTCTCGCTACAAAATGCATGTTTATGTACAGAATATTAATGTGCCGTGCTGTCTAGCTGTATTCAAATGAGCAAACCTTTCACACTAATTTTACTCACAACACCCCTTTGAGTGCTTAGATAAAGACACGGAATATATTAAAGGGAACGGTTTATTTTGCATGCGTGGTAAAGGGGTTGTTGACTGACTGTATATAATGAGAATTCATGCGCCCTACCTGTGACTTTAGCTTTGAAGGGACTGCCCACGATGTGCTGTGGTCCTCCGTACTTTATAGAGATCAGGTAGTTCCCAGGGGCCATCGGCGTGTATGTGACCTTGTAGCCCTCAGGACACTCGACACAGTCCATCTTCACCTTGGAGGGCCCATCGATGGTGACGGACAGGGCACCGGATCCGGCGTTGCAGGTGTTCACGATGAATTCTGAGGACACGCCTGTAGGGGGTGACAGAGCACATTCAGAATCATTCAGTTTGCTGCAGTGTATTAGCATAAAAGCATAATTAATATGTATAAGGCTTGTTTATGACCCTTATGAAGAAGATATCCATTTATGCATTATGCAGCAAAATTAAAAAAAAAAACATTATTTTCCAAGTCTGATTAAAATGCATGAGAATTAGCATGCTGTTCATGGAATTGCACCTGTGGTGCCACCCTCCAATCCAGGCCCAAAGACAGACACCATCCCAGGGTCCCCAGCCTGGCCTGGCTCCCCAACACGGATCTTGAAAGGGCTGCCCGGTATGTGGCTGCTGTTGAACTTGACGTCAATGGAGTGGATTCCGTTCTCCCGTGGGATGAAGCGGATTGCGTACTTGTCTGCAGGGGGAGACGCCACAGGATGTCACATGACACGGCAGCACCATTCCATTCATGAATTCCTCTCTCAAAACATTACAGGGTTTTTCTGAACAAAAAGCCTTGAGTGGGAATCACTTAGAAAAATAGCAGCCTTCAGCGGAACCGCGGTGACAAAGTGCCGTACCGCTGTCCAGCTCAGTCACGTAGCACTCCTCGACAGCTCCCGAGGGCATATGCACCTTGGCGTCGATGACGCCCCTTGCCCCATTCAGCTGCACTGCGAATGAGGCCTCCTGGTTCACCTTGAGACCCATCTCCTGAAAAGCGCAAAGGAAAGATGTCCGGCTTGGAATCAAGGAGTGAGAAAGCGCTGGAGAAGCGGCGTTAAGACTCAAGGTGACAGGCGATAAACAAAAACAAATCTAAAAGGATTCACGGCTTGAGAAATTGAGCTTGTGCAGCCGTGGGAGTTGATGAGGACGACCCATGAGTCCTCAGGTGCACAAGACAGATCCCTGCAGCCCACAGGAAAGCAGCGGAGCTGCACGTCCACAGCTGAGCCACGGAGTAACAAGGAAACCGCAGATGTCATACAGGAAGGTGCTAATTAGTGCCCGAGCCTGTAGCTCGAGGTGTTATTTTGGTTATGCAGGGGACATCTTTGGGTTTCGAAGGTGTCTACTGGACAATGGACAAGAGGGGGGGAGCCAGTCTTCGCAAAAGGATAGAGTGACGGTTTGGGGTGTCTTGTACATGTTCCCGCTGAAAATGGAAGCTTTACTGTGACTCTGCCCCATCAAAAATATCATAATCAAAGTCAGCTTTCTCGTAAATGTGCATGTGCACAATGGCAGTAGGCTCTCCCCATGAAGCATTACACACAGTACAGTAATAAATCATTGAAAGAGACTAATGATAGAGAAAATTATAGCCCATGAACCATATACTGTTTTTTTTTACCCCAAAAGGTGTTCTCTGTTCAAAAATGACAAGAGGCATGACCAAAAGCGGACCAAGAGCGCCACCTACTGGGGTCAGAAAATACAGCAAATGGTTCATGAGGTGTCATTTTGTCCATCAGTAATATCTATCTATCTATCTATCTATCTATCTATCTATCTATCTATCTATCTATATAGTACATAAAAGATATATATATGTGTTGCTTGGAACCGGCCGTGTGTGCTCCCTGCGGGGCAGGGTGAATGCGTACCTGCAGGCTGGTGACGGTGAGCCTCCGTGCATCGTCTGACACGCTGGCAATGGGGACGATGAAGGGGCTGTCAGGTATGTGCTCGTCATTGAATTTGATGGACACCTCGTAGTCGCCTGACTCCTGGACAATGTAGGAGACCCCACAGGAGCCGTCCTTCCTGTCCTCGAAGGAGATCTCCGCTTTGCTTGGACCCTCCACGGCGATGGACAGCCCTCCTGCACCAGCCTCCCGTGTCCAGATGCTGAATTCGGCTGGGGGAGGGGCCCTTGTTCATTAATGCCTTGTATCATACTTCCCATCTGTAAAACCCGATTAGTAATCGCTCCCACTCACCAGGAACACCAGCCACGCCCCGGTCCAGCCCTGTGCCTCCTGCTCGGACCTTGTGGGCCCCACCCTCCCCAAGGGGCCCCACAGTGAACTGGAAGGGACTCCCAGGCACATGCTGGCCCCTGTATTTCACGTTGACCGTGTGGGGGCCCATCTCCTGGGGCACAAAGCGCACGCTGTAGGTGCTGTCCTCGCCTTCTATGATCTCTGCATCCTCCGTCTTCCCCCCAGGGCTGGTCACCTGGGCTGTCATCTCTTGGGGTCCTGCTTCACCTAATAAGGGGAACCAAGACAGTGCATGTTTCAGGACTGGGTCACCATGGGACCTGCACCAAAATGCATATAACGCTGCGCTGGAAATCCATCCAGCTATCTGTCTGCTGACTGATCCAGCACATGGTTGGGCCTGAATCCTTTCCCAGATGGCACAGCACATAAGATAGGGGTACATCCTGGAAATCATGCTAACGTAATATCATTAGCCCCACATATAAAACTAGGCCATTAAGCGAAAACCAGATTTGAAAAACTCGGTACCCAGCCCCTGTGAGGGCTCACAGTAGCCTGCAGTCAAACATCACACAATTAAGCTTATTAAAAGCATGCATCAACCACAGAATTAAATTCAAAACAGTTATTCGATTTTTTTTTCCCTACACTTTTATAGCACAAATCTACTGTTACACAAAACACACACTGTAAGATATGTCAATACGTAATGTCTTGTTCTGCCATTTTGTTATGCAAGCCACATTTGGGCCAGATGATATAGCCTCGATGAGGTCATATTTTCCACTTCGGCTGCCCTTTCGGTCATAAATTACTGCTCCCGTTATTCTCTATCGAGACACACAGTTCTTATCCTGCCTCCGTAGCTCTTAAGGAGTGGAAGAGCCAAATTTAAACCCTTCCCCTTGTGCCACATACACGTGGGCAAACAGCACTTACGAAACAATGAAGCAATTCACAGTTAAAACTCAAAAAACAGCGAACAGGAAGGAGTTCAACAATAACAGGGGGATTTGCATTTAAGCTGTGTTTATGATGTTCATGGGGAAGCTTGCAGAGGGAGAGTTAACAAGCCACAAAGATGGGGTTGTCGTTATTCACACTCCCAGCCACCAGGTGGCGCTTTCACACACCCTCTTGCCGGGGAGGCATCCCACTGAAGGTACCCAAGCTCTCTCGGCCCAGGAACTCCCCGAAGACGTCGCGGAAGGGGTCCCCGCCGACCTGCGTGCTCTCTTCTACGCGCACTTCTCGCTTGGTCTCACCGCCGCGCGTCTTGCTGATCTCGGTGCGCTCGGTGCGCGTGTACGTGTGGCTGCTGCGCGTGAAGGTGTGTGTCAGGCGCTCCTGAGCCGACACCATCTGAAACCAGTTCCCTGGGGGGGTGGGGAGTGGGAGGAGGAGGAAGCATTTGAAGAGGAGGAGGTGGAGAAGGAAAGAGACAACAGAGGAGTGGAAGCTATGAAGAGCAGCTTTGAGGTCAAGCAGATGCTGGAGTCTTGAATGCAACCATCTGAAGCCCATGCGAGAAAAAAAACATCAAATGTGCGTTTATCCTTATTATGCCTCAAGCTCAATGTTTCGTGATTCATAATAAGAAATGCACTCGATGCACTGCAGTGCGCAAGCATGCTTGTCAGTGGGGAAATTCTACAAATAATACAGAAATTGGATCTTCCACTCCTAATGATCTGTAATGCAAAGTCCAATTTGTTGCTTTGTTTCAACCAAGGTGAGGAGCACAGGCTGCGTCGGGATGATTAGCCTGAAGAGGCACTTCATGCTAGGTTGGGTCTTTAAGTCAAAAGGGGAATTGGGATGGTGACTGAATTGATTACTGACTTGTAACAGCTCCCTCTACGGGGGATTCCCCCAAACGGGCTGTGACCAATCAGCTGAGCCACCAAACGGGCTGTGCCCAATCAGCTGAGCCACCAAACGGGCTGTGCCCAATCAGCTGAGCCACCAAACGGGCTGTGACCAATCAGCTGAGCGAAGGGAGGATGTGGTGCGTTTGTACTCTGGCGTGAGAGACTTGAGGCCACGGGACTACGGTGGGGGGGGGTTTCCCCCAGATTGGGGAATGGGTGGAAAGTCATGCCCCGATTAGCCGCTATCCGTTTTGCTGTCGAAGCTTTTTTGTTTCCTTCACTGTGTCTGCTTCCATTGTAACTCTAGAGCAACGTCAAACAACTGAAACAAACAAATGTGAGCCACGGCCTTGAATCCCGAAGCGAAAGAAGAGAGAGAGAGACCAGAAAAGAAAGATAAATGGCTAATGAGGGAAGTCAAAATAAAAGAGCATGGGGACTGTCCTGCCTCACACAGATCACACTGTCTTTTTACTGCACTCTGTATTCCTCACCTGGGATTTTGAGGTTGAGGTCACAGGTGCTGCCCACTGTGGCGATTGAAGGGGCCTGTCTCTTCCTGGTAATGCTCTCCTTCATCCTTCCCTCTCCCGTGACCTTCACCGTGAACGGGCTTCCTGTGAACGCAACAGATGCTCCCGATCATGCT
>JAODJX010000065.1:20822665-20832746 GCA_026776945.1 Isichthys henryi | reverse complement strand
CATCACCGTCGACCGTGCTCCAGGAGAGAGAAATAATTACATAATTTGTGATTTGCAGAGATGTTGTTACCGACCCGTATCAGAGTGCAGGAAAAGTGACTCACCTGGGACGTGCTGGTCAGCGAACTTAATGTTGATGATGTAGTTGCCAGGCTCTGTGGGGCAGTAGGTCACCTTACACGTCCCGTCCTCCACATCCTCACAGTTTATGTCCACCTTGCTCGGACCCTCGATTGACAATCCCAGTCCTCCATATCCTGATGTTGACACAACGGGGTGGAGAGGAATTAGCAGTGGACCAGGGCCTGTTGTCAGTGACATGTAACATAATCTAGTATCAGTCTGTCTTCCAAGTTAGCTAGTGGTGTTTGTAGGCATCAGTCATGCTCTTCACTTCGGTCCCTGACTGTTGGCCAGCTTGGAAACTTCTTACTTTCTTTGGATGCACTTCCAGTATTCCCCTGACACTGTACTATTTATTTATACGCTGGTTGCAGTTAATTAGATCCATTGCATAACCTAACAATTTGCAGTGATATTGGCGCACTCAAAGCAAAGCTGATTAAAATTTTGGCTCCTCCTTGCTGAACTCTTACCTGCGTTCCTTGTGTCTACAATGAACTCGGCCACTTCGAAGGTGTGGCCTTCCGCCAGACCCTTGCCGAACACCTTCACCTTACTAGCGTCCCCGATCTCGGACTGGCCCACCATGATCTTAAACGGGCTGTTGGTCACATGCTTTCCACTCTTCTTCACGCTCACTACATGTTCACCAACTTCCTTAGGAGTAAAGGAGATACCTGTGGAGACACGGAGAAGATTTAAAAAAATAACCCATTCTCTACACTGGACATTACACCAAAACGTATCATAAGACCAAGAGCAGCCCTGAGAAGCAAAAAGATATTGAAGAAAACCAATCACTGAAGGTCACTGATACTTTAAAAGTTCACATCCAACGTATAAAGTGATTGCTGGTTCAGGGTCTGATTGCTTCTATAACCTTGACGTTCAGCCCTACGTCTCAGACTAATCAAAACGCCTACAAGATCTAAACAGATAGCACTTGGTAACACTGTATAGTGTTTTGGGCTAGAATAAACATGACCACCATTGGCCAAGGCCTAGCACATGCAGAGCAGCTCACCAATGTGGCGATTGGGGAGTCTTTTAAGAAGACATGGCTCCTCGTTGCCCGAAGGAGCTCGGATGCTCGCTGTAAGCGAGCTGAGATCTGTTTCCGTGATCTTCAGAGAGACGTCAGTTGCCGTGCCGACATTGAGCTGCGAAGTTCTCATAGAGTCATCGCCTGCAGAATGAGAACAAGAAACCATTCAGCACTAAATCACCACCAGATATCATCAAAAAAAGGTCGAGACCCTCAATGAGAGTCAGTTCCTGGGGCTGCTTGTTGGAATGAAACACAAGGTCCAAAAGTAAGTCCATACTTCAAACTTGGGGCATCCTATATGATCTACATCCCCATTTCATCCCACGTAATCTTCTCAGTCAAAAAGAATCACTGACGGGCTGTTTGCATAAACAGTGGAAACACTAAGATGTGGAACCGAGAGACCTTATGGTGGAAGGGTTAGTGTGAGTGTGAGGGGGTAGATGGAGGAAACAGGTGGTTCCTGCCAATCTGAGCCTCACAGAAGCCTAAACACAACCAGACGCTCATTGTCCTAGAGCTGCTCAAGAGTGACAAAAACAAATGATACCTGTAATCTTAGCCATGAAGGGGCTGCCTGGGATATGCTTGTCATCGAACTTGACGACGATGTTGTAGTCGCCGGGCGCAGTGGGCATGTAAGACACGGAGCAGGTGCCATCTTTGTTGTCCTTGCATGTGATCTCTGCCTTGGATGGACCCTCCACAGCCAGTGACAGACCACCTGAGTGAAAGCGTTGGCTCATTTTAAATTCCTTACAACCTTTTCTTTTGCAATATATACTGTAGTATTGCAATAGTTCTAATCATTTCTTACACTGTTGCCCACCCATTCATCCATCCATCCATCCATCCATCCATCCATTCATCCATCCGTCCACTTAACCAGTACAGGAGCCAGTTCGCATTACCTGGATGTATTACGACTACAGGAGTAAACAGAGAACCCAGAGGAAATCTACACAACAGGAAAACTCTGCTTCTCTCAAACCCCAGTCAAAATCAAATAAAAATGACATTTCTTTATTAGCCCTGGTCGTCAACCTCTACCTAGTCGACAATACTCCACACAACTGTTTCATTTTCCAGCGGGCCATACCTTCTCCAGCATCCTTGGTGACGATGGTGAACGTCGCGGGCTTGTTGACCACACCGTGGCTCAGGCCAGGCCCGTAGGCCGTCACATGACCACTGTTGATGGCATCCACATAGAACTGCAAAGGGCTTCCTGTGAAAAGAGGAATGCGACACAAATCAGCCTTTGGTGATTGCTTATGAACTAGCACTTTTAGTGTTCCTATCCCTCCAAATCTCAACTGTGTTTTTCATTACGTTTGGTTTCCACATGTCACTGCGAGGCAATATCTTTGGCTCTTTGGTAAAATAAACCATATGCATTAAAAAACACTGACACTATTCAATGACACTACTTGGGGCTCTCTACCTGGTATGTGGTTGCCGTCATACTTGATGTCCATCTCATGTAGGCCCTTCTCTGTTGGGGCGTACCTCACCGTTACTGTGCCATCCTTGTTGTCGGTGATATGGGGACGAGCCGTCTTGCCAGATGGCATGCGAACTTCACCTACGAGGCACAATGATATCTTGTCACAACCAAACAAAACCCAACACCTACACACCGCAACCTGGCACGAATATGTGCGAGTGTTTGTGTAACAGAGACTGGTCTGGCAAAGAAACCTTCGAACCCAGAAATTGCTAACAATAGTAATCTGAAACACATTGCTGCTATGCACACAATTCGACACTATAAATAAAGTCTAAGGAGAACGGCACCCAAGAGAGCTTCCATGAAATCAGTAAATTAAACGAGAATCCAGCTGGATTACAGGGGAAAGGAACCTCGCCTACTTTACTGGGAGTTGACATATCTGTCGTAAATACTGACTGCTGCCAATAGCGAGAGCCAAGTCATATAAAAACGAGGGCTTATTGGGGCGTCAAAGGCCGGTCGGCTTAAATGTCTCTCTGTCGCCCGGGGGACAACTAGGGATCTCACCTGTGATCTCGCCCTTCTGTACTGTGAAGGGTATGACTAGATTGAAAGGTCGGAGCAAAGGCTCTGCCCCCTCAGCGGGGACCGTCGGTTCCTCCGTGGCCTGGAAAACGCGCAAAAAGAAGAGTGACTTAGTGGTCAACTGCGTAACTGACCAGAGAACGAAAGGAAGGGATGGGGAGGGGATGTCGAGGCCTGAGAGAGATACCAGTTACAGGCGACAAAGACAGCCAAGATTTCAGGCCTTGTAGGCCGATCTGACGAGAGACAGAGCAACTGAAAGGAAAACAAATGACCGACAAAACACCAAACCATGCAGAGAAATATGATACATCAATCCAAGAGAACAACACGGTAAAAACACGCACAAAAACATACAAACAATAAAGGGGAAGACAGAATCAGTTCTGTCAAAGAACTACAATTTTTCATAGGGCCTTCCAAACTCAATAATATAATAATATAATATAGCATAACAACATCACCAGTGTAATGATCATTTAACAGAAAACCCATTGCCTGCACCTGGGATTAATATAAAAAAAATGTGTTATGATAATTTTACCTTATAAACTATCCAAAAAGCCATGGTTTTTAACGAAGCAAGGACCTGCTTCTGTTCAAAAAACTGTAGCTCATGATTATGAACGTCTGATATTTTCAGAGACTTTAAATCTCCGCAATGTTCTCACAGCGTTCCTGAGGCCTGGTGATACAGACCTTTTCGGGGGTCGCTTAAATGTCATGAGAACGTTACGGGTCGCCTCGGTGGATGGGTTAAAACGGGACAGAGGGCAGAGCGGGGACGGGAGACAATGCATGATTAACAAGGCGGTAAACGAATTGGATGACTGAGTGAACTGATGGATGAACCAGTGATGTAGAGAGGGATGATGGGAAGGATTAAGTGAAGCTAGCAAGTGTCCATTTTCTGCCACTTAGACATACCCTCTTAATATGTCTCTAGTACTTCCATAGTATTAGCAAAAAGCTACAAATGGTGAGCTACTAAGCATATGAAGATTGTGATACGTGCTATAATAGTTCATCATGGTTTATAATCAAATGGCAATTGTATTTATTTATGCAGTGAATCAATCACATATACGAGTCTGAAAACTACTTTATGGTTCATTTTTGCTCAGCTTTGCCCGAGGGTATGTCTGAGCTATTCGACAGAAGGGTTCTGTTGAGTAGAGTCCAGAGGGGAGGACGATGGTGTGCAGGGTATTAGTGAATGAGGGGATTGGTGATGAAGGGACAATGGCCCCTGGGGACACTGTGTCTCCATGGACTGGGGGTGTGTGTGTTTATACCCAGTGTGGGGGGTAGCCCTGGTAGGGTGCGTAGGGCTGATGTAACTGTAGCTTGTCACATGGTTCCTCGATTATAGGGATGGTGTCACATGCCTAGTGGGAAGGTAAGTCAGAGACAACATACCCATGTTAATACACACATCCATTACCATCTCCACACTGTTAATGACATCTTACGTAAGATCAGAGCAACGAGATACTTCTTAAAGGCTGTAACCACACGGGTAACACTGGGCCACTTCTTTACGTTAAAGATACGCTTTTCCAAAAGAATAAACAGATTCAAAGACGTCCGCCGGCGTTGCTTTTAAGCGCAACCTCTTTAGTCTCCTCCCGACAGTCAGACGTCCACAAGAAACACGCCGTCAAGAAAAACCTGTTAAATCCGCGTGCAACTTCATTCCTGACATTTCACAGTCACAAGAGAACGAGGACATGGCCCATCTGCCTTGCTTTTCTTCACTTTGCGAAAGGGAACGGTCTGTCTTTACCGGCTCAGTATGCAAATACCTGCCACATCCCAGAGCGCACAGGCTCTACGATGTACATCATTTCATTCTTTATACCTTATTCTTTTAGATACATACAGAGGAAAAACCTACCGCATGCTTTCTCACAGCTGCATATTCATATTTGTGTTAAATAAAATTATAGTGATGTTCAAACAATTCTGTAGGCTTTTGGTTTGAAGTTATCGAAATGTTTCAACGTTACATCTAGTTCCTTTGCATGTCTCGAACAATTTCAAACATGCAGAACAGGCCAGAAGAGTAATATGAATATATATTGTCATGTAACCCTAACAGGAAGGTACGTACCACCACATGGAAGGGGCTGTTGGGAATCTGCTCCCCTCCGAAGCGAATGGTGATGACATATTTGCCCGGCTCTGGGGCCGTGTAGTAGATGTCGAAGGTGCCGTCGGAGTTCTCCACCACGTCCACATCCAGCTCCGCACCGTCGGGCGTGGACACCTTGCAGGTGACCTTTCCCTTTCCTGCAGCTTTCGCATCCACTGTAATGACGGTCTCCTCCCCGATCTGAATGGTGGATCCAAGACCTGTACCTGTGAAGGATCGGTATCACCCACAGGGAACCGATTCGGCCCAGTGATTCACCTGCTCACTCACAACTGATCTTCATGTGCAGATCTCATGTTGATTCAACTGCTTACCCAATCCATGTCCACCAATGGATACTGTAAATTAAAAGAAGACAACATGATGCTTTAGTAATGGTTTCCACGGCTGCTGTAGAATAGCCTGGAATAGCCTTACGGCCAGGACTGACCTGTGACCAGGCATTTGCTGGCATCCCCTGAAGGCAGGGCGTGGATGCGGTAGGGCGAGTATGGAATCTCATCTCCACCGTACTTGATGGTGATGGTGTAGCGTCCCGTCATGTCTGGGACGTAGGACACTGTGTATGTTCCATCTCTGTTATCCCGGATGGTGGCTTTCTTCGGCTTCCCCTCGGGATCCTGGGAGGCAAACGCGCCTGTTATTATTCGTGTATAACATGTGATTCGGTTTGTCTTTCTGATAGCGTGTGTCGCTGAGCACACTGGTCGTTCTGCTTTAGTGATCGTCCTGTACCATCATCATCCGCTAGGTCCTTTTCTCTAGATATGCTGAACACATTGTCGATGTTTACATGTATAAACCAGGAGCACCAGGTGGCCGTGCGACAATGGAAAATGAGTGACATTGTTCTGAAATCTATTTCAGCTGAAGAACAGTATTTGTACCAGAGACTGTTTTTGGAGGACACACAAGAGAGTTGATTGAACTTAATATGTGTGCGATTAACGACTTGAAAACAGCCAGAAAGCATTATTTTCTTTGAAGTTAGTCAAGGACTTCAAACCACATAAAAACACAAGTCCACACACACTTACAGGGATCAATTAAGGGTCTAGATATCAGAATTTTAAAAAGGGTGAGTTTTCTCTTAGTTGAGTTCCAGTTATTGCAAAAGCAGCTCTTGGGGGGCCATTTTGTAATTTTCTTCCCAAATCCTTGCTATTCCTGCCATATCTTTAGAATGGTGGGAACAAAAAAGCTTTTAATATGTACAGTCTGACACACTCGGGTATGAGATATTTGATAGGAGTCATTTCCTTCATGAAAATTTCTGTGTCTTGACTGAAGAATGAACGGATCAGTGATGGTTAATCCCAACTTCATAAAAAAAAAATTTAAATTATGAAGGTTCCATGGGGTGAGCTAATTTGTATATCTTCTTGCATTGTTGACACGGAATATTCAGTTCATATTTTATGTGTCTGAAGTCTTAAACAGCACCACGGGTCACATAGATTAAAGGTACTTCCGTTTGGTACACTTAAAAAAAATCTATGTATTGCACGCAATTCATTTGCATTCTGAGGGAAAAAAAATCACAAAAATTCTACTTGGTAAAAACAAGTATGGCTGGGAACGGAGGGCGTGTCGGGGTCAGGGCTGGGGAGACGGTGGACAGGGTGGAAGGTGGAAGCAGAGGCCACAAGCTGCATGGCCTTACAGAGCCTTTCCTAAGAAAGGGTGTGGGGTTGGGTCCCTTTACGTCCCTTTTACATCTCTCCCACACCCTCCTGCCTCAGTCTTCCACAAAAACTGAGGCCTCCTGTTCCCAACCCTCAGGAACCTGGAGCGACAGGCAGAAACTCTTTCTGAACAACTGGAGGTATGAAGTGTAGTTCAGTGTTCCTGTAGGTAATCAGTTATTTCGTGTGTCTTTTAAGTACATATTTGTAAATACAGTATGAGGCCAAAGCATTAATTACTTTGTCATTAAAATTGAACCTTTTCACACTGGATGAAAGAGGTCTCCCAGCGACCAATCGATAATGAAACTCACCAGAATCTGCACGGTGAGCAGTCCTTCTCCGGCGTCCCGTGCGTCGATGGTGAACTCAACGGGTAGGCTGGCGGGCACGCCAGAGGCGTTAAGCCCGGGCCCACTGGCACGCACCTTGCTGGCATCGTGAGCGGGCAGCACTTTAATCTTAAACGGGCTGAGAAATTAAGGGCGATGGGGAAACAGTCAGGAACACGTAAGACCAACTTCAGAAAAACAACGAAACATGCCGTGTTTCAGCATAAACCGGGGCAGACGATAAACTGGCATTCGATGGCAGCGCGACCTCCCCAGCAGCCCGCACTGTATGACTCATCCTGTAGCGCAGAATCCTGTTGAGATCAATTACTACCCTTCGATGCAGTTGCCCTCTAACAGGAAAGGAAGCGGACATGAACTGACTTGTTCCAGCCATAATCCTGAATTTTTAAGAAAAAGCCCCTTTGACACAGCAAAAGACGATTCGAGAAGGTCCTCACCTCCGAGGAACCTCCTGCTCGGCATATTTAACCGACACAGTGTAAGGCCCGTCCTTGGCAGGCGTGTAGTTGACCGTGTGCGTGCCATCGCCGTTGTCTTTGATGCTAACGGGTTCAGCTGCCCCTGGTGACAAGGAAAAAAAGTAACAAAAAAATAATTGTACTCTCGCATGAATAATTCAACTGTTCTTTGAAAGATAAGAGAAATATACTGTCCTTCAGTTCGTAACTCCTCAGGGGCCAAGAAAATGGGGCCTCGTTTATGAAACAGTCATTTTAATTCTGTGCTGTGTTTCTCCTTAAAAATAGGAGTGTGAATTTTGTGTATTAGAAAATATGTGTAAGTCTGGGGTGCAAGAATATACATATATGTGTGTGTGTGTGTGTTTGTTACCGATTGCCTGTAATACGACGCGAGAGAGAGTTTTGCATGTATGAATTTACATTTGTGTGTCATTGGTATTTGTGAATCATACGTGCGCTTGAGTATTTGCCTTGTCGGCGTGTGTATCTACACACACAATGTGTAAGTGAATGTGTGTGTGCGTGCCCGTGTCTTCCGTGGGTTTGTGCATGTGACACGGCTTATTACCAGTTGGACCATAAAGCAGCACTTCGAGGGGGGCCAGGCCGGCTTTGCTGGTGTCCACGGTGAACGTTTGGGGCACGTGCGCCCTCACGCCGTTCCCCAGCCCAGACCCGGAGCATTTCACCTTGCTGGGGTCCACCAGCTCCCGGACTGGAACACGGAAGGGACTTCCTGTATATCGGAGACACAGACACACCTCATCTACCTTCTCTGTCACTGCAGAAGCTTCTGTACCATTTCAAATCACTTAAAACATATGAATGAATTTAGCAGTATAACCATTATGACCCGTTTGTCACATTACATAAGGAACCTCCAGGAAATTGGTTCAGACATTTATCTGTCACACATTCCAGAAAACTGTCTCAGACCAATTGTGCATTATTTTGACTTCTGCTAAATGGAATCAAATTAAAACTGCTTGTATGATGTCATTAAAAATGTCACAGGAACGGATGTCGGATAGTAATAGGCCTAAATTAGGTACGACAGGATGAATAGAGAAATCCTGGAAATTTTTAAGTCTGACCCAACCCAACCTAATCTAATCGAATTTAACCTAACCTAAACTAACCACAGAAGTGGAAATGTGATGTCATATCCTGTCATTTCAAATGTGATGTCATATCCTGTCATTTCAAACACAAGGTACCAGGTATGGGATGCCCTCCAAAAGTGATATTGACGTCATAGTCCCCAGGGGTAAACGGGATGTACTCCACGCTGCAGCTGCCATCTTTGTTGTCCTTACAGGACATCTTGGCCTCAGAGGGTCCCTCAATGGCCAAACCCAGCCCTCCAGTCCCTGCACCTCTGGAGGAATAAATTCGGGAGCTTGTCACTACAGAAAAGCACAAATCTGTGGCACACATTCCATCTCAGTTCGGTCTCTTTTCCATAGCAACAAAATAAAAATTCCAGACAGCATTTCCCTCTTAATGAGAACGTCCTGCCAATACCTTGTTTCCACGGTAAATCGGTTGGGCTTGTTAACCAGTCCCTCTTCCAGTCCAGGACCATATGCCCGCACGCGTGTTGGGTCACAGCCCTCAGTGACCATCACTCTGAAGGGACTCTTGGGAACCGCAACGTCATCATACAGGATCTCAATCAGGTGCATGCCTGCAAAAGCAATTAAATCATCAACAGTTTTGAATATGTTATGTGGTGTAAAAGCTTGTTATAGACCATAGCAGAGCCCCTCGGGAATATGCCAGTCTGAGGATTTTTGCTTCTTTACTAAAGAATAGAAAGTTAAAGAGAGGGTGACAGCGACAGGTCCAGTGGCTCCAGCGATTCACAGACTCAGTCTGGATCAATACAGCTTTTCACAGAGCAGCGCTGGTGCTCATTACATTGCAGGAACACCTGCTCTAAGCTCAGCAGACATGGCAACTGCACCAGTGTCACCTGTGTGACTCCCCCCGGCTCAATCTCACCACTTCACCGCCTCCGACAGAGATGGATGCTGATGAGTCCCCCTCCCCAGGCTCAGGCATTACTCTCAGTATTTCTGCCAGTGTCTCCAGCCAGTATTGAGTGCAGGGGGCCATGCTGGGCCACCACTTATTTATAGTCTCCCCCAAGCTCCTGCCTCCCGCGGCGGGGCCGGGCGCGGGGGGGGGGGGGGGGGGGGGGGGGGGGGGGGGG
>JAODJX010000065.1:20808750-20822565 GCA_026776945.1 Isichthys henryi | reverse complement strand
TAACTAGTCCTATTTTTATGCCCCCCCGGCTCCCCCTGAAACCCTAAACTTGCCAAGCTGCTTTCACTGCTTGTCTCTTTATGGATGAACTGGTGTTTGGAAAAACAACGCAATGGATTTTTTTACAATACAAACTGTGAAGCTACAGTCATTTTCGCCCAGACTAACGGCAAGAGCAGAAACCACAGACGCGTTTGGTTTTCAATTAACAGATTTACCGGGAAACAGTGATAATTCCGCAATGACCATATGTTTTCCAAGTTCTCCCAAAATGCAGACTTTACCGGATCATACACTGTCAGAAAAAAAAGAGTATCAATTTGTACCTGCTTGTCACTGGAGCTGTACCCTCAGAGTCTGCCACTTGTACCCTATAGCTGTAGGTACTTGTACCTTTTAAGGTGCAGAAATAGACTATGAGGAACATTTTTGTACCACTGGGTGTACATTAATGTTGTTTGTACCTTGGGGGAATCCCTTAAATTAGACATTTAAAAGGGACACTTACCTACAGCTATAGGGTACAGTTAGCAGAGCCTTGAGGGTACAGCCCCAGTGACAAGCAAAGGTACAAATTGGTATTCTGTTTTTCTGACAATGTATTTTTGAAAATTATATGGAAAAAAACGTTTAATTAGATTGACTCCATATTTGTTTTTTAGCAGTAGTTACAAACGAATGAATGTCTCTCTTCTCTGGTACCCTACCGTCTTCATAAGCTGTGTACTCCAGCCTGTAAGTCCCATCTCCCTTGTCCGTAATGTAAATGTCCGTGTTGTTTCCTGACGGGTTAACGATCCGGGCTTTCACATGCCCGCCCCCAACCTTGCTGTGGGCGCGAGCATCGACGATGAAGTGCGTGGTGACCTCCCGGAGCACCCCTGCGAACAGAGCGACGAGTGATGAATTACGGTCCTCCGCAGGGCAGAGGATCTTCCACAGGACAGTGACAAATTGGCAAGAGAAAGGATCATGGGAAGTCGCCATTTAACGGGACCCCCAGAGGTAGTGGACTATCCATCAGGTCGCTGACAGTAAGAGGCAAGTGGACATCAGACAAACAGGGTCGCACTGGGTCAGCTTTACTGGTAAAGACCTCATTCTTTACTTGGTAGCGAGTGCAGAATTTCAGCCTCAGTGAGCCTCGATTTACTGGCGCGAGTGTCCCCAAGGCAAAAAGCTGCCTTCAGTTTCTCCATGTCTCACCATGGAAATTCATCTCCTGGCATTGAATTAAACGGAAGCAGAGCTACGCACGTAAGACCTTGTATTCTCGTGCTGTGTCGATAGGAACACTATTTCCCAAGTCAGCCAGACGTGCCAAAAAGTCAAAAGACAATGGTGTGAATGTGGCGAATCGCAGGCACGTTTCTGTCTACGCCGACAGCACACACAGGACCTCTGGTAAGTAACTTCGTTCACGTTCAGCCCCGTCTACATTCTCCTTTCACAAGGTCTTTTTGATCTAAGAGTCGAAGTAGCAATTTTCTAAGAACAAAGTAAAAAAATAATAATTATTTGGGAACATTACAGGATCTTGCAGCGCACTGTGACCCAGATAACCATGATTGAACAGCCTTGGCCTTGTCATATTCATTTTAAAAAAATATGAACTGTTAGCTTACATATAATATACAGACCAATCTTTTACTAAAACATTGACGTCACCATCCAATTATAAAGGTCTGTTCTGACAGAAAGAAAGACTAATGCGGATTGAACAAATGCCCATCCACTAGCAATCCATCACCCAAAGGCAAGTCAGAGACATGATTCTGCGGAGGGATCCTTTGGTGGAAAACGTGAAAACATGTAACAGCTGCTGACTGTAATCTGATTGGCTCCCGTTCACAGCAAACAGAGCGCAGTGTGTCCATTTGAGGCCCAAGCCGCTGCAGATCAATGCTTGTTTTTTCAGCGTGTTGGGCAGAAAGGACACTTGGCAGAAACGGCTTCAGGTGACGGGATTACTGCTGACCTGACACTGATCTGCTCACTAGATGGGTACAAGAAAAACGTTCAAGATATGAACAAAGTTCTGTGGAGAGTCCAGAAGAAGTCCTCCTACCTCTGGGTTCAATGCCTGGTCCATACACCTTCACTCCACTGGTGTCGATGGCAGGGTCCACCTGGAGTCGGGCAGGGAATTTGGGCACGGCGTGTCCTCCATATTTGATTGTGAGGGTGTACATCCCATGGAAGGAAGGGATATAGGTGATGGAGTACGTGCCATCACTGTTGTTCTGAATGTGGACCTCGGCCTTGGACCCGGAGTCTGATATTATCTCAATGGTGAGCTCAGCTTCCCCAGCCTTGGAGCAGTCCACGGTGAAGGAGCCCGCCTCGTTGACCTTGCCCCGCTCCAGGCCCGGCCCGCTGGCTGTCACCTTGCTGGGGTCGAAGACCGGCTGGACCAGCGCTTTGAATGGAGAGCCAGGAATGTGGGCCTCGGCAAAAAGGATGTTGATGGAATATTCGCCGGGCTCAGTGGGCAGGTAGGACACGGAGCAGGACCCATCGCCGTTGTCCTGGCACTCGATCTTCGCCTCACAAGGCCCCTCCACTGTTAGGCCCAGGCCACCCGTGCCTGCCCCCTTTGTGTCAATAGCAAATGGGGCCGGTTTACCCACAATGCCTCCTTTCAATCCTGGGCCATATGCACGTACCTATAAGACAGGAAATGTTATCTGTGCGGTTGACTTATTAATAACTCTCACTATAACAATTAGATCTTAAAGATTCTAGGAACTAAAATGAAAAATAAGAGATTTTGTTTACTTTTGATGGGTCAGGGGGCATGACCCCTTCTACAGCAAAGGGACTGCCGGGCAATGGGTTCCCATCATAGCTGATGTCAACCTTGTAGGGGCCCTCCTCAGGAGGGATGTACTTCACAGAGTGAATGTCATTGGCCGTGTCTGGTTCCATCTTGCACGGGATTGGCCGTCGTGAGGGGGATGTGATCTTCACATCAACTTTTCCCTGCCCTCCAGCACCCCTTGTGTTGACTGCAAACTCCTGGTCCTTGCCAACATCCACTTCTGAAGACACAAAGAGGCAGTTCCTAGGTAATTCTCCCCCTATTGCGCCTCGTCCTGCTTTTACACATTATGGCAATAATGCTGCTTATTATAATGCTCAACTAGCGGTTGCCCACTGTTGAGTTGTGCTTGCAAGGCTTACTGTTGCTGAGGTCTTGAACTTTGACCTTGTTGAGATCCAAAGGAGGGGCGACAGTGATGCTGAACGGGCTCTTGGGAATGGGATCACCTCCGTGGGAGACAGCGATGGTCATATTTCCCTGAGGAGGGGAACACAGTTACTCATTCAGCAACAAAACAAAAGGGGTTTTTCCACAGCATCAAGTACAGTACTTATGATACTTCAAGTACCAAATGTACTGTGGTACATTGGAAAAGTGCCCAAAGAGTATTATGTAATACCCATATTAATTCAGTATTAAAACTCTAAATGTTATTTTTCACACTACACAAAGCAGACAATCTGAACCTAGAGAAGCTATTGGTTACTCACTAGCAGGTAAGCACATGGTACGATACCATGGATGGGCCAAGTGCGTCGGTCTTACCTGCTGCACGGCTGTGTACCTCACAGTGTAGGAGTAGTCATGGTTGTCAATGATCTCAAAGTCCCGCACGGCCTCTCCCTTGGCGGCGCCGGTAAAATGGACGTCGAGCTTGGCTTTGCCAGCGCCTTTTGTGTACACCGTGAAATGCGTCGGCTTGCCCACCTCCACACCTGTAACGTGCAGAAGTCGTTAGGAATTCGTTTACCGTGGTCATGTTTATCGGACACCATTGCCGATGAACGACCCTGGGCTTCTTCTTCAGGTTCGACAGCAGGGGACCCCTGGAAGCACGTGAAGTCGCGTTGCCGCGATCCCGTGAGGACATACCTGTCTTGTTCAGTCCAGGTCCTTCTGCCTTCACCTTAGCAGCATCGTGGGAGGGATCAACTTTGATGCGGAATGGGCTGATGGGAATTTCCTGCATCCAAGCGAGAAGAACATATCTCAGTTTACGGTGCTTGTCATGTGACCATAACAGACAGCCGAAGAAGCTCCAGCCAGACCCACCTGGTCAGCAAACAGGACCATTATGGTGTAACGTCCTGCGCCAGGAGGGGTGTACTTGACAGTGAAAGTGTCATTGTCATTCTTGATGATGTCAAAGTCGATGTCAGCCTCAGCTGGCCCAACAACACCAGGAGCACATTTGATTCCAATGCTGACGTCGCCTGCCACAGTGAGACAATGGAATGACAGCATTATAGTCACATGATCATCATACTGTATTCATAAGGCCAAATGAATTTCTTAATATACACATTAGTCCAGAGTATCCTACTTACAGTTTAGATTATTCTTACCCTGTCCAGCTTCACTGCAGTCCACGGTGAAATAGGTAGGCTCGTTGGCTTTCAGCCCTGCCTTCTCCACCCCTGGTCCATATACTTTCACATTCTCTGGGTGACTACCTTCCCCAATGGTCACCTGAACATAATTAGCACCGTCCACCATGAGGGCAGAGTCAGATTTCATGAAGCAGTAAACATGAACTCTAGGCCCAGTCTGGATGGACCCCAGAATCACCACCTATCCTGGCGCCAAAGTGTCAGTCTCCCAGATGTTACTCCTTTTAAAACACACTGCTAAGGATACTTTTTAGAATTCTGCTCTGACCAATTTTTCTCTCATTTCTATCACTAACATTTCTTCTAATATTAATGATAACATCCTTGGTAACACCTTACTCGACAAGGCAAAAATACTTAGGTATTAATTAACCACAGACTTATAGTTTCAAGTCTTAGTTACATACTGATCTCATGTTAATGAATCCTGATGCATCTTTCATCCCAAGTAGTTACTTCATTTGTTAGTATATCTGGTAATACTGTAAACTCCGTTTAACTACTGAAAGAACTACTGAAGAAAGAAGTAATGATTAACACAAGAACTACTCATGTTTTTTCATTATTGATGAATCGTGACCCAGATTTTATCTCAAGTACCGACTATATTTATTTATGATTTGTACTTCAGTAGTAACTGAGTTATTACTAAATATCTGTGCCCTGTGTTACTGATGCCTTGATTTCCAGGAGGGTTTGTGGTCTCTCACCCTGAAAGGGCTGTTGGGAACGTTGACCTCTCCCCACGTGATGATGATGGTGTGCTTCAGTGGCTTGGTTGGGATGTAGACACAAAAGAACGTGCTGTCCCCATTATCCATAATCTGAATGTCAATAGGGAAACCTTCTGCATCCTGAAAAAAATATATATGCACAACATCATCCACCAGGCTGACGGAGAAGCCAGAAATTATGTCAGCCTTGTCAAGGATCATGTTTTCGTAACTGACACCATAATCCGAGCCACACACAATTTCAACTTAACGCCTTAAATGGTGGTGAACAAGTCAGAATGTCAGCTGGAGAGGTTGAGCACTCCACGGCACGTCAGCCAATGCTTCAGCTGCTCGTGGCGTCGTGCAGTCTCTGAAAATCCCCTGTACCTGGGCGTAAATTTTCAGCTGCCCTTTCCCGGCGCGACGGGCGTCGATGGTGAACTCGGCAGGCTTGTTCACGATACAACCGGTGGGTTCCAGGCCTGGACCATATGCTTTTACCTGCAACAAAAGGCATAACACCATGAGATTATCGTGGTCATCACCGCCGGCCAAGGGAATAATTGGAAGCAGAAGGTTGCATTTAATTCGTCTCAGATATTTACACAGCTGGTGCCCTTATCCAGAGTTATGTTGGAAAATCAGTTGAGAAATAGGCTTATATATATTTAAATAAATTTTAACGGTCATAAACATCAGAGGGGGTGACCTGCCTTCTCTGGGAAGACGTTGTTGGCAGCAGGTAGGATATGAGCCATGAAGGGACTGTCTTTGATGTCTTCGTCGTCGCAGATAACGTGCACGGCGTAGTCGCCAGGTTCTGTTGGCCAATAGGACACATCGCAGGAGCCGTCGCCCTTGTCGTCACACTCGATCTTGGCTTGGGATGGTCCCTCGATGGAAAAGCCTGTAGAGAAAAAGAGCTGGGTGCTCTTGGCTCTGCCTCATCCACTGCCTCATCCTCTGCCTCATCCACTGCCTCATCCTCTGCCTCATCCACTGCCTCATCCTCTGCCTCAAATATAAATCCCCAGTTTATTTTACAAAGTTGTTTTTCTGAAATAGAAGCAATCCAACATGAAGTAGCTTAACAATCAGGAGGCACACGAACCAACACTATGTGGACCAGTTGCAGGTATTATTCACGCCTTTCATGGGTATTACAGGAAATCAGAGGAATGCTGGAATTTTGGATCTTTGGATCAATGACCTCATTGTGTTTGCAGTCTACTAGTGCCTGGCCTACACACATAAGAGAGGTCACGACTTTCTGTTCGTTTACAAGCACAGACCACAGTAACAAGAGGAGGCAGAGCGGACAGCTAAACCGATGGGAGAAACGCTGCTTTCTCTCAAGTTGGAACAACAAAACCTAACATGCATGGGACCTGGGAAAGGGTGAGGCAAGCAGCACAGGAAACGAATCTATGTAGGAGAATTAACAGGCGTCGCGCCCCTCAGAACACACTCCAGAGGGGTGCGGAACATCCTTCACAGAACAAGGACTGTTTTCCTTGTGCTGCGTGGGTGAACTGCTCAATTGTCATCACTGCTGTGTACTAAACTATTGTGTTTCGCGAAGCGTGATCTGTAATATTACAAGGAGGCAGTTTGCCCGACACCCAAGGAAACCACTAGTGTGACACATCAAAGCATGAAGATAAAGCCTCAGAAAGAACTAACCTCAATGACAACCACAGACACCATAAGCGTGTCCAAGTGTGCTAAATAACATCATTCTTTCAGTACTTCCAAGCAACAATGACTCATTGTGTCAAGTGTCTCATTATTGCCCCAGCAGCCAAATCCATTGCTCTGTTCTTTTGACGTGCGACATACCCAGAGTCCCCACTTCTGTTCCGATGGCTTCCACCACAAAGTCAGCTGATTTCCCCACCATTCCTGTCTCCAGGCCGGGACCCCAGGCTCGGACTTTCTGTTGCCCCGCCTCCTCACTGATCAGAACCTCGAACGGGCTTCAGAACACAAACATCCGTGTGTCATGACAAGCTAGTCGTGAGAGCTGTTATTCCACAAGATATTGCCCTCAGTGAACAATTCATATTTGTGTTACTGCAGTCACACTGACTGTGGACTTTTGCAAGATGCTGGTTGTGATTAACACCCTATTTGTCATCATTTTATGGTTTATGATGCAACATAAATGTGATGTAATACAACAGAAATGTAATATAATACCTGTCATATAATATGAACTCTAAGCCACCCTTATAGGCCGATTATGCTAACTCGGAACTGTATTTCATTGTCTGGTGTGAAATTCTATAGCTGTATATCATGTTTCTGGTGTTCTCTGGTTAACCCCTGGGGAATGTGGACATTGAGCGTGTCCAGTCGCAGTGACCTCTTCGGTATTTGGAAAGTCGCTGTGTGCCCGTTCCAATCGGGCTCCTTGAAATTTCCAGGCGGCACCTCCCACATTCCTTTTCAGCTGCTATGTCTGTGTGTGTGTGTGTGTGTGTGTGTGTGTGTGTGTGCGTATGGAGGGGTGGGGTTCACCCCCCCCCCCCGTGTCCTCACCTGCGTGGGATTGTGTGTCCTCCCCAGGTGATGGTGACTGTATACTTTCCCGGCATGACTGGGTAGTATTCGCACTCAAATACGCCGTCTCCGACCTCCTGCACCTTGACGGGTTCCTCGGCGCCCCCTTTGGGGGGGAGCAGACATTTAGAATGTTAGGGTAGAATGGTTCAAACACACCCTTTGCATTCTGTCAAATGGCTGATAGATATAAAGTACTGAGAAAAAGTCTTAGACAGTCACTGAAAATGCTGTTTAAATGTTGGCATGAAACTGTTGTATTATGTCTGTCAGAGTGTGTCAGTTTAGACTTTTCAAAGCCTCTTGGAAAATCACCATACTATTTGCTAGAACATCCAGAAGTTCAATGTATTTTTCACTGGGCCACTGCCTTCCTTATTTGGCTAATCAATATCTCATTGAATTATTTAACTAATTAAGTTAATTAAGTGAGCTGATGGTAAAATTTTACAATTCCATGGACTGACTGAGGTGCTCCTGAGGAGAGGTTTGGGACCTGAAGCGGTGTTCATTTAGCCATCTGACAAGATATCAGTGGCTTTTTGGAGAACAGGAGAAATTCCTGTTAGTTTTTATCGTGTTACTGTTAATTTGCATACGTTCTAGTGTTAAATTGTGTTTTTTTTTCCAAGCAAATATACACTAAGACTTTTGCACAGCAATGTACTGCAGCATGTCTCTTGGTAGATGCACCACGAACGTCCATCATAAACTCCAGTGGAGACAATGAGGCCTCACTCACTTGGTCCCCTGACAAGGACCTTGAGCTCTCCAGTACCGGCGCCCTTGGTGAACACCCTGAAGTCGGCGAACTCCTTCACCCGGACGCCCTTTGGCTGGAGACCTCGTCCCGTGGCCCGGCACGCGTTTGGGTTGCTGGCTGTTGGGAGTAGGAGAGGCAGTTGAGGGCCATTGGACATGCGGACGACGCGTTTTTAGAGGAAACCGCCTGGGGACAGGCGCATCTGGTCGTGGTTAGTGAGATGGACGTTACGCCACATTCCCAACGGCCGCTGGACAGAAGCAGCTGCAGCACATGGCAGGAGAAGCGGCAGCTCCCCCCCGCGAGCCAGACGCGGACAGAACACAGAAGAACACAGCGATCTCACAACTGAGCTCACACTGATTCTGTGATTAAATGATCAAAAGACTCTATGTCGGTAAAAGATCATTTTCAAGTGCATATTTTTATGGGATCTAGAGAGAGGGAATTCTTCTCCATCTAGTGGATTTTGGCATTTACAAGTAATTAACAGCAGTTTACTAACTAGCTTTGCAGAGCTATAAAATAAGACAGATGACAACTGTGGCTTGGGCCACATCAAAGATTTTCAAAGGTAATGACTTTCTTCCCAGATTTGAAAACCTTACTTAAAGACTTATTTTATAATAAGACTTATTATTTTTCCCCATTTAAAATAAAAGTGACTGAATGACTGAAAAAACTAAATTAACACATGGAAAAAGAGTAGTTTGTTAATGGGTTATATGCAACAAATGTGTTACGATTGTCTAACAAAGCCAAACTCTCCCTTGACTTGGTTAAAAACAGACGAAAAGTCGACAAGACAATATACAGACACACTGAACACACAGCCTCTGCTTTGAACGTCTCCCTTTGAGGATGAAGATGATGATGAGGATGAAGACATAGATGATGAAGACCATGTGCATCGAACTCGGCGAGTACTATGCGCATACCTGGACGGTCACCTAGACACTCGCTCTCCAGAAACACACCAGCCCACTCTCCTGTCATTCTTCGCAATCAATTATTACTTCTGATTAAACCAAATTATTCCAATTAAGCTACATCGACTATTTTTCTTAACATTAATCATTCATAAAAAAAATTCTAAAGCATTAATTAATGCAGCCTTCAAATGGACTTTCATGCATTCATCTTCTTTATGTGCCTGCTGGATAATTAATTTCTTATGTCCATCTTTAATTATAATAATTAATTACACTACCTGCAACACAACTGGGTCCATACTGCATACATAACTAGTTGACATGTGCGACATATAGACCAAAACTTTTTAGACTGCTCGATAATTTGCTTGATAATTTCTCTTGGAGATATTCTGCAGAATGGAATACTGCTATGTCCTCTTAATTTATGATTTGTGTTTCTCCTGGACACATATTGCTGAATGGGACATGGACATGTCCCCACACATGGAGAGACTAATCGAGTGACCGTCCACTCACACAGCACATGATCCTGTGCAGGTCCCTGTACACTGGGCCCTCACCAGAGAAGGGTGAAAGTGAGGCAAAGCAGCACTGCATGCCAACAAGCTGGGGGGGGGGGGGGGGGGGGTCAGCACCGGGGCCACAGGCATGGCTGGCGTCAAGGTGCAAGGCCAGGGGGGTCCGGGGCAAGCACAAGCCGCATTCCCAGCGGCCTGTACTAACTTGGTCGCCTGGGTTTGGGCGGTGTTGGGGGAGGCATTTTCTTGGCCTTGTCTGTGGGCGGTGTGCGAATTGACTGGGGGACTATCTGAACCGGGGAGCCGGAGGGCAGGGCGCTGTATGGAGCTAGAATGACAGACAAGGTGAGAAGAGCATTCAGAGCTTCACACAGGCATTGGCCAACAGGGGGTGCCGTGCTCAGCCAGCCCCAACCAGACCAAACCTGGACCACAGCGGAAACCCAGGCCCTGCTACAGATGGACGACCAGCATCCACAAGAAGCCTACACTCTTACATGAGCACAAACTTACTGCCGTCCTCTGTTTCAGCGTTACTTTACTAATACATACCCCTAAAAAACCGATTCAAGTTGTACCGAAGCCATTCCATGACATTCCATTAAATGTTTTTTGGCATGGCTGTAATTATATTGTATTCCTCGTACTACTGCTTGAGCACCTGCTGTAAATTTAAGTCAGCCAGTCTTAGGAGGAATATGGTTCCTTGATTTCAAATCATGAAACGAATCACCTTTAACATCAGTTCTTCCGACTGGCACATTAATCAAAACGATGCACTGTCTAATCAAAAAAAGAGGCTACTTTCCATTTCTAAGACCTAATTATCTTCACACGAGACTAAACCAGAAAAATCTTCTCAGTTAGCAGAGCCCCCATGACACTCATTCGTTAGATTAGGAAAGGGGGAAGTAGCTAATGTATGTGTCGGAAACGCTGATTATTTAATTAATCAATCGGCACCCACATCACCGCTTCAGCCGGGATCAGTAGGCGGCAGGCATGGTGACTCACCTTCTGAGATGTGGACGGTAAAGGGGCTTTTGGGAATCTGCTGGCCTGCGAATGTGACGTAGATGGTGTGCGGACCTTCCAGCACAGGCCGGTAGGTGCAGCGGAAGATGCTGTCGCCTTTGTTTTCCAGGACGATCTCTACCGTGTCCCTCCGGCCCTGCGAGTCCACGATGACCACGCCGACATCTCCGGCCCCAGCCCCTGGAGTTCACGCCACAAGTTGGTCTCCTGCTGTCTCAGTCTCCAGCGCAAAGAGCAATCAGCTTGGGTCATAATCGCACCAGTTGGGTCGTTTCCCCGGGGACCTACCTGCGGTATAGATGTCGAAATAGGTCGGCTTGTTGGCGACGTTGCCTACAGGGTCGAGGCCCGGCCCGCGAACCGACACCTTGTTGGAGTCACCCAGAGCTTTGGACACGTGAACCATAAAGGGGCTTCTGTCAATATCTTGCCCTGCAAAGAGCACCTTCACCTGGAGAGAAGCCCCGAAACATATTATAGATCGGCGCCATGTCTCAGCCGAAGGGTAGTACATGTCGGAAACTATTCTGAGGAGTTTATTCCTGTACCTTGTGAAGACCCTCAACTTTGGGAACATAGGCGACAGAGTAGGTCCTCTTCTTGTCATTGTTAGGGATCACTCTGGCCTGGAAATATTATATAAACACAAGATTATACACAAGGTTATACTATAGTATTATGTCTGTCCTTCTGCCCAAGGTTCTACCGCCCACCTCTTCCGTGTGTCCTTCAGGGTCCTCCACGTACACAATGACCTCTCCCAGCCCAGCCTCAACAGTCTCCACGATGAATTCAGCCGGCTTCATCACCACATTGCCACGTGGCTCGATACCTGCGAACAAAAGGGCGCGAGCCATGACTCAGCATTAGGTCCAACATCTTCCCTGATTGGCAGAATGTATCCTGGAACCATCTGCTAACCTGGTCCATAGGCCTTCGCCTTCTTGGGATACAGTTGCTTGGCACGCAAAGGGGCCCCGGGTTTAAGCTTGGCTTTGGGGAACTGGGACAGATAGGTCATGACCGAATGCTCATCCACATTTGGATCCACTATCTCTTCTGGTGCAATGACCTACAGAAGAGAGAGGAAAGGACAGAAGACCCCATATCAACCACCACTGGAAAATAGAGGCAAAAGACAGCTTCAGCAAGTCGACAAATGCCTTTTCTACGATGTATAAAGGGCTGTAGCAACAGAAATACTAGTGGTAGAACGTTAAAAGAAAATGCTTCACATTACCAGGATCTGAGTCCCATTAAAGCTAGTCAGAATGGAAATGTGGGAGAATTCCCCAGGAACCCACAAAGGTCAAAGGAAATCAAATAAACACAAATCCATTGTGAATGAATTTATATAACATGCTGTCCATCACTGACAGGGAATTGAGGAATGGAAAAAGAGGAGGCTCCATGAGGGAAGGGAATCAGCCTGGAAGGGAAAGAGCAGCCCTGAGAAATACCCACTGTGTGTAATGGATGTCAGGTTGGGGAAACAGGCAGGAGAACAGAGAGCGGGGCTCTTCCTGCAGATTTCATCCATCTGGATTAACCCTTAAAAGCCTCAGAATATCGAGGGAATGATGCAGATCCTGCCTGAACCACACCCACTAAGTTAAAGGTTTGAACTAACGCTAACCCTACAATATAACGTCCATTAACAACATAACACGGGAGAATGACTCATTACGTGGTATGGAAGGGAATGGTATGAGGCATGTCACGCACAACCATTATGGTTAAACAATATAGCACAAGTATTACCATATTACCACGCTGTGTCCTCAGCCAAACTGAGTCCACGTGGAACCGCTGTCTACCACAGTCCTCAGACTCCCACCATAGTGTGAAATAACCTCTCTAGTTATATTTAACTACTTAAGAGTAAGGATAACAGGCCAGGACCAAAATAGGCCAGACCTGCCATTCTCCACATCCCCTTCACAGTGACTGGGGGGGTAAAACTCCCTAAAATCAGGAGGGACACTTCTAATAAGGCCTTCAGTCAGGGGCCTGAAAGTAAAGGGCCCGCACACCCCCTCAACATTTCACGACCTCCCACCTGCCTTTCCAGTGTCTTGTCAACAGACACCAACCAACCCTGAGGGACATTAAGCCAGAAATACCTCCATCTAAATCTGAATCACTCTCAGGGCAGCCTAAGGCTGCTGTTAACTTGACACATTGTGGAAGAGAAATTTTTGAGTTTTGCCTGTGTTTGACTTGGAACATGCCCAGTTAATCAATTATTTATCCAGTTAACAATTAAGTCGCTCGAAGTCGCAAACCCCTAAGGAATGCATTTAGCACCTGTGCTAGCATGCCATTATCAAACAGGAATGATGCACATTTTTACGGTACGTTTAACACGCGACTCGTTTTTCAGCTTATTCAGAGAAACACTGACCTCCTAGCCATCACATCACATGGCCCTTAACGCATTCAGACATAGCACTGAGCCAAAAGTGGGCCGGCCAGGAGCCTTTGGCTGTGCTCCAGGATGTTGGTTCATCAACCCGGGTCTCACCGTGGTTCAGCGTCAGGCAGGAGAAACCAGGAAATGCCCAGTAGAGCTGAGATATTACCAAGCTGTTTGAACTTCACAGTACAAACTCACAGTATAAAGTTACCATATTTTCAGGACAGAATGTATCCCAGCTGGCAGAAAGCTGAGGTGATGAACTGTGCTGGGTTCCAGGTAAGATATGGCGAGACTCAGTGAAGCAGCAAAGGGCATCATGAGTATAATTATAGGTGTAACACATGCTAATACGCCAGCATGAGTATAACTATAGGTGTTACACATGCTAATACGCCAGCATGAGTATAACTATAGGTGTAACACATGCTAATAC
>JAODJX010000065.1:20775629-20795401 GCA_026776945.1 Isichthys henryi | reverse complement strand
AGGCACGGGTGTGGGGGGTGGGGGGGGGCTATTCTAGAACATTCCTTCGGGCTGAGCTGACTGGCTCTGACACATGGTAACAATTAGAGACAGTGTTGCAGAGGGCGAGAGAGAGCGAGAGAGACAGAAAATGCTTGCTCTGTGAATCCTCTCGGCCCCCAGTAAAGGGAGAGCAGCTGCGCAGCTGCAGCTGTGGTACTGGGGGGGGGGGGTTGTCATTCACAAAAACGAGAAACATATTCCCCCAGCCTCCGAACAGCAATACGCACAGATCATTCTGCGGCACCTGGAGCCCACGGTGACATTTCAGCCTGCCGGGGACGTACGAGCAAGACGCCGTTGAAAGCTTAGACAACACGGACCCAGTCTGAAGCAAACCAGACGCAGCTATTAGCCGGTCCAGACGGACCATCGAGTCAGACCTCGGCCACAGGCCCGGCAGAATAGCAGTTAGGGGACACCCCGGGAGGCTGGCAGCGCCCTGAAGGGCACCGGACACGGCAGGAAGCCAGCTGACATTAATTCCTGCGAGCAGTTTTCCTCGTCTCCGACGGTAAATCCAACACGGGTAATGGTATCAGAGTTTGATATTGAGGGAAAGGCAGCTTAATTAAATTTAATTTAAAGGCAAAGGTATATTTACAAGGGGGACAAATGAAGCCAAGTTAACTATTGGGGGGTACATGTCCCCCCCGCCCCGGTTCCTACACCCCTGGCCACATGTTCCTCCATCACCATCATGTAATTACATGTGACCACATGACCCTCTAACGGTTCTCCAAGGGGGTGGGCTGGCGGCCATTGCAATTCTGCCTTCCCCCCCAACCCCACTGACCTCTCTGTTTGACCCCTCAGTCAGAAAATGCACCCCCCGCTCCCTTGACCTCGCCCCCTCATTGCTACATTGGGGGGTGTCAGCTATTTTAAGTACCTGTCACTGGAGCCCATCCAGACCCCAGAGAGCAGTTGCTGTCCCATCAGTCACTCCTTCAAAGGCCCGAGGGAAGTATGTCCAAATCAGCTGGGACCCCCCCCCCCAACCCAATCCCTCAGGTGCCCCCTCTCCCCCACTTCCACCCCAGATTTTAATATTGGGTCTGCACTTAAACAGCAGGCACATTTCCAAAAAAAAAAGGGGGGGGGGGCAGGTGATTTCATGGAGACTGTATGAGTCATAGACCCCCGGTGTGTGCATGCGTGTGTGTGAGTGAGTGAGTGTGTGTGCGCAAGTGTGTGTGCACATGCCCCTGCTTCCTTCCACGCGCACATGTGACTGCCATTTGATACGCACTGCTTGGGGGAATGATTTCCTGGAGGAGACCCAGACAGTGACAGTGGTCCCAAACCCTGAGAATCACTTCCTTTGGAGGGGGGCTGGGGGGGTCCTGAGGGTTTTCCAGGACTAATGATACCTTAACCCCGATACGCACATTGAGAAATCTGTCACTGCTAACCTTCTGGAAAGCTCTGCCTCATACACAAAGTCATTCTAAAAACAGGGCTCACTTACTCATCTTCCGTCCATCTTAATGTTTTCCTTGATAATTGCGTGTGCTGGTGGAGGGGGGGCGGTTATCAGCTGACCAGAGGAAATTACGATATAGGATGCCATTTCCCATTAATGGGCAAGCTCATAAACCGCACCTTAGCGTAGGTATGGTACATGGAAGAGCACGTCTGGCCTGCTGAATTTCAAGCAAATTAAGCCATTAGCTCTCAGGATATTAACCGGATATTAAACGTTAGCAAGAGCGGCTGTCCATCATGCCCCGGGTGACCTCAGCGCCCCAATCGGAGCGAAACTTTCCGCTCGATCTGTCAGGATCCGTCGGCAGATTGCAATCTGGACTGCTCTCATTTTTGGGGGCCAAATCATCTCCTTTCGCTGAACTGTAAATTGTTACACAGGAGGAATAAATTAGACAATTTGTGTAAAATTATAACGCCGGGGAAGCCGTTAACTGTAAAATCTAGATGTACGGTTTTTAATGGATCAGTGGTTCTCTTGCTGAGCCGCTATAAGTGATAAATTAAGAACTCGATTTCAAAACGAGTTACAAGTTCCACCGATTACGATTAACCCGCTGTCCTTTTCTGTCAAAACTATGCGAAATAAACTAAACGTGTGAGCGTGCGACCTCCGCGGGTCTGCGCATGTGCAAAAAGGCACAGCTGCGTCTCAGATCTCTGGATTTCATACATAATACGGCCCATTTACAGCATTAGGAACAAATGCATCCCTTTCCAAAGCCGCCGGCGGCCCTGAATGGCCTGGTCATTCTGGGCCCGCCCATGTGCGTTTGTCACCACGCTAAACGCAATATATGATCCAGAAGGAGTTGAATACCCTACTGAGTAAAAGCAAGAAGATAAGGCAAGGAGTGACAGACGGACGGGTCTCAGCAAAGGTAGCAGTACAGCATACATAAGGTCTATACATAGATTTTAGCATTTTCCATGAACATGGAAATCAGTCGGAAATCAAGAAATCTCCTCTGAACCACACGATTATAAATTAGTCGCGCTGAATTTTTATGAGTTATTGTTTACATATTGTGTGATATAAAGTGATTTGGTTCCTGTCTACATACTAATTTGCACCATTGAGAAGGAAACGGTATTATAAGACATTCACATGATTTTTTTCGCAGACCAACCCCCCTCCCCCAAAGTAGTAACGGAGATTAGTCCCACACACGTCTGCGCACACATGTGCAGGGACTCACACAGGAATCACCCTCGTGTCATTTCTTTGGACTTACAAAATTCTTAATAAATGCAGAAAAATCCTGTTTAGTGAGAATTCGAAAGCGGTTTGTGTGCGTGGGGAAGCCTCGTTAAAAACACATTTTCCATAAGTAGAGTAAGACATATTTTCTAGTTTAACTAAGATCCTGTATACACTAGAACGTAAACCAGATGTATGTACCCATCTTCATAAAAAATACAACTGATGACTGGTCAGCAATTTCAGTTTAGTTGGAGGGATTATGTTAAGTTACAAATCAAAACCTTCTTAAATGAGGTCTGACGTTTTCCACTGTCTGCAGATTTTCACTCTAATAAAACGTGTGCGCTCTTCTGCCTCCATACTCATTGACCCAGTGAAGAAATTCATAAGGCTGAAACTTTACTCATCCATATTGAGTATTAGTCTACAGTACACTGAATGGATCTGCACAATTATAAAAATAATTGATTTCAAAGTAATCTTTAAGCTTAAATAAATGAATAGGCCTGTCAGTCGCTTCTTTTCTAATAATAATTCATTTTACTAAATGAACTCTAACATTTGTATGAAACCTCTGTAAAACAAGGGCCGGCATCCCCTCACCGCTAAAATCCGACTCAAATACGCCCTCTAACACGCTCCCGGGAAACTTCGGCTAAACAAACCAATATGTCAACTTGGTCCCGCACACAAAGTGAAAACTGCACGGACACCGGGCGAAGTAGCCGCGTCTTACCTATAGATACCAGCTTGATGTGCTCTCTGTCCAGGAACTCCAGGGCTACCGATACATTTTCCAGCTTCATCTGCCTGAAGTTGGGTCTCGCGTGGTACTTTCTGTACATTTTCTTTTGGCTCAAAACCTCCAGTAAACCGATCAGTTTGAGGCCATCGCTGAGGTCTTTCTGGAGGTCGTTGATCCTCTTGTTGATGCATTTGAGGTGCTCGTTGCACCACCTGGTAAATGTGTTCTGCTGGATCTTCTTCCACGGCGCATCCTCGGCCAGGTCCTTCTCCGTGGCGGGCATCTCCTCTTCCTGATCTTCGCCGTTATCGGTGCCCTGGTAATACTGAGGCAGCTGCTGCTGGTCGTAGTACGTGTTATTGCTCATCATGTTTTTCGCTTTCCCCGGTGGCCCTTTTTATACTGCAATCACTGAGGCCAGTGTGAGAAATCTAACGTATGCAGGGTGGGGGGAGTGGGGATTTGTGAAAAAAGGGAAAAGTTTTGCAGGGCAGTGCCAGGAGCGCACAGCCGCGGTGAGAAGTTCAAAACTTGCAAGAAGTTAAAAAAAGGAGAGAGCGCTCTCTTCGGGTCTACTTGTTAGGATGACCGGGCTTGTCAATCCGAGCATTTATCTCAGTCGGCCTGTGAATGAAAAGAAACCGACTTTCTTGTCCAGGGCTGTGGCTCCCGTCCTCCAGCTTTTAATTGGCAACGCAGCGAGAAATTTGGCAGCTGCGTCTTAGGAGGCAGATGGATATGCGGGGCAAGGATGCACTTTCAGAAAAGTAAAGTTAAAGTAAACTAGCGCTGCGCTGGAGATGCCGTAAGTAGCGGCGTTTGAGAAGCTTGTGCGACTAAATGAAGCGAAAGGCAGGACAGGGGTTTAAAAGGATCCGAGACCCTCAAGCCCACGTCAGTAGCATGGATTCCCTGGAATGCCCCTGTCATGACCATATACAACTAAAGGATGAGTATTTCCTAATCCTACGGCGATAATAAAGCGCCACAGGATTGGCCACTAAGGATAACGGGGACAGCGATTGGATGGACCCCCACCCCGCTCTGTTGTGACAGCTATATTTTTAGGCGCACCAAATTGGGGTTGGGGGGCGTTCGGAGCTCCTCGCTTGTTGTAAGTGTGTAAGTGACTGGGCTCCGGGACGCTTAACAATTGAACCAGGAAAAGAAAATGACGCGATCGCGTCAGTTAGTTTGTGCAACCTACATGGACTTAAGTAAAATTCATATATATTTTTTTTCCCAGCGCAAGGTGATGTATTAATAAATACGTGTAGAATGACAGCCCTTGCTTCAGAATGACGCCTCCGTAAGCGATTAGGTCATACGTCGTCTTTGGACTCTGTTTATTAAACCGTGCAGTTTCGCAGTTATGTATCGCCCCACCTTGAAATATGCTTCCCAATAAACGAAAGTGCAGCGGTAAACAGCGCTGGTCGCGATGAGCTTTACCTCACCGCTCGGCAATTTCTGCGGGGGAATCGAGTCGCACATCCGCTCGTTACAAGGGCTGGACTCGAGTTTGTTATGAAAAAAAACGGCCTGTGGACTGAGAAAATATCTCTGTAGGCGTAATCATTCTTTTGTAATTGTGTAACGAAACCGATTTGTAACATTAATTCGTTTTCACATTAAGTTAACTTTTATGCTTTGTGTGTGGCGCTTATTTAAACGCAAATATACAGCATAAAGTCAGACCAATCAGATGACAGGCTAAATTAAACCCGCAGCTATGAAATTTTTACAGCTGGATCTTCTTCTGCGTACTCATGTATCTTCCCAAGGTATTATGGGGGAAAAAGATGCATGATTGATGTGAGTGCGCAGCCTGTGACATCATACATAGCCTGTGCCGATGGGAATCCAGCATCACCGCCGAACCTATTCAGTCTGATTCAGCAGAACCTTCGCGCAGCTTGTTGTGTGACTGGAGGTCCATGACCAGAGCAACATCAGTGTATAAATATGTAGTGAGAGTTCTTTAAATTCAGTACCATTGCAAGTTGAGTGGAAATAAATCGGGAATCATTTTCAGCAGAGTCATGTCTTTAATAAAAAAAAAAACCTTGTTTGTGAGCTAAAAACATATTTGGGGGGGTAATAGTGGCCATAACCATGAAAATTTCAAGAAGGAACGACTTTGCAGCCATCTGCAGTGTCATTGATTCATTTAAAGTGCATGGAGCGTACAGCATGTGTAGTTTGTATTTGTCTGTGATAGCGCCATATAGTAATCCGCCCCCCCCTCATATAATCCCCATCGGGGAGGGAGACCCTTTGGCACAGGGGATATTACCACTAAATACACACACCCCCCCCAAGAGGAAGCGGTCTAATCTAAGCGGCCTGTACAGAGTGGGTGATCTCACCACCACCCCACCCCCCCACCCCGCACACAAACAGAGGTGACGTGGTCCCAGAAAGAGAGGGTGATGCAGGCCAGTGTGCAGCTCTTCTCAGTTTGAGACAGGGGCTTCTACTATGACGTATTAGAGATTTTTTTTGGAGGGCACTCTATGTTCTATAAATCTATGCAGAGTAATGTAACACGAATACCCGGAAATAGGTACAGCTTCAAAATCTTCCAGTCTAGTTGAATATCAGTATTGAAAGTTAACACTAAATATCTTGAGATATAAAAAATAATCTCAATGAATGAAAGTAACATTAAAGTTAACATTTCAAAAATACAGCTTAAAAATTCTACAAGACCAGAAATCCCTCATTTTACTTTTTAATCAATATTCATAATTTCTATCCAGAGTTAGTGAGCAAACATCAAAACAGTACTTCCCAAATATTAAAACTGGATAACTGTCATGACAAAAATTGAATTATGATAGTGTAATTGTAAAAAAAAAAGTCGAAATTTGTAATAATTATTAATATGTCTTAAGTCAGTTGAGTCACGCTAGGTAGTGGTTTGACAGGAAACTTGCCCTATATGTGTATTTTATCATATAGATAATCCGCATGTGTTTGCGTCATGCAACATTAACACAGCGATGACACTAAAGAGACAATATGTGCTGTGTAGAGGTCATTTTATCCATTTCTGCAACTGTGGCCTTCTGATGATGTGATTAGCATCTGCCTGTACTGTATATACCTGCTTTGCATGAGCACATAGTCGTCGTGCGAAACGTTGGAGCTGACTGGGGAGCCAGAACCTAAAGACTGTATGAGGAGAGCTAGGGTGAGTATCAAGCCCCCCCCTCCAGCGTGACGAGGAGGTGTGAGGTGATAGTGTATAATTCAATACCCCAATTTTAACAGTGAGGGTAAAATTAGGACGCGAGATCACAGTTAAATATAATGAAACTATATGTAGGTCAACCGCAGCTTTGCCGCTAAGATAGATTTTTCAGTCACAAGTAAAACGCGACGGAGAACCGGACAGAGCAATGATAAATATTTTATTTTTATTTTCAAATCTTGTACAAAATATACAGGCTGTTTACCAAAATACTCACAATTCTTTCGAAAACAACCAAGCCCATCAGGAAAAAAGCTAAGTGTGTTAGGTCAGGATGTGTACAAATATATTAGAAAACACTTTAAAGTACAATTCTGTTGCTATATTACAGACAGAGAGACAGACAGGCATACATCAGCTTTTCTTACACTGGAATATCAGCGGTGCACACAGATGCAAACTAGTCATAGTAGCAGAACTGAACAAACCAATTCATGTTTGACCTGTTGCTTTATACTGATTTAATACTAATGGTTTTTGCCATTTAAAACATTAAAAAAAACACAGAAGTATATGTCTTTATCATTATTTAAGGTACTAGATGGGCAGAGAATAATGCACATATTTAGGGTGATGCTTATCTCTTTAAGTAAAGGATGAATGAATATCAATAATAGTATGACTGGAGTGCCGACAGACAGCCAGTGACAGCCAGTTTGAGCACTAATCTAAGTATTTAACAGGTAGACACTCTGTATAATATTATTCCACATCACAGGATGATCAAATCCTGTTTTTATTCTGTAAGAATGACAGGTGAGGAGTAAGTAGTCATAATCGTGGCAGTTTTAGAATTCTACGCGATCCCTAAATACCCTTTAAATGTATTTTGAAATATTTTGTTTACGGGTAAGGAGGCAGACAGACTGAAAGGCGTGTAAGTATCAGGGAAAGAATCGACGGTGTTGCTCCGTGTCGAAGTCTGGATTCGTGGAAGAGTCTCATGCAATTTCTGAGGCCGCCAAACAAATCATGCACTTTAGCTGGAGACTAAATCTACTGCACTTTGCATGCAAAAACCCATCATCTAATGAAACTAACATGCATCACACGGCTGTTGATTAACGGAGTTTGTTCTCCTAGTTAAGCTGAAAACTTAGTATAGTTAACCAATATATATAAATGCATAAGTACAATTATAATCTCACTACTACTTTTCATTGGGAAATATTCACTCTCTAAGCTATTTAATAATCATAAGACACAGTCAATATAAGATTCACCCACTATTGACAATGCAATGTTTTAATTTAGTATCCATTTATAGTCATTACAGTTTTCAGTTCACTCCTAATTCTATTTACAGTACATACAACACAAATATCATACTGAAATACAAAATATTTTATTTCTCACATGCATTGATCTATTGGAGAAAATTATTTAACATATTAAGATAAACAGAAATGCAAACACACCTTTTAATTGATCAAGGATAAAAAATACATTATATATATAATTCTTTTTCTGGGATGCCAGTTGATGTTGCACGATTCCACAAAGCTTATGCACTATAAAAGGCAGCTGAAGATCAGGTGGTCACCTTACCCAGGCACAAAGCAATCACCATGGCATGAAATCTAACGGCAATGGGGCTGCAGCAGTATCTAAAGTCTCGTCATGCGGAAAAACTAAGAGACCGACAGAGGACATCTTCAACTGTTAGCCTACGACCACATTAATCACACAGGTCCCATGTCTAATTCAGCGTAACGTAAAGCTTAGAGGCAGGTCAGACCTCTACGGAGAACACAACAAACTTTTTTGCACTGTCCAAAACCACGCACCCTTTTATCACGTGCCAAAAAGCCAAAGGAACAGGATAGGCAAGTTTTCACATTCGTAAGTGCTGGTATGATCCCAGCAAGAGCAGGGTCAGATGTTATGAGATCTTTACCTGTGGAGAAGTGACTGATCCCATGTTTTTCCATAAGCTCTCCACACCCCTGCAACAAAATGTTACCAGCACGACACTTGTGCACAACTGCGCCTCTCTGTGACAATTAAAAAGCAAGTTTATAAGCAAAAAGAATGGAGGAAATGACTCAGATAATAGTCAAAATACATGTATGCATACTTATACATGTTTATTTCAACTGAGAAGATTTTGATGTGAAAAAACTGATGGCAAAATATCTGACTGCGAGGTTTAAACAAAATAAACTACAGCTCAAACTGTAGGCATGTTTCCTTATATATTGCACATAAACAGCTACGATAATTATCCAGTAAACTGCCATGTTTGCAACACACTGCATGCGAATGTGCAATTACAAGGCTGATAAATCACTGTAGGTTCACTGTGTCAAATCATGGGTATCCAAGGGAGGTCTGGTGTTTATTAAAATGCAGGTTTTTAAAAAACAATAACAACAGTAATAGGACAATGTTTATAATTATATTACACATAATATATATGTGTATTTGTAATAAGAGGAGTAATCATCTACAAACAATATTCTAATATAAAATCTACACATCTACACGGCTGTTGTCATTAGTGTAAACTGTGCTCAATAGGTGACAATAAAACAATAGTGAATATACGATTACACAGTGCCCACCAAATCATTCAAAACATATCTCTGATTAGAGATTAAAAGAAGAAATAAAAAAAAAAAAAAACGTTATTTCATGGAAAATTGCTGTTGCACCAAACTGCATTTCAAAAGTTGGACATGTGGATTGAAAAATGCACTCAGCATTAATGCATACATGCATATCACAAAAAAGTCAGTTTATGTACAAAAATGCCACTTCACAGCCCAACCGGAGGAAATTCGATCTTCCTTCTTACCTTACGGACCATACAGCAAAACTACATTACGCAATTTGGGCAAAAAAATAAATCAGTATAAAAATATATTTCATGACACACTAACTTGCTTCACCTAATCAAAATAAGAATAATATTAATAATTCAGAGAGATCAGGGAATGTTATTTTCAAAATATTTGTGCCTTTTAATAATGGATTCTGGGCTGAGAACATCATGGTTTGTCTCTTTCCTAAATTGCAGTTCGGTCCTCTCACAATAACCTGAATAAGGAAATCTTTAACATGAATTAAGCATTAACTCATTTCTTAAATAGATTGTTTGTCACAATAAGAATTATACATACGCACTCAGTGGTTGCTTTATTAAGCACACCCCCAGAGTACCAGGTAAGCCGTACTGCACATTACCGTTGTTCTGAAGTTTGTTTTTGGTTTTGTACTTGTGCAAAACTAACTTCCTTTTAGCTTTGAAGCTAACTTCCTTTTAGCTTTGAAGCTAACTTCCTGTTAGCTTTAACATTTCTGGCCATTTTTCTCTGACCTCTTTCATTAATAAGGTGTGTTCAAGCACAGAAATGTCATTGACTGAATGTTTTATGCTCAGTGCACCATTCTCCGTAAACTCCGTGTGTATCACCAACAGGCACGCCACGCGCAAGATCGCTTTGATCGTGTTTCTCAGCCATTGTGATGCTTAGCGGCACAGTAACTGAACCTGTCACCCCTGTATGTGTGCTGTATACTGTCAGCTCTGTTTGAAGGATCAGCCTTTTTAACAAGTATGTGTAACAAATAAAGTGACTGCTGAGTGTCTATATAAAGCTGTGAAGCTGAACCGTTAATAGTACTATGGGCCCAGCAGCTGTTTCACGTCGGAGGGTAAAGCAATATCTGATAAATGGATCTTCTCCGGTTTGTGGTGTGACTGACCCACAGGCTTGTTCAGCTTTTTGTGCTTTGAACAGTGTTTCCCAATCTGGCCCTCAGGGATCCAGGGTTGGTCCATGCGTTTTTTTGCTTCTGAGCTCCCTGTCGGACAGTCTACATTTTTCCTACCTTCCAGACAGTCCACATTTTTGCTCCCTCCTAGCTCCTTACCTGGAGCAAAAACTTGGACTGCCTGTGGGTTCCTGAGGACTGGATTGGGAAACACTGGTTTTAAAGCTTCACCCCACATGTTCAGTGATGGAAAGCATCAAATATTTGGACACATAACCAGCATGGGTACAGGTCAGTGCCACAATGTCAGTGAGTATAGTGTGCCCAAAACAACAGCATTGACTGCAAGAACATTCTGAAAGCGGGCGCCTCCTACTGTCTCCAGAAAGTTCTCATGCTGCATGTGACCCATGAAGACGGAGAGGAACGGGGCCGGGTGCATTCGGGGATGTCAGTGACCACGCTGGCGTGGAGGGTCACAACCGCTGTTGGCGTGGTCACATTCTCAATCTGACAATGCACCCTAGGCTCCTCCTCCAAGCAGCCCTAGCTGGACACACTCTCCCCCCGAGAGGGCCATGCTTGTCAGCGCCCCCTACTGCATGCCAGGAGCCACACACACAGGAAGATCAGGCCGGAAGCCTAGCCAATGTCACAACCATCTCCGAAAGCAGCGTTTATACAATAAAGTAATTTTTTTTCTTTTTTTACCAAAATTGTACATGGCATTCTATAAAAGAATAAGAAGCAAGAGGATGTAACAGAAAAGAATGAAACCTGATATTCACGAAGCCTCATTCAATATTGAAGTGACAAAGTATTCAAATATTTTAAAAATATTTAGAATTTAAGAATAACACTATTCATATTAATGGATCATACATTATTCTCATATTGACCGGGTGAGTAGTTTCTTCCCAAGACAATGCGCTCTTTCCTTAAAGCGCGGCAGGTTTACATCTGGGTCCGTGAAATATCCGAACCTGACATCTTCCAGCACACTTAACTCCTCCTCCTTCGAATCCTTACACGACTGGACAAATTTAACAGGCAATTGGACGGAGAAAAGAAAAGCAAAACTAAAGTTCAGGCCGCTTCTGCCCAACGGAGACTAAATCAATCAATAAATAGGTTAGTTGGTGAACCCAGGTGAGCTGCAGGTGGTGTGGAGTTTACGCAGGTCCGCCGTCTTGTCAACGCACCAATGAGGGACCATCTAGGGGAAGACTGAACAGCTACCGGTGAGTGCGTTTGATCGCCGGGAGGGGGGAGTGGGGGGGGGGGGGGACACGTGCAATGATATCAATGGCTCTCTGGGTCCGTGCACTTCACCCTCCCACCAGAATCCTATGCCTGTATGCTACGCTAGTCAATAAGCAGTAACATCGTACATCAAACCCCATTTTACCCAGAATCCTCCTGGGTCATTCAGAATGGAGACCTGGTGGCAGCATGGTGGTTAATGTGTCCCAGTCCCTTCTTTGATGCCCCCCTCCCTCCAAAGAGGAGGCTGAAGCTGCAGGTGCGATGGGATGGGGCTCTTCGTGAGGCGAGCAGGGTCTTGGGGGGGAAGAGTGTGCTGCCTAGGTGGCATAATCGCTACCGTCATGGGTCCTCAGGAGACAGCTCTGCACAAACTGGGCACAATCAGCAAGGCAGCTGCTGCCACGGCAACCACCAGTACCGAGTTCCATCCTCCCTCGCTCCCCTAGGGACGGCAGGAAGGGGGGAGGGCAGGGGTCAGAGGTCATCACCTCGCATGCCGAAACACATACACTGGACGCGACCGAGGCGAGTGCATACAGACACGTAAACACCACAATCACACACACACATGTATGTGCACTTCCACATGCAAACGGTTGTACGCATTGACATGCGGCCTCTCACACACACACACGCACGTTACTGAAAGACAGACAGAGTTTGCTGCAGTTCACTAATAGACACTAACACATGCAGAAAACATACACAAACCCACGACTGTGTCCTAGGGTCTAGAAGCTTCAGAGGACATATTAGACTGGAAAGATCTGAGTGTGCATGTGTATCAGAATACTATTGTCGACAAGATGCTGACCACCGGAGAATCACATCTGTCCGCAATAATGACGGCTTCTCACTCTGGACGTGTATAAACTGCATGCAAATACAAGGTATACAAATACAAATTTATATACATCTTATTTTCTCTCTCTTTGCATTTCCTCTAAAAGACCACTGCTGCTCTATTTCCTTTCCAAGAGATGTAAGACCTGCTCTCACCTGAAGGCACAGAAAAACACAGTCCAAAGTCACGTGTCAGTAGGTTATTAATTGGATCCAGACCCTGTTCCCTAACTCAACTAACAGTTAGCAGACAGTCCAGAAAAGCTACAGACTGTCTCAGACCCAGGGGCTCAGCATGGTGGGTCCCTGATATTCGTGGGAGTTTTACTTACAGAAAAATGTTCTGAGGGAAGAACAAAAAATTATTGGTTCAGAGAGATAACCAATCAGATTGTAGAGGAGGGGGGTCCAACCAATCAGATGTCTTGGTCCCATCTCCTGTAGTGCTCAAGGGCCCAATGGAGTAGAATCACTCCTAGAATTCACAGGATTTGAACCAGCTACCTTCTAACTGTCAGCACAGATCCCTCGCCTCAGAGTCACCACACCGTCCCTGTTAAACCAAGGGATGACAGGAAAGCCAGCCCAACATGAACCCAGGGCACCAGATAAGATAAGTTATGGAAAGCGTTAATAAGATAAGTTATTGGTTCCTAAGATAAGTTATTGGTTAATAAGATAAGTTCCTTGGACCCACCTCCTCCACAATCTGATTGGATTTTTTCATTTTTCATTCTGCCCTCAGAACATTTTTGTGTAAGTAAAACTCCCACGAGGGTCCCTGCTCCGGAGGAGGAATTACTCTCGCTTTCACCCCCCACAGCAGGAAATGCTTCTTCTCCAGGCTGAGCAGCGGCTCTGACACCCACTAGGTCTTCAGCCCTTTTGGCCCAGACAGGGATCTTCATGATGCCCAGGAGGGCTCTGAACCGCTGACATATCGCTGGCTATGTTTCCCTCAATAACGCCATCGGAACAGCGATGATGCGGCTCCCATCGCCACTACGAATCTCACGTTTGGAAGTTTTGCGTCTTTCCACGGAATGAAGGATGCAGAATCGGCTCGTCTTTTTCTGGTGACCCTGTTAGGGATGCATCCAGGTCTGCAATTTTTTGTTTATGATAAAATTTGAGTGACTAACAGGATACCCCCCCCCCGCCCCGTCCCGCACCACATCCCCCCCCCCCAAGGTTGCTGTGAAACTGCAAAAACGAGCGACCGCATTTTAAATGGAACCGAGCAGCAAAGCATTCAAACGTGAGAAATGTGATGAACGTGTTTCGTGTTACTAACACGGAATATAATGGAAAAGCTGTTGAGAGTCGGAGGGATGAAGAAATGCAATCGAAAGAAAATCACCGCAATGTATTCGTCTTACACAAATACTTAATTTGGGATACAATCACAATTTAAGACAAGGCTTTTTTTCCCAATCAATCAAATTAACTTAATTCTGTGTTTTTGAAAATGTTGTTGTCCCAGGGGGGAAAAAAATTGACAACATTGGGAAATTAGAAAAGTCTTCCAACACTATCAAAGATCACTGAGATAGATACGTACACGGATGTGTGTATTTCGGAGAGGATCTGGCGTGCTAACATATTAAGTGTTATTAGACGCTAAAGCTTTCGTTACGTTAATGACTGAAGGAGCAGCATCATTACTTTTTAAAATGTACGGAGGGCAGATGTTCCTCGTGGCTAAATATGCGCCGCGTGAAGCTGTGAGTTGGGCCGCAGAACAAACAGCATCGCAGAACAGGAACACTTTCAAAACGGGAACCACGTGCTGACCCAGTCCCTGGTCTGGCGTGCCCGCCACTGTCCCCAATAGGGTCCGCTGATGTGACGGGGTCCACACTGATCTGGATGCGCCTCTTAAAACCAGTTAAATATATATGCGGGAGCGGGTTATTTGCAAATAAAATAAGGCGAGAAATCACAAACAGGCAATTTCACACAGGTATGGGAAAAAGCAAGGAAAGTCACCGAGGAATAGCAAATAAATAAACTTCTGGGTTCCAGGGTCATCACAGTGGGCACGGTAGAGAAGTCTGTGTAGGCGTGATGCGAACCAAAAACTCCAGAGAAATGTGGTGGGTTTCTGGTCAGGCCGCTTTTAGATGAGCTGGTGATGTTCTGGGTGTCAGCTGAGGCAGCACTGTGACGGTCAAGGCTGGTTCTCAACCTCTCAATTCAAATATACATCCGTATTTTGGGGGGCTAGGGGGTGAAAAAATAATCAGAATAACAAACATGGCAGCCATGCATAAAAACACAGAAACCAGCATAAATACAGTCTGTACCAATACAGTGACAGTAGAGAAATTACATGTCTTAATCTTTACATTTTAATAGCAAGAAGGGAGGCTCCTCCCTTACACAGGGGGGGAGGCTATGGACCCTATAACTGAATTTTTAAAAGTATTGCACAAAAATTACACAGGCATTATCCCAGTCCAGCATGAACAAAGAGGTTCCCAAATGTTCTACAACTCTTCTAGTGACACACGAAGAGCTGCTCCCAAATCACACCTTGCTTCCAGATAGTGTGGCTGTGACAGAAACACAAACACTGTATCCAGGAATCATTCCCAGCAAAGCTGGACCAGCTGTTTGCCAAGTTTTGAACAGGTGACTGCCATCCAGGGGGCGGTATGGTGGTGCAGTGGTTAGCACTGTTGCCTCACACATCTGGGACCCGGGTTCGAGTCTCCAGCTGGGTCACATGTGTGTGGAGTTTGCATATTCTCCCCATGTCGTCATGGGGTTTCCTCGGGGTACTCAGGTTTCCCCCCCACAGTCCAAAAACATGCTGAGGCTAATTGGATGGATGCCATCCAGCTCGCAGGAATCCAAACAGAACAATCCTGTCCTCGGGTCACGTTCACCATCTAGAGTCGACAGCAGTCTGTGACACTGTGGTCGTCTTCTTCTCTTCCATTTTCCCAGACGGATTACAATGTGGTCTCGAAAAACCCAGCTCCTGGAGTCTAGCTTCAATACGTTTATTAACAGAACAGTCATAAAAATGAAAATTGCACAATAGGGTGCAAGTCCCAGAACTCGTTTGGAATTCATTACAGAATAATTAATGAACGTAATTGTTGTGAATACACTATATTGCTATTGCACATTAAATTAAATTAAATTAAATAAGCAATTTTAAACTATTGTTATTAGCAGGTGCCATGTCTTTCGTTCAGGTCTCCTGGCTTCCCAAAGGCTCGTTTCATCATTATGACGAATGAGCCCATACATCTTACTGCCGGCCAGCCTCTTGCTCTTTTAACTTCAGTTTTTCCAAGCATTGTTCTTTTTTCAGTGCACTGGGGTTTATATCACAATCCCAGCATAAGGCAGTTTTATTCTGGTCATTTGAGCTTTGTGTGAAAGTTCAGCCAGATTTAACATCAAAAAACATTATTCAAAAAAGAACCTAAATCTGAAGTCATGCTAACATTCGCATGGACGCAAGGACATAACTTTGGGTTAAGCCTTGGGGGTGGGGGGGTGAGGTTTCCACCTATTTAAGGGGGTTGTATTGGCTGGTTTTGATTACTGGGGGTGGGGGGGGGGTTTAAAACGCCCCCATAATTTACACCCATACATGGTGACTCAGAGGTTCACGTCCTTCTTTCTATACATGGAGTTGTTCTGTTATGTCCAGGTTCCATGAGGGTTTCCAGCTCTGTCAGGTGAATTTGTGTCTCTAAATTGTCTGTAGCATCTGTCCTGTGCTACTGGTAACCATTACAGCACGTTCCCTGTGCTGCCTGGGGTGGAATCCAGCCCTCCATGATCCTGTCCTTAATCAGACAGAAAATATAACCGCTTGATATATTGTGCAGAGTGTAGATTTAAAGACACCCCACCCCTTTTCCAAGACTCCTTATCCAGTAGAGGCTTTCTGCACACTCGACCACATATAGACTCCGAAATGTCTTTTGAATCTGTGGGTCGCCTACCATATACCGTTCATCGAGTTCAGCTGCTAAACCAGGGCAAATAACTGACATGGAAAGTGTGTCACGCATGTGGTGGCAGCCGTTTCTGATTTGCCTCCCAGTAGCAGCTTAAAGTAACCGGTAGAGCTCGGTCAAGAAATATCACAAAATAACCAATATCGCCCAGCAGCACAGGGGCAGGATAAATAGAGCCAATCCTGAAAGAAATGTGCTTTTCTTGGTCCAATAAAAGCCAAGAGCGGGGTGGGGGGGGGGGGTTAGGATGCTGGGTCGCTGGATGCAAGTCACCTTGATGTTCCCTGTGCGTCAGCGAAGGTCACAGTCAGAGACTGGATTTGGCTGGTTATCGCACACGCACCTGACACACGGAGGCGCCGGTCACGCTTGATGTAAGGAGGGCTTTCATCTGACCCATCTAACGGCTGTTACCCACGGAAACTCTGAGCCTCCGCGCCAGCCCCGCTGAAGAAGGGCGCGATAACAGAAATGACTTCCTCCCGTGGCGCGTCAAGCTGAGCCGCACACCTGCCGTGTCTCTGCCAGTCAGACCGGGAGTGACTGGCGCGGTGCGGCGTCGCTACTCTGGAAAACGCAGGACAACCCTGGGTATTTGTTACCTGACAGTCAAATAACACTCCACATGGTGGAAATTTTCTAAATATTACTACGGTAAAGCTGGATTTGGTCAACTAACCTGATGTTGTGACTAGAATTTGTCTGGCATGGTTTGTTTAAATCAGATCTTCAGATGTTACAATTTCATAGCTGGTTCAAACCTATCTACCCTTTTTCTTATTATTTGGTAATTGTATTAAAGTGCCTTGATTCTTTGCCTTGATATGAATGATTTCATCCAATCTTCCACCCTTTCTACTTCAAACTACATTTCCTGTTGAGGGTTACTGTTGCATCTATATATATATAGATGCTTTACGCTTTACATTGCAACGCTTTACATTGATGGTAACATTTTACATTAAGTGCACCTTCATAATGCATTCATAGAGCATTCAGTGCACCTTCATAATGCTTTCATAGAGCATTCATTGCACCTTCATAATGCATTCATAGAACATTCAGTGCATCTTCATAATGCATTCATAGAACATTCAGTGCATCTTCATAATGCATTCATAGAACATTCATAAGCATAATGCAAGTAAACCATAACATCCTAACACCCCTTAACAGCATTAATATAGATTAATAACAAACATGAATACACTATAAAGGTGCACTGAACGTTTTATAAATGCAAAAGCATTATGAAGGTGCAGTTAATGTAAAGCGTTACCATATATTCTTATGAATATTCAGTTACAGTAAAGTTGTTTATACTAGCATACTGTTGAGGGTGCATCCTGGATCACGCTGTGTGTGACCTGGCAATGGATAAGCAAAGATGGTCAATGGACAGATACTGTATAAATGCTAAAGGAGATACGATTTACAAGAATATAAAACAGGACTACAGTCCCCCAGACTACACTCCTGCACACTGACCCTTGGACCCTGTCAGCATCAGTCCCTGTCCTCATATGTCACCCCTTTCCTAATGTTTGAATCTACTTGTTAGTCCAAGCCTTAGCATATGGGCCCTTAGTATTTGTCAATGACCCCAGCCTCAGTGTTTGCCCCACACATAGCCCTCGTTATCTGTGTATTTACAGTAAGTGTCTGATCTTACTTTGTTCCTTGCTCTGTCATTGTGTTTGCTGCCCACTCTGTACTCTCATTCTGCATTGTGTTGCTGTTGTATCTGTTCCACTTGTACTTTTTGGATTTAGTTGCTATTTGTGTGTAACCCCTTTTGTTCTTCTTTAGGCCCCTCATGGTCCCTTTTGATTTCTGTTCTGTCTAGTTTCTGTTACAATAAACGTTCCCCTCTGTTATCAAGCCGTCCTGCGGATCGTCACACCCATGACGCCCTGCTGCAATAGACCCAACTCTTTAAAAAACCTGTTTTCCGTGATCTCCACTGTTTTGTGTTGCCTGTAGCGAAATGATATTCCCCGTCTTTTCACCCATTTCTGTGTAACGTTGTCTTCAGCTTCCTGCCTGTAGCGAATGGTACCGAAATGTATGGAGATGACATTTTGTTAGTGGTTTTCATGTTTTACAAACAATTACTCAACCATTTTGCCAAAAGCAAGCATTTCTCAGAAAATGAATTCATTAACTGACGTTTCTGTTCACAGGACAAATGTCTTATTGTATTTGTTTTTGTTACGGTGTCAAAGTTTGTCTTTCCATTGCTGGACTCTAAGCCATAGCAACATATATCCCAAATTATTCACTCAGGATCAGGACCCTGAGCGATTTGAGCTCTCGGCATAATTATCAGCCTTTGTATCGAAGTCAGGGTATTGTGCGTCATTTCCGCCTTTAATTAAGATTGTTCGATTAAAAAAAAAAACGTTTGTTTCTGGGGGAAAAAAATGAAAAACCCACTTTTAGGTAACAAAAGCATTATAAAGCCGTTATTCAGATACTGAGCATTGACAGCTCGGGAATTGTTAAATCGTCAAAAGAGGCGCGAGCAAAGTAACACGCAAACGGGACTTGTCACGCCTGCGTGTTTTCTATCCATGGCAGATGAATATTTTATTGTGATGATGTTATTACGAACGGCAAGCATTACTAATAGAGAAAAAAACATTTTAATGATTTTTTTTTCTTGCAAGTAAAATGTCACGACTATACGCGGAACAGAAAGGTCAAGTCTATCGACTTGTTTTTTCGTATTACAAAAATCAAGACATATAATCTACACATATGAAACGATAGACAGATTTCTGAGTTTTATTCTGTTATAATATCACCACGTGTTGGCTTCGTAACGATAATGGGCGAAAACTTATTATTATTATCATTAAAAATGACTAAAATAATGTCCTTATTAGCTTGATGTTGTACTTACATTATGAGAGAAATATGACGCTTCACTGAGGTAAATTTATTCCAAGGAAATCTTCGCATTTCGTACTTTGTGCACTCTTCATGAAACTTGATTTATTTTACAGAAAACCCATCTCTTTGTGTTTGATCAAACCAATCAAAATTCTGGTAACGTTTAGCGAACTCCAGTTGCTTATATTTTTGCCCTTGAGAGGTGAAGTGGGCTATCCCACAAAAACAAAGTTTTGAGAAAATGAGCTCCAAAGTTGATTTTTTTCAAAAAATCAGTGTGCCTATACCCTACAATTGATATATATCATAGGTAGCACAGATCTCGGTATATTTAAA
>JAODJX010000065.1:20751652-20774611 GCA_026776945.1 Isichthys henryi | reverse complement strand
AGATAGATAGATAGATAGATAGATAGATAGATAGATAGATAGATAGATAGATAGATAGATAGATAGATAGATAGCAAAAAATAACTGCATTTAAAAAACCATCAAATTTGCTGAGAATTTGATTCTGCGCAGTGTGGACACACAGGAACACAATGTCTACGCATGGAGGCCTTTATGAGCCCGATGAAAGCGATGAAAGTGCCAGATGGACAAAGCCAGGAGAGACGTGGAGGTGGGGGTGCTCATGACACCCCGTCACACACACGGGCTGCCGTGCACAGCCGTGCGAAGCAGTGACAGGCGTAGGGACAGGACGCTAGTGTGTAAGACGGGACGGGACAGTCATGCTCTCAGCAGGAAGCCGGTACGAAGCCGTTACCATGGTGACATAGCCCCACAGATAATGAGCTTGACAGAAACCACGCTTAACACATTTTGTCATTTGTGTAGGTCTCACTAACCCTAAAATTCCCAGTTGAAGCTCAGTTATGTTTTGACAAGGTAACACTACCACTGTCCCACACCAATATGATACTGGGCAACAAACCTTATGGCCTCATCAAATATATGTATATAAATTCAGCACAAAGAAAGCCAGATGAAAGGAAATTGGACTAATTAATTTCATCATAACCCAAATTAGTCCATTCAGAGGCACCTGAAACATAGTCTAGCTACGTCTCCTGACTGCCAAGCAGGATGCAAACAGGCAAACTGAACGGTAAACTAAATCAGGTTGGAAGCACAGACACAGCCTGTAATCTGTGCTAGCTGGATGCCTCTTGGGATCTGAAAAGTACTAAATAGTTTTAGCCCTCATTAGTACAGTCGCCACTACAGTCTGGACAAATCATATAATATTCATATAATAAATATTGTCCTGCTTAACGTATAAAGACTTTATGTATCATTTTGTTTTAGACCGATATTTCCCTTTGGTTGCAAGGTTTGTAATACTAAGCTAGTTTTATATATATGATTGCAGCAAAAATGTATAAAAACTTTTCACACCAACTCGGGATGTGGTGCACGATGGTTGTTCACGGATGGCAAACACATGGACACCTTGGAAGGACGAGGGACACTGCAAGCCAGCAGAGATACGGCGAGGAGGGAGGGGTCACCCCCGGCGTCTTTGTCCTCACGCCGAGCGACACAGACTGCTGACGTCAGACAGGAGGATGCTTGTGCAAAAGAGCGAGCAGGCAAGGCTGTTCTTTTGCGCTTCTGAGACACGGACACAGACTGCTGAGTGTAGTGTAGTGTGTGTGTGTTTGTGTGTGTGTGTGTGTGTGTGTGTGTGAGAATGTTTACTGACTTTTACACAGTATTTCCACACCCTCCCTGCACACACCACACCTTAGCTAACATTTCTAACAAACCTTAACTCATTAATCCTACTTAAACGTTACTCTCCTTCCTATACCTCATTTAACCTGAACTATTAACATATACTTACCCTCTCTGCCCCAAGCAACACACACATATCCCTGTGGCACCATCTACCCTTGGAGTCACAGACACACTGAATCAAAGACCCCCAGCCACCCTGAGGCAGACAGGGCAGGATTTGGGAGGGGGGGGTAGACCGGGAGACCTGGGCTGATGCGGGACCCGATGCCCCCCGCTGCCCGTGAGCTCCGGCCATCCTGGCCCCTCACCTGAGCCCTCCCCTCCATCAGCCTCCCCAGCTGCTCCCGGTAGCTGCGTAGCTCCTTCTCCAGCTCGTCTCGCTCCTTCTGGCTGCTGTCACACAGGCTCTGCAGTACCAGAAGCTCCTCCTTGAGGCCCTCACTCTGTGGTCGGACACACAGAGGACAGCAGCCTGGCATGTGAGCGGCACAGTAGGACGCAGAACCACTGCGCTCATCAAACTCCATTACCACTGCAGAATGTTCCGGGCCGGGGATTCATGAAAAGATACCTTTGGTGTCTAGCTACTGTACACTCTTGGGCAACGACCTCGATGAGGGGGTAGTTATGAACATACACACGACAAATTATGTGTTTCGCGGCTAGTGAGCTGCTGGTGGATTCTGCTGCTGTTAGATGCGCCATGTAGGCCGCAGAGGACCGGTGTGGAAGAGGACGAGCCGTACCTCCTTCTGCACTTGTAGGGCCCTCTCCTCTGCCTGTTTCAGCTGGTCACGGAGGGAGAAGATTTCACCGAAGCCCCCGTTCCAGCTGGTAGGGGTTACGGGCTTGCCGTCGAAGGAGATGTTCTTCTGGATCGAGGCATCTACCAGGCGGCAGTTGGTAGTGCTGGTCTGTGTAGAGATCCTCCTATTTCCTACCTCTCCTTCGCCACCGTCGACCACACGGAGCTGCCCGTCCTCTGTCTCACTCTCTTCCTTCAGCGGCAGGCACACGTCGTTGGAGCTGCCACAGATTGGTCAGGATCATTTTGTGTCTCTCAAGCAACTGTCAAATCGCATTTCATATGCAAAGACTGGCCTTTTTCTCCTGCTCTGTCCCACACACGTGTTCAGACTCTTCTGCTAATTTATTTTGGCCAAGGAAGCTGGTTCTCTTGAAGTGGGGTTGGAAGGTATGTGAGTTATACCATAGGAATGTGCTTATTAGCATGATCAGGGGGTGTGTAAGGGCCTGAGCTCATCTGCAATAGAAGTGAAAGAATGCTAACATTGTTTGCATGAGTTACTTATGACCAAGAAACCATGGTGAATTGGCATAAACGTGTTTATGACTTAGTCTGATTAAGAAATCATGGTGCATTAGCATGCTAAACGTGTATATGAGTTACTATGATTAAGAAATCATGCTGCATTAGCATGCTAAACGTGTTTATGACTTAGTCTGATTAAGAAATCATGGTGCATTAGCATGCTAAACGTGTTTATGAGTTACTAAGATTAAGAAATCATGGTGAACTAGGATGCTAAAGATGCTTGTATGAGTTAATATGACCTTGAAGCTATGGGTAGATTAGCATGCTTATGGCGTTTATGACAGTTAGCATGGGACCCTGAGTGAGTAAGTATGCTACAAGGTTTCTCGGTGAGCTGAAACGCTAAAGGAACACAAAGAAGTTAGCATTCTGCGGCAGTGCCTGATCTGTCGCACCGAACGAGTGTCTGAGTGCTTGTTTTGAGCCTGAGAACATAAGCGTGTGAGTTATGAGTGGAATGAGTGAGTCATCCCGCCGATCGCACCCCCGTCACCCGGCTATGTGCGCACGGCCGCACCGGGCTCTCTTAGGATGCACTCATCACTTTTTCATTCCCCTCATCAATTATTTGCCGAGCAGACGGTCCCTAGGGCCAGTCGCAGTGCTGAAAGCTACAGCTAGTTCTCTCAAATAGCACAGATACATCAAACACAGCGACTATTGCAGACCCAGTGATATTGCGGACAAGTTAATGGAAGCAGAATATGAAGTCCCACATTGGCTGGATAGAGATAACATCATTTCCATGATTTAAACTTTTAAGAAGGAGGACTGTAGGGACAGCTGTTCCCAACTGGTAATATAGTTCTGAGAGTGGAATGGGCAGAGTCACTGCCTGATTGACAGGTTTCTCACCCGGTCCTTTGTAGCTGCAGCAGCTGCAGACGCTCCAGCAGCTGCCTGTTGCCGTCCTTGAGGGCCTGACACTCCTCCTTCAGCACACGGCACTCCTCCTTCAGCAGGCCCACATCACCTGACCAAATGGGATGGAGGCCGGCTGGTCACGAGCATCGACACATAGCCAGTAGCCTTCCAGCCAATGCAAAGAGGAAACATGGATGGCATGCCTTCCCGTTCCTGCAAATCCACATCTAAAACACAAGCTTTCTCAGATTGTTACTCACTCATCAGCTGTGTATCAATAGCCACACATTCCTTGATAGATATTTATCAAACACAAAAATGTTGCCCTCCAGTGCTGCCAAATACAACAGGTTCCGGAAGCCCCACCCCTTCTCCATCCATCAAAACACCCTGGGCAATGTCAACAAGATATAGCATCTGGCCATTGCCAGTCATCTGATCTGTCCTTTCTGCACCAAGCTGAGTTCAACAGGGTCCTCCACCTAAATTCTCTCCATTCCACGACACATGTTCTGCATAACTGGATCATTATCTCAGAAACATTTCTCGACCTAACCCTGTCCGGCAAAAGGGCAGATTGTGACACCCAGAGGTTCTGCTGGGAAACACGATGCTCCAGGTCCTAGTTCTGGAGGACCTCATCTGCGTTTTGAAGCCATGTCAACAAAGTGGGTGAGACTCCCAAAGAGAAACCTCACACTTGACCATCACTCTCCTAGCCGCCTGCACGGACATCGCTGGAGGTGATACAGACCATTTTAGTCCACACTGAGAGTCAACATCAATATACATCCCTTTATCTCCCAGTGCTTGGGGGAGGTAAGTTTTGCAAAGACACAGATTGAGACTGATTGAGCCACAGATGTGTTACATGCATGGATAAAGGCAAAATGAAAATTTTAATTTAAACAGGATTAGAAATGAGAGGGGCAAATTCACCAAGATGAGAAGAGCAAGCTGACCGCAGTGGGTTGGACTGTTTCATTCACACCAAAAAAAGAGACCGCTTGGAAAAATGACATAATCCCTGCATAGGAAAGGCGCTATATACCCCAAAGGCATCGCACAACCTGGATAAATGGACAAATGTGAGCAGATTGGTGCATAAGGTGTGATGTCATAGAAATGCGATGCGAAAGATGTGATGTCATACAAATGCGGTGCTGCACCGTGCCAAGCTTGGAGCCTATTCCAAGCAAGCTGAGTACAGACCCTAAACCCTCCCGGAAAGGGGGGAGTACCTGGAGGCCAGCTGGGGAACTTAGTGAAGGATTAAGGGATCTGGAAAAAATGAATACGGTGAAGTCATCCTGTAAAATCAACAGGCTAATGGGACTCTTATCATCCAGGGAGGCATTTAGGCATTATTCATATTCATTAATGCGCAAACTGTATTTGTAACGGGGATATTTTTCTGGAAGCACTTTTTTAGATCATGAGTTTATATTATAATACTGCTATTTAAATCAATTAAAAAATCAGCCTGAGTTATCGCTTGAACCCTGAGGGGTGCATCGCGGAGAAAATCTGAGGTTGGCATTCTTCAGTGGGATGGACGAGTTATGGTGGTGCACGCATCACGGAGCAGGGGATTCTGGGAAGGTGGGCTGATAGCAAAGATAGCACTATTATCAGCACTCTTGGACCTGATGGTGGTGTTTTGTTGATCTTTTATCTGGGAAATGAAGGTTTCCACTGCCTCACCGGCTTTTTGTTAAATTCCGAAGAACACTGAGAGCACTGCATCCAGTGCATCTTTGCCTCGGTCACGCATGAAATTCCTGCTTTCGTAGCAGCTATTAGTGCTTAGCAACCGCAGGCGATGCCAGGTGCCAGCCGGACCCCGGCTACGAGTTCTGCTTCTCCCTGTGTGTCAGCTGGTACCGCCCGTCCACCATGACCTACTTGAGGCATCTTCTGCTCTTTACGACACCTACAGCTACTGCTGCGAAAAAAGGACGTCAACATTTTCACAGCACAGCTGAACCCTGCATCTCAATTAAAGATGAGTAATGGTTTTAAAAGGAGCCTCCTGCCATTTTATAGACCGAATTGGTCAAAGTTTTCTCGTTTTAACAGAAAAGCACTCAAATGGAGAGAAATCATTCCCAGTACCATCCAGAAAAACCATCTAGGAGAGACGCGTAGCAAAACATACAGTAGGCTAAGAATAGTTAGCATCTCTGTCCAAACACAATCAACTGCAGATCAGCAGTGATCGTATGACAGGGATCAATATTGTCCTTCATGTAAGCCCAATAGCCAATTTGTCAATTTCTATACAGCGTCAGATCATTTTGATTTTAATTATTTAGTGGACAAGCTCAACAAATTGTCACTGACCAAAAATTAACACCCTATGATTTGCATTTATTTAATAGACAGTTTTATCCAAAGCAACAAACATTTTTGAGACAGCAGGGTCGGCCAGTGAATGTAACAATGAGGGAGATTAAGGGCCTTGCTGAGGGGCCCAACAGTGACATCACTCCTCTCAACTTGGGATTTGAACCAACAACCTTTCCTAACCCACTGAGCCACACTCCAATTTCCATTTCCTGGGGTTTTTTTTCGCCCTGAGAAAGCGTGTCCTTCATTATTATAAGGAAGGTCCTCCAGTGTTTGTCTGGGAAGATCTGAGCACCATTACAGATGAGCAAAAAGGCCAGGAACCTGACGTCATATGAGGAAGAAGGGATGAGCTAATGAGCCCCACAAACTGTCTATTTTGCCTATCATTTTAAAGATGACTTTTTGATTTACTGCTGTAACCTGGGAGTCACTAACATCGCAGTTAACATCGCAGTTAACATCGCAGCTCAGTCACATTTTCACATTCCACGCCCTTTTAAATAAGACTTGATCCCAGATCTGTAACCGTTACTATGCCTCACAGCCGTCTTTGTTGCACTTTTGGGCTGAACCTGATTCTACTTGCTGCTGTGTGGAGGGGAGGGTGTCCATTTTGAAAGGGGGGAGCTTTTTCTCCATTTATAGGATTTAACAGCCCACCTGTCCCAGTCTATATAAACTAGCATGTTCTTTTTTTCTTGGACACCGCCCCATCAGAAGCTCATACTGGTCTCATGATCCTTTTGGGTTCCTTTCACCCCCCTGACAAAATGACCCCCCCCCCCCCCCTTCCTTGGTGGTCCCATCTGGTTTGTCCCCGGACGTCACGCGGCACTGCCTGATGCGCTCACATCCCCCCTGCCATAGTCACGCTCATCCATCTATTCACTTCAAAAAGTGCCAAATCCGAGGGCTCAGATCTCACAGGCCGTAAACATCTGCAGAGCTACGAAAGACGTGGATGAAATGAAAAATGAGTTCCTGGGCCAGGAACATAATTATCTCATCAGCCAGCTGAAATGTGCCTGGATTACAGGACTGCAGCATGTACAGGCTGTCAGGACGCTGTTAAGGGGATCAATGTGGGTGAAAAGGCATATCTACAGTGAGTAATGCCATCTGATTCCTCATGGGGGCAGTAGCGAGGTCAGAGTGCCTCACCCTGGTTGCGTTCCTCCTCCCTGCGCTGGCTCTTCATGGTGATCTCGGCGCGCAGCGTGGTGATCTCCAGCTCGTACTCCTGCGTGGTGGCATGCAGCCGCTGCAGCTCGGCCCGCAGCCGGCATAGCTCCTCCTGCAGGCTGGCGATGTCGTTCTCCCGCTCAGCTGCCGCCTCCTCGGCCGCCTGCTGCAGCACCAGCACCTCCTCCTGTGCCGCCCGCAGTTCCTCCTGCGCTTCGGACAGCTCGCTCTCCTTCTCCTCCTCCAGGCTGTCCATCTCTTCCTGGACGGAGCGCAGCTGGGCTGAGGTGAAGAACACATGAGTGTCATTCGCACAGAGTGCATAGCGTGCGTCTGGAGTGCGCGTGGGCTTCTGTGAGAGACCCTGATGGAAATGTGCTCCTTAAGGGATATTATAGCCAATGCACTACAAAAGAACAAAGTCACTAAGACCACTACACTGCTAGGAATTAATTATATATGAATAAATACACAGCATTACAAGGGTAGGCAACTTTCTTCAAGAAACACCACTGCATTTTTTCACATTTAGCACATGCTTGAGAAATCAGGGTCAGATAGTTCCTAGAGGTACCGGGGTTTAACTGCAAAATCACCATGGTGGCCATGGGATTTGAACCAACAACCTTCCAACCACAGAAAACAGCCTCCAAACCGGCTGAGTCACACAATCATTGAGCCTCGTCTCCCAGAGTTCCTGGTTCCCCCTACAGTGGTGGTAACCCCCACGTCCACAGTTGACGCACGTCTCAACCCCTGGAGAGCGGTGAAAGCAGATTCCCGTCAAGGCCTTGAGGAAGGGGGGGGGGAGTAGCAGGGGGTTGCTCTACTTTTAGAAAATCACGCAAAGTTACATCATGCACCATTTTTTCATGGGGCCGCATTGACGTGTACGACGTCTCGCCTACTTGGCAGGATGGGGATATTCATAGAATCCTATGGCATCTGGAGGGGCCTCACAGTGAAACACATGATCCATGACGAAGTATGAACCCCCTCCCCTACCCAAGTACTGACTTCCAGGAAAGATGATTGGCTTTCCTCAGGATAATCTGGGAATGTTCACGGACACCTCCGGTGGGTCAATCAGGCAATCAGGACTTTTTGCTCGATTGCTGTTTGTAATCAATGACCATCATTCACCAAAATAAAAGTGCAGGAACATGTATAACCCATCAGTCTCAACATGGTCATGTGACCTCATGGTTTAAAAAAGGACACCTACAGTTGAGTTGGGTCTTCCAACGAGACCATAAATATGGTAAGGTGAGGTTCTGGGTATGATCGTGTTCTAGGGTGACCGATTATTAAAATGATATAAATTATTTTACTTGATCAATTTTCCACAAGGCAGTCCGGTCAGGTTGTGGTTGACTGCAGTCACGGTCCAGTCAGTCCTGCTTTGAAGTTACCTTGTAGCCTCTGGATCTGGCGTGTGAAGGCCTCAGCTTGGTGCGCGCTGGCCAGACGCTCATCTTCCAGCAGACCTGGATTTGGGGGAGGGGCGGCAGGGAGTGGAGAGAGAGAGACAGGCAGAGTGACTGGAAGTAGGGAGATGCTGGGAGTTTATCGTGGCTTTATGTTCCTCTTTCTCCTGACACCCTTTTCCAGAAAAAAAAATCAAGAGTAATGAAGAGGCTTGGTCATTGGGTCCGCAGCTGGATTCAGTGAAAATCACCCCCAGGAGGAAAACATGGGGTGGAGAGAAAAGGGACCCAGACTCCTCTTTCAGATGCACACTGCCACCCTGAACCTTCCTAGACATAATCTGGAGGGGCTGTATGTGTGAAGGCAATTGTCTCTGGTCAATCAGACATTAGATGGACTCTACCCTGCTAGCTCCGTAGTACAAAGTCCAGGATTGACCCCCATGTGTGAATGGAGCAGGGAGAATTCACGTCAGTTCATGACGTTTCCAGTATGCGACTGGGGTGGAGACGGAAGAACACAAACATCAGAGGGTGAAGAAGAAGGGTCATTTACATGAAGAAGACCCCAATGAATGAGACTAACTTGAGGGACGTCAAGAAATTCTGTCTGTAGCGCTGTAAATAAAACACTGTGGTTTCCGAGCCAAACCTTTTCTATCATTTCCTGGGTGCTCAATGCTCTACCCAAACACCATTTCTAGTAGGTATGAACTCGTCCGACACAGGCAACCTCCGGTTGAGTGCAACGTGTGTGAAAGGGAAACTGTCTGATCATGATTGTCCAAACAGTGTTAATGTGTGAAATACGTGAGAGAGATCACGCCCTGCACCCCATTTTACCCCTAAATCACAGCCGTACATCGCTTGTGACTTAACGGTTTTAGTTCACTAGCTACCTGCTCCAAAATGCTGTCACTATGGCCAAGCTTTTAGGAAGCTGATGTTTATTCGCCCTGTCAGATATGATGTCATTTTCGGGCAAAACTTCAGCTTTTGGAAAAGAAGCCATTTGTGAAAGTGGATCTTTACAAGCCTGCTGACCTCAAAGGCCATCTGCACGCACTCAGATGTTTCCTGGTCGAATGATTTGACGTGGCTCCATCACGACCGCAATCAAAATGCTTTTACAACTGTTTCATTTCAAGTTATGAGAAAATGGAAAATTTTGTATCCAGAAATGCACTGTTACCTGCATTCTCTGATTTAACATAAAAATGCAGGCTTTTCATTGTGAAATGTGGGAAAACCCCCATTTCAGTTTAAAGCACACATATACAGTACAATGTCTTTGTGTATATGTGCACATACATCCCACCTTATATAGCAAGTTCAGGGTGGTGGGGGGGTGGCGGGGTGCTTGTGGTAAAAATGGACACTGAACATCATTGGGGGGGAGTTTAAATATGTAACGTATTCTGGTTTTAAGGTGAAGTTACCGCATACTTGAACCTACATTTCTGTGTGCAGCCGTCAAATCGTGCTTTCCTCTCAGACATCGCCGCACATCCCCAAATTCACATTGCCACCATGACTAGAGGCCGAGTGACTCAGCGCATTTGCCCCGGCACTGACGGGGAGCAGCTGCTCGCCTTAATCCCCGAATGCCAAGTGTGCCCTGCGGGGGGGGCACCGCCGTCGCATCCACAGAGGACGCCCAAGAACCCGAAGACTTTCCCCGTGGTGGAGTCGGAGGTGTTAGCACCTGCTAAAAATAACCCATCGTTCGGCGAGCCGCCTGCCTTCCACGCTGACCGGCTCACAGAAAACCTCTCGGTGCCAGGAGCCATGGACCCTCCCGTCACGAGGCTTGACCTGTATCAACCTAGGAGGAGGATTTTTCTTGGCATACGTGATTTTTGTGGGGAATTTGAAGGGTAGAGTGTAGCCTGGGAGCTGAGGAGAGAATATCCAGAGATAGCCATACAAATGCTAATAAACCACATGGTGCTGCTAGACACTTTGGGGCCCCATGAAAGCATATCTTAAAGGGCCCCCCTTTACAGCACCCCTGACCAGGAACGTTGCGCTTCTAACCCTAGTAGCTCAGAAGAAAAGAGGACAGATACATGCATTATTCGCATATTTTGCCATAAAAATAGATGACGACTTATTCAACAATCCCCAAAGAAAAGGAAGTGATTAGGTCATATGTGTGGTATGAAGCTGGCCTGCGAGGTCTTTGCTGACTGCGCTTGGGTAGAGTGCAGTGGGACAGAAACGTGGCCCAGTTACTTTGTGTTTCTGCTGGGCTTATTTGCACGGCTGTGCTCTATAATCCTGGTTCATCTCATTATCTACATGTGAAGGTGAATAACACCGGCCACACGATGCTGCTCCTCACCCTGCAGCTCGTGGAAGCTCTCTTCGTGCTTCTGCGACATCTCCCGTGCCTCTTCCAACTCCAGAAGCAGCTGGAGCACCTGTGCCCTCAACTCCTCCAGCTCCTGCCCCTTGGGGAGCGTTGCTCCCTGCCTATCGCCGGTCTCCACTGCATCCTTCCTCTCAGCTGCCTCCCCCGCTTTCTCCTCGGTCACCTCCTTCTCCCCATTGCCTGCCTCTTCGTTCTTCTGCTCCTTCTCCTCATTCTCCTCCAGGGCCTCCTTCTCCTTGGCAGTCAGCTCGTCCTCCATGCCAGGTTTCTCTGGTTTCAGGTCGTCGTCTGTCGAGTGGAGGGGATCAGTGTTACAGATTAATAAACAGATAATCTAATCCAATCATACCAGCCCCAATAGGAAAGAGAGTTAATCCAGTCCGAATTCCTTATGAAATGCGGCCATGTTGGGTTTGATGAAGGACATTTACTGGGGCTTTGATTGTCACGGCGGGCGGGATTAACACTTTACTGTCAATCACAGCCACAATCCTTCAATGAAAATGAAGTAAACAAAGTAGATTAAGGCACCCTGTGACTAACAGGGCCAATAACCCACCCACCATGGTCTTGAAGCATCCAGTTTCCTACCATTGATGTTAACATGAGGAGCTGCCTCTGGCATCACCTGACCCAGAGTCGGAGCTCTGATTGGATAGCTGCCCTGCGATTCCATTGGACAAACCAGACAGTTCCGCAGCCTCAGTGCAGCTGGTACAAATTCTTGCGCAGCTCATTCAACTCCCCACACTCATCATCATCCGACAGCTGACGTGTCCCCACGTGGGGGGCCAGCTGCTCTAGGGTGTCCCTACACCACCCACCTACTCCACCTGTTGTTCTCAGACACAACCCTCTCCACTGCCATCATATTTTTCTACCCCACACCCACCGAGTAGACTGACCTATCTACAGACCTTTGCCTGTAGCCCTCGGGGTTGACACAAACCCCTCCCATCCCTGTTTGAAAACAACCAATCTGTTGTAACACCTCAATCGCCATGGCTGGATGAGTGGGAACAAATATTCCAATGCGCCACCCGGTGGCAGGAATAGGAAAATACAGCAAAAAAAAATGGTAAATCGTGATCCTCTCCAATCTGAGATCTCTCTTTCACTCAGCGCGGCACATGGCTCATTCACAAATACTGTGATGAAGGAGGAGCATGGAAGGTCCATTTAGGAAGACAGGAGGTCTAGTTAACTGTGGAGGACCAAACTCTCCAGACGGGTAAAGCTTCCTGCTACAAGAGCAGCTGGCTTCCATTCCTGGCTGATGTTCCCTGAAGAATATCGGGACCTAATTATAGTCTCTCTCTCTCCCCCTTTATTTACTGAGCTCACTTACACAGCAAATTACAACCTGTTTAAATGGCTGCTGATGAAATTTGGAGATTTGCGTCCTGCAAAAACACCCCCCCCCCCACAAGGTCACCTGACGTCGACGCCAGACTCTCCATTAGCCAGAATTAGCCTTCGGATGAAAGGATGTGGCACGTTCAATCGCAAGCTTATTAGGAAGGCTTTGAAGTTCTTATTAACAGGAAATACAGGCTGTTTCCAAGCTGAAGTAGACATAAATCATAGACACGCTGCCTTTTTTGCATTCTACATCCCAGTTTACTGTGAATGTAATTGAAAGGGGAAAGCTATTTGATCCTTCTGTTGCCAGGCGACAAGAATATATACTATACTTTGTCAGTTTGAGATCATAACAAAGGGAACAGATGTTGTCGTGCTGTACGGAAAGCTCTGTTGGGCCTTGATGGAGGAGGTAACGGACTATCACGTCTCTCCTGAGACACCTTGCCCTTTGATAGCCTTTGTTGCAGCAGAGTGACAGCAGAGCAGGTTCGACGACCCCCCCTCCATGAGATTCTCTTACGATTGACCTCACATATGTGTGTAGGAGTCTCAGATTGTCACAGAGGTGACTCTAACTTTTCACTCACCAGTAACAAGATGTTTCTCTAGTCAGGTTTACAGATTAATGAGCAGACACCCTAATCCAGTCATACGAGCCCCATCAAGAAAGAGAATTAATCAAGTCCTAATTCCTTATACAATGTGGCAGTGTTGGGTTTAAAATTGAGGCAGGATGGTGGGTGGGATTAACGCTCACAGCCGGATTTGTCCAATAAAAATTAAGTAAAGGGAGGAGCAGTGATTGACGGGGCCAATAACCCCACCCACCATGGTTTTGAAGCATCCAATCTCCTATCATCGATGTTTACAAAAAAACAGCTTATGAATTTTTCTCACACTGAAGTGTCCATATTTGTGCTGAATGAGGGACAGGAACATGAGGGTGAAAACCAGCGCTGGGGTGCCTTGGTCCTGGCTGAGCGGTCGCCCCCTCTGCTCTGTCGGCACCTGTCCCATCACAAGTAGCTGTGTGGGATCAAAGAGCTGCATGCTGGGTAATTGTCTGACAGACGCTTCCCAGGAAGCGAACTGCGCATATTAATGGCCATGTCAACGAGAGGAGAAAGTCAAGGACAGAGCAGAATAATCCTGCTTTACATAACACAATATTCTTCACAATTTAACATTCATTTGATATTCCTGTTCTAAATAGCATGTAGGGTGTTCCCCAGCATGTAAGCAGTCATGGAAAATGGTTCATGGGTAGATGAACGGGTGGACTGACTGACTGACTGACTGACTTACCTACTTACTTAATATTTCCCAGAAAATGGATCAGCTGATTGAGGATGTTTGTCAGAAATATCCCTGAAGCCCCGATTCTCTACCCCAGTGTCACCCAATAACCAGCGGCCCTTGTCAGTAGAATTGGGCCCTTTGGGGGCCGCAGCAGTCCTCTGTGGGTGATTGTTTTTGTTTTTATCTGAAATCTGATCTACACATTTCAGTCAGCACTTCATTGAATGAGATGTTCGTGTTTCTGCCTTTTTTTGCATTAAATAATGAACAAATTAATAAATAAATGTGCAGTACTGACGTTCTGGCACATTCACCTTCTCCGTTATATATTTAGTGACTTGATCCTCCACTCAGAAAGACACACACACATCTCTTTATTTGGGTTTCCAGCGGACTGCCGCAGTGTTGCATTATTAATTAGCCCCATTTAAGATTACAGTTTTGCACATGCTGATCAAATAATAATGATCTGCTTCGCTCCAGGAAGTCTATTACTACATTAACCCTCCCCCCCACAAAAAAGGGGAAGAACCTAATTTATTACTCAACACAAAACAGGCCTTGGCCAGTAGAGGGCAGGATGCACTGTGGTAGGGTCATACTGATTAGCAATTAGCATGACAGACCTTTCTACACACCTGACATGTTCAATAGTCACCCTATATGAAGCATATTGATTACAGCTTAACTGGATCAATCAATATACTAACAATATAATAAAATACTGTCTATGTAACTCACTTAAGTATATAAATATATTGTTGCTTTTATTGTTTTTTGCCGTTTTTATTTTGCATATGTGACAAACTTGAAACAAATGACACTTAAATATTCAAATACTAAAAGACGCCCACTACACTCATGAAGAACAAGACCTCATTGTGGTATTTGGACCAAAAGGCAGAGCTCAGATATGTAACTGAAAGTATTAGACAGGTAAACAGATAAAGATCAGTTCAGCACTGGAAGACTTAACACGGCCTTGAGGAGCCAGTCAGAGCATTGGGCTACGCAACCAGCCCCAGCCGCTGCCATCTGGACCGAGATTTGCGGGGTGGGGAGTGACAGAAGATTCACACAGAAAGGAAGAGAAACACATAATCACAGGCAGCCGGGAGATGCCAACTCCCACCAGCAATAGGGGGGTGGAGCTGGGCCAGTACATTCTTTGGGAGCAGCGAATAAAATTTGGGGAAAAAAGGGATTTTTGTCACATGGGTTGAACGAGCATTCCTATTGGCTGTCCCGCATTAGAGGATTCACACAATGGAATGCTAAACTGGAGCCACTTCCCAGGGCAGAGAGGCCCTTTATCCCGTAGAATCCATGTAACAGATGCTGTTCAATAATAAACTTACTAACAACACGTCTTATGGATAAGATTAATCTACTTCCTTTTAGGCATATTGTCCCTTTATTTTAGGAAATTTTACCAAGTCTGGTCTCAAAACAGAAGCATCTTAAATTTGAAAGGCTATTTTTTGCAGCACGAGCCTGAACTCCGCAAAACTGACCCGAAGAGGAATGCGGCACTGAACACCGATCTCCAGAATATTCCCACATCGACGTACTTCCTTATTTCATTCCCACTGCCACATGGTGTCTGCTAGGCAACCACAAACCACACTAAACTTGCCAGCTTGATTTCCCTGCTCAACTGTCATTGGTAGCACCTCACCCAATCAGAGCGAAGGATTTGGCTACAATGCCATAAATACGCGACCATCAGCTGTGGACCCTTCATAGATACATGCAGAACGCTGGCCGGCCTGGTGACAGCCGGCAATAGAGGAGGTGTGTCTTTGCAAGGGTGGGTGTGGTCACTATGCATTGATATTCCCCTGATACAGACAGAACATATGTAATACAGCAGTCTGTCCTATGGAGGGCAGTGCAATCACATCATTGCCCAAATGTGTCCATCAGACAGCCTACCTGAGCACTATGTATCTCTACATTAGCTCTCTGCATGATTTTCTATTATTCCAGGTCAAAATCGATGCCTCTGAAATGAGTTGCATTGCCTGAAGGATACATATTTGAAATTACAAATTAGTTAAGGCCCATTTAAATATCAGTGACATATATTTGACAAAGAAACTTTTTGAATCGAGCCACCCGTGATCCAACCCCTCAGCCAGCCTCCAGTGTAACCATGCAGGACAATGGCCTGTAGGACCCCAAGACAAGGCTGACTTTGTGCGCAGAGTGGGCGGGGCCACGCGTCAGCCAGCCGCCGTGGCAACCTCGGGTGACCTTCGACCTTTGCGGGCCGATAGGCAGCGATGTGACAAAACGGCGAAAGATAGCAGCTAACTATAGCACAGCCCTGATTTACAGAGAGCAGAGTCCCTATAGCCTCCATCTGCCGGACTCCCAGGCGGCAACCGGAGTCTGTCACCCCAGCACTGCGGGATGGACCTGCTGAGAATAAGCTTAAAGGACTGCTTTGCACCCCCCCCGCCCCATGCAGCCCACCAGCCAGTGATATCAGCTTCCTGGGTCTAGCAACAGTGTCACCCCCAGAGTAGGTAACCGTACACCCCTCTGTTCACACACACACACACACATAGGTTTGTAATTATATCTTTGTGGGGACTCTCCATTCATTTCTATGGGGTAAACTGTAACCCTAACATGACGACCTTTAACCCCTATCCAGCCCTGACCTTAACCAATCAAAAGACAAGACTTTTGGCATTTTTGAATTTGGCATTTAGGTTACATTCACAGATCTTTGTGGGGACCTGAAAAATGGGCCCCACAATGTCAAAATAACAGGTTTTTATCTTATTGTGGGGGACATTTGGTCCCCACAATGTAACACAAACCTAATCCCCCCACACACACACACACACACACACAGGTGCCTGGATTCGTCCAGTTGAAGCCCCCTTCATCAGTAGCAGAGCTGCTGGATTGGGAGCCTGGGAAAGGCAGGAAAATCACCAAGCAAATATTCTGATGATCAAATACGCTGCTGTTCTTTTTCCCTTCATTTCCATCCATTATCTGTGCTGCAGTTCATTAGCATCTGCCGCTAACGATGCACAACCAACCAAGCGAAAAATATACTCTCTCAGCCGCAGTGAGCGGTATGTGTGTGTGTGTATGTGTGTGTGTGCGTGTGTGTGTGTGTTTGCGTAAAGAGCTCCGATACGATCCTTCAGCAGCAGGGAACTTGAGATCTAGGACAGAGATGGAAATAGATTTTGGGGGAAACAAGCAACATCAGTCACTGCGGTGAAGAACAACGTCTTCCTCCACGGAGAGATCTGGGCTGTCCAGAGACAAAGCCCCGCCCATTCTCTCATCCAGCTCAGCGACTCAGAAAGCCATCAGCAAGCTGTCAAACACACACTTACAAAGGCTCTCACTGGCCTGCCGTGGAACACGGCCTTAGACACGAAGATGAGGAAGCATGTGAATGAGCCTTCTCCTGTGCAACGGTGACGTTTCAGCATGAGGAGGCAGGCTGCAGATGACCGTGTCTGACCTTCATGCACCCCCAGGCTCTCTCTCTGCACCCCCCACCCCCAGATCAGATGTTTTCTCAAGCTGTCAGCCCAACCCCCCCCCCACACTAGCACCCCAGGTCCACGCATCCTCCAGGCTGTGACATCTCAGCCCAGCTATTTCTGCTGGCTGTTTGTTCGCTGAAGGCCCGGCCCAACCAAAGCCAACTCTGAGCTGTCAGAACCAGTATCCCATCACCAGCATGATAATGGGCCGATGACACGCTGATCTGGACAAGGTGGGACAACTGGACAAAGACAGGGAGTCGAGGAGGATGAAGAAAGAGAGAGAAACAGACAGATAGAAAGAAGCAGAGGGAGATGGAGAGAACAGAGCATGGTTAAGAGAAGGTTAACAGGTAGCGGATTTCAATTAACAACCCGAAAGAACTCTAGGATTAGTAATTAGCAATTAGTAATTAACTTCCTCCATCTGAGTCCCAGGTGAGGAAGAGTACAGTTAAAGCTGCTGCAGGCTTCTCTGCCGTGATAACTCCCACCCACCCTGGGGAAGGCGCTCTAACACCTGTAGACCTCCCTTAAATCTGCCGAGGGTCAGGGGAACATCAAGGTGGGGGCAGTGTGCGCCTGCGTTGTGTCTCCCATGACCAACAGGGGGGGCCCGTGCCAAGAGGAGGCACACACTGAGGGGAGACACACGCTGGCCCCGTGATCAGAGCTGCAAGGGGGTGGGAGGTAGGCGAGGGATCGTGAGAGAGGGGGTGGGCAATGATGAAACATGGGGAGAACAGGGACCCTTACATTAAAACAACGCATGATATCATCCAAGACAGGTGTGGAAGCAGGCAGGAGAGCAAGATTAGTGAGGGTGGGGGTTTGGATCAGGGCAGTAAAACTGACATTTAAGCAGCTACCTCCCTAAGATGGTGGCCCTGCCCGTCCACACACACACACAAGTTAGTCTACATATCTAAATGGGGACCTTCCATTCCTTTCTATGAGAAAAACCATAATCCCAACAATGACACCCTTAACCCCCTACCCAGCCCTAACCTTAACCATAAGTAACCTAACAAAATACCAAACTTTTGGCATTTTTAGTTTTTTTTTTATTTCATTCACAGATCGTTGCGGGGACCTGAAAGACAGTCAGATTAACAGGTTTTTGTCACATTGTGGGGAGAGCAGCATTTATACAGACACCGGCAACACAGAGACAACCTGCCTGTTCTAGAGCATCACTAGTGATCTGTCTCTCTACCCACACAGAATACAGACGGCGTGGGCCTCCATGATGTCCAGGGTGTCATGCTAACAAGAATGATCCCCCCCGCCCGCCCCCCATCAGCTCTTTTGGACCACCATAGTCTGTCATCACCCAGAAACATCCCCTAAGTCTGACGCGCACACAAGCACAGAACAAAAGGCTGTCGCTTTATGCCTGATTCAGCGGCCCAGAGAGAGAGACGGACACGGTGTTCAGCCAAGAGGCCCTCGCAGACTGGTGCACACGCCGGACCGAAACCCTGCACCCGGCTGACGGGGCGTGAAAGCCGCTACCTCAGATTTAGGCCGACATGATGAAGCCCAGACCTGGCCGTCTGCATCCTACACCTTTCTCGCAGTGCGCTTTTCAGGGCCCCCGCGCATCAAAGTTTGATGGCCGCATAATGAGTCTGTAACGAGGAAGGGCCAAGAGCACATGGCACGTCTGGGACACACGATACCCCTTCCTCCCCCAGCGTAATCCGTTCCGCACTGTCCCTGATCCTTATCATTTATATGAAAGCAGGCCTACACCTATCAGGACTCTCTGATGATGTCACCGTATGCCATGTGACCCCAGAGGCTGGTTCTGTCACATAACTGGAAGGTGATCTCAGCCACAGGCATCCAGGTGACACTAACCTGTTTGCTTCCTGGAAGGATTTAAGTGGGGGAAGGAGGGGGGAGCTGAAATACTGAGAGAAAAACGCACCCCCCCTCCCAAAAAAAAAAAAAACTCACTTAAAAACACTCAGCATCTGCACTGCAGACCTTCAGCTAATTCTCAGTAAGCCTGAACCAATGGGCAGGCGGCATCCGCAGCTGTTGCCTAGCGACCAGGTGGCTGCATTGGTTTCTTCTCCCAGGCGTTTTAAATCTAGAGCATACGGGGCGAGTGGTGGCGTGCCAAGCCATCGGCGTTAGCGGCATCCGTGCGGTGCTGGCTCACGTGTGCATTTGCACGTGCACTCCGAGAATAAGAACCAATGCCCGACCGCGCCAACTCCGACACGGACAGCTGACCTTTGGCTGAAATGCCTGGCATCATCACCCAGAGGACCAGGCTTCCACCTCACCTAACACTCTGACTGCAGTTCAATTAGCAGTCTCTTAGCAGAATAAGAGAGCACCCCCTAGAGGAAAAGTATGTCCGTACACTGATGGGAAGAATGACAGAGCTACGAGTCCTGAACTCGAGAGCTAAGAGGACACTCAGGCGGGCCGTGATGACCCCCCACCCCACCATGCTAAGTGAGATTTACAAGCTGTTTATCTAACAAGTCCAGAAAGTAGCTAATAATTGCCAAGGCAATCTGCTTGCGGGGGCCATATGAGATGGCGACACAGGCCCCCGTCGCAGAGAAGGAACCCCCTGTTATCTGACCAGAGCAGAATGTTTGGGTCCTCCACACGAAAATAAATGTGTGGCCCCCAACCTCGGAGGCGGATCCCATTTTCCCATCTGCCATAAGAGGCTGGTGGGGTGCTCGTCACTTCCAGCTCTCAGGGGGGGTGTTCAGCCGGGCCAGCGGGTTCTGAACAACACGTGGTCGGGCGAGCCTGTCAGTGGGGATGGGGGACTCAGACCCCTAAGCCGAGTCGCAACTCCGGCTGCGACATCCCAGGGTGCATTGCCTGCGGCTGCCCTGTTGTTATTTTCCCTCTCTCTCCTGCAGGCCGCATTAGTCGCATTCGTTTCTGCAGTGGCAGCCGCGACATGTCCTGCGTGTGGCTCGATAGCATCAGCCTTGGGGTTCTGGTCACGCATTCGGGACCCCGCCAGCGGGGGCTGGGCGGAGGCGGCTGGCAGACGCGTGACTCGGATCTTAGCGCCGGTGTGGGAGGGCATGAATTATTCAGAGCAGCCCCCTCCTGGCCCAGCCTTGAAGTGGCAGATAAGAGTCGTGCTGCGGCTCCTGCCCTCTGCCGGGGGGGGGGGGGGCACACAGAGAAAAGGATATGTTCTCGTTCATTTACTTTTTCGGGAAGTTTACGGAGGGGCGCCCCCCCCCCCAAACATCCCTAAACACTTAATGGAACCTTTGGATCTCATGCTAATGAAGCCAGAGTGGAACCAACAACATGGCCCCCTGCGGCTCGACTGACACCCAGATGAGAGGGGGAGGCAGGAATCCCAGAATCCTCTGCTCGGTTACATAAGCGTGCTCAGCGATGCAGCGGGAACGTGCAGCGGCCAACATCCAAACACACGCTTTCTGCACTCCAGGGGGCCAGCAGTCCAGCGGTCATTTCCGCCAATTACCACCCCCCCCCCCCCCTTTAGAGAATGTTCTCCTTCTTGGTGCACGGTTTACCCTAGGATGTCGAGGACCGTGGTTCACCTGGAATTTGGGTAAAACCAGGGGCAGAGTACAGTCTAATGGCTGCGATCCACTAAGGAGAGAAGGACGTGGGAGACAGGAGGAGGTGGAGAAGAGAAGGACATAGACACAGAGGAAGAACAGATGCATCCCACTGTCCCCTCGAACCCCAGCCCAGCGTGTCGCCATGACGAGGAACTGACTCTCAACACACATCATGCAGTGACCAAGGATAGTTTGGTGACTACAGAATGTGAGATTTGGTGGGAGTCTCTGCACCCCCCTACCCCAGTAGGTGGCAATAATGTCCCTGGGGGAGGGGCAGCCATATCCTTACAGAGGCGGGGGCTCGTGCAGTGCTGTGGAGTGTGTAGGTGTCTGCGGTTTACTCAGGGGTACGCGGTGAGGGGGTGGTGGGTGCAGAGGATGGTAGACTGAAGAGAAAATCGCAGAGAGGAAGGTAGAAGTTAAAGACCTGAGGCCATTATTGAGAGTGAGGATGGTCTAGGGCACAAGGAAGGACGTAGCTCTGTGAGACAGACTGTAGACAGACCAGGGACAGACCGAAGACAGACTGAAGACAGGGATAGACCGGAGACAGACTACAGACAGACCAAACACAGATGAGGGACAGACCGGAGCCAAAGACAGATATGCCTCTGTGAGACAGACTGGAGACAGACGAGGGACAGACTGGGGCCACAGATGGACATGCCTCTGTGAGACAGACGAGTGACAGACCGGAGACAGACGAGGGATGGATAGTAGACAGACGAGGGACAGACTGGGGCCAAAGATGGACATGCCTCTGTAAGACAGACGAGGGACAGACCGGAGACAGACGAGGGATGGATAGTAGACAGACGAGGGACAGGCTGGGGCCAAAGATAGACATGCCTCTGTGAGACAGACGAGGGACAGACCGGAGTCAGATGGGGGATAGATAGTAGACAGACAAGGAACAGACTGGGGACCACAGGCGGCCGGCCTCCTCTATCCCACAAAGGGGAAGAACGAGGAATAATTAATGGCCATTATCTTTCCAAAACAAACACATAAAGAGGCCTCACCACCTTCAAAATGCACAGTCACATGAAGAAAAACCAGGATAAGCATGGGAGGTGTTTGCAGATCGGTACATAGATTTGTGCGATTATCAAAACAACCGAGAACAGCAGCGGGTTTTCTGCAGGCTCGCGCTCTGGAAGATCGTGCGACACGCTGCCGTTTCAGGAACATATTGTGTAACAGATGAGAAACACAGTCGAATGAACCTTCACGCCAACACTTTCAAAGTCAACACAACAAGAAATAAGTAGCCACTTGCTTATAGCCACATTATAAAGCAATACAAACATAACACGGACATGCTGACCACCTGGAACGGATTGAAAAGGGTCAAACAGGCGTGACCCCCTCAGTCCTCTGATCTACTGAACAGCAACAACATCCTTCACACTGAGACCTTCTGACTTCCTTCCCCTGGAAACCTTTCCCACCAACACCCTCGAGAACACACCTCAAATGACAGCTACGCAGCTCACGGAGGTTACTGAATATTCCAGAAACTCTTGTCCAAAAGTCAACTAGTCAATGAAAAAAACCGCAAAATTCAGAAATGCAAGTGGGACTTAAGTTGCACATACTGTTTGTGTTACAGCTGAATATCTCTGCAGTGTATACACACAACTCATAACTACTAGAGCTGAGACCCTTTCGAAAGTTACCCCAGAGATTACGATTTCAAATCAGCCCGGATTTCTCCCCCAGATCGACGTACAGATCTTTTACAAGACTAAGCCGTTCTTAAAGCAGTAGTCTATAGCTAACATAATATGAGAAATCCAGAGGATACAGCAATTACCGAGAAGTAAACCTTACATCTTCTCCGCTGGACATCTGCCAATTCCTGGTGACCGCAAAACCAGAGAGGCATGCTGAGAGCATAGCACCTGTCCCCGGAGAGCGACAGAAATGCAGCGCCCTCATCCTGCCGTAAACAAGCCACTGGGACAGAATTCGTTGACCGGGGCAATGCGAGCATGACTGAAAGACAGACTTCAATCTGACCCTTTCAGTCGCCATAGAAACGGACTTAATCAACGAGGTACAAACGCGCAGAGGTTCCGGTCAGTGTGACAGCTGCACACGCACCTTCAGCTTGAGCCCCCCTGGCAGCTTCAGCGCATGCTGCATGTCTTCGCTTCCTGCAGCTACTGGTAAACGACGACACGCCTGCAGCACCCCCATTATCGACGGTGGCGGCATACTGACCTATGGAGTCCACAGCCTCCTCAATGACTGGTGGGAGGCGCAGTCCGTCCATGGCTGAGTGGGGGGCGGG
>JAODJX010000065.1:20719358-20731587 GCA_026776945.1 Isichthys henryi | reverse complement strand
CAATGGGCACGAGGCAGGGAACAACCCTGGATGGGGGGCCAGCCCATCGCAGGGCACACTCACACACCATTCACTGACAGTATTAACCAATTATTAAAAGTTTTAAGCCAATTATCGAATACACATTTATGTTCTGAACTGAACCTTTTTCTGGGGCCATGTATTAAAATCCATCTATTTAACCATCTTTCTGCTTATCCATCACGGTTGTGGGGACACTAAGCCCTTTTTGTTGGGGGGGTTGGGGGATGGTGGGGGGTTTCTCTATTAGAACTACTGACGGGGAATTCAGGGTAATGGTCTGACTTTTTATTTTCAAGACGGCGCAAGAAGGCAAGTATACATTCCCCGCTATGATAGGAGCAAATGCCAGTAAGAATAAAAGTGGATGTAGAAGGAATATTTAAAAGTCGGGTAATAGACGAACTGGTGGTACAGTGAAGAGAAGCTGCCCACAAGTGAGACCGGTAAACGAAGCAGTCTTCAGTGCTGTCAGCGCGGAATGCTGAAAATAGATTTTCCAAAAATAACGGATCAGCATGAGAATATTTTTTCCTTAATACGTTTTATGCACCGACTTTGTGGAATTTGATCCTTGTATTCACTACTAATCTAGGGAATACTTAACTATAGATCATTATCATGAAGTACCCCATTTATGAAAATGATAAATATGAATCTGGTATTATTTTGTTTATTCTAATACGTTTAGAAAATGTACGTCCACAGCTCCCCCGCTCAGCCTCAAGATGAAATGATGCCTTTGTCCATCTTCCCACAAACAGACATAAAATCGTTGAATGAAAAGAAGTCTTTCTCCTTTCCATCCGTTAAATAATGCGTCCATTTGACTAAAACCATGCTCGCTAAATAGCGACGTTTTACTGGGCTGCGATGGGAGAGCGTCCAACGCTCATACATTTCCACGAAATACCCTCCGGAAACTCCAGTTTTCCCAAAACAAATTTTCTAGGAATCTTTTTTTTTTAAAAAAAAAAAAAAAAAACTGGAAGGATTACAAGTATAGGATGAGTGGAAGAGTCTAGTAACTGTCATTTAAAGCAGCATTGAACTATAGTGAACTATCCCCTACGGTCTCTTTACGTTATGCTTTAAGACAATATAAAACTGATTTACGTTGCATCGTAAATGAACGTCAATTTTGAGTTAGGATTGAAGTCAACATGTGTTTCAGCTTCTGATGATATTTTAGTTATTTTTCACTTTAAAACCAATTCGATCACATATTGATCGCCAATATGCCTGCATTTCAACGTAAACCTATTTTGAAAAAGTACCAGTGCGGATCAATATGTGAATTTTCTTGTAGACTTAATATTAGTCCGCTTTCATTGGTTTTTTCATTGTGCAAATAGTTAATGTTTTCCTGACTACAAACACGATGAAATGACGGACATTCATGTATCAGCTTGCTGGATTATATGCAATTAGCTTGTCACGGCTCATCAAACGCCGCACATTTTCGAAAGGTTACAGCTGAATAAGGGAAAGAAACAACAGGCGATTAAGAAATAAAGTAACACGAGAAACTCAACGCACAGGTTTAGAAACGGGCAAAAAAAAAAAATCGGCGTGGAATTCCGACATAGCCGGTTATGATTTAACAGCATCAATATATGGCAAAAAGTGAAGTTAGATGGAGATATTCTTTTCAAGAGGACGGTATCCGACGTGAGGAATTAAGTGAAAACTGTACACTTAAATATTGTTTGGCAAGTCGGCTATATTTTAAAAACAAAAGGAGTGGCTTTTTTTTAGAATTTGGAAATAAGGGAATTACTGGGCAAGAATATGACACGAGAAAATATGAGATATGAGGACAATGGAACTGCTCATACCCCAAATTCAGCCTTAACAGGATGCGCTGTATAAAGACTATAGGTGATTCAGATTTTCGTTTCTTTGATGCTTATAATCCCACATTTTTAACTGATAGACTAATGCTTAAAAAAGCTATTATATTGTAATATGACTTATACCCATATTCCATGTCTATGACGTGTGAAGTTTTAAAATGTCTATCACACGCCCTTGGTGATAAATAGGTCTGGATGTTCTGTACGTTTGGATCAGGCAAAAAAATAAAAAATAAATGGTGTGTATGCGTTCAACGATTTTATACCGTCAAAATATTAAATTATTATCCTAAGTTTACGGCACCGCTGTTCCCTTTGTTGATGCGCTTTTCGTTTACGTTATATATCTTATTCGATATGTTGAACTGACGAATTAAACTGTATTATAAAAAGCAAATGAGACACAAAAACGTGTATTTAATTTGGATACCAAGCCGTTTTTCTTGGTTTCTTATAGCCAATTTAAAAGTAAAAGTGTCTTAAGGAAGTATCCTGGAATAAAATTTTTTAGATTTTTGTAAGAAGTTTTGACGCTGGAATATAAATTTTGTTTTTGCACTGTTATACAAATCGGTGGTTCCTGCCAAATAAACTGATGGTAATGTAAATATCGCAGCGGCTTTTTAAACGGCACAAGCTGCGCTACAAGAACAACAGACTAATTTAAGACTGGTAAAATTGAAGTATAAATCTGAAATGCGTACATGCACACCGGTCTGATGTTGCTTCGTGTATATTTTAGGCTTATTTATGTATTTAAACATAAACAAACCCGAGACAACGTTCTCTGGTTTTGTACATTTAATACATTTTTTAAATTAGAAATCATAACAGAAATGTTTGTCTCCGCTTGTCAAAGGAGTAACAGATTAAGGCATTAATTTTAATATAGTTAAGCTGATTTGGGACGTAAATTGGAATATCGTGAATAGTTACATTACTTTAGCTATTAGTTTTTGGATTGCACCGATCATGAGGGAGCCGCAGCCTTGCAAGTCATGGCACTTAAAAGAACGCCGCCAAACATTTCTCCCATACGTTGTTTGCCAATTGATTTTTCACTAATTTTGTCATATTTGAACATCAGCGCTCGAAATGCGGCCGAACGGGTTGTATTCCTGGACTGCGTGATGTGGAACCACCTTAAAAATATTCCGCTCCCCGTCACGTGACGCGATTCCTGGAAAGTTCTTGGAAATCGGCCTCTTGCGTTCAAAACGGATTAGGGTTAGAAAAAAGAGAGCAAAGCGAAGGGGACGATGGTGCTGAAGACGCGGCGGGGCGCTGGGCGCTGCTGCCCCTTTTTACGCTGTTAGTTTGCACGGTGCCGTATTATTATTATTATTACTATTATTATTAACATTATTGCAAGCGTTACTGCGGGCAGCGCAGACACCCGCCCGTCCCGGCCAGACACTTGTCATTGTTCCCCCGAAACCCAATCCGGCTGACAAAAAAGGAAATGTTGGGGTTAATTTGCATTGTGCGCGTTATTTAGACAGCCTGCTTAATTCGCACCAGGCGTCTCCATGAGAAAAAGAGCGCGCCTGCCGACATGTCAGTGCGCTGAAGAACGCAAAGGGTTCTTAAGGTGAGGATTGTGATTTATTTTTCGCCCGGACTTTGAATTATATGTCTTGGATTTGGTCTAATGAGATCTGAAACCATTATAGAGATCCTGATATTTGAGGTAAGGTTGCTTTTTATTCTCCTGGGGGGAAAAACAATGTTTATTGCCGTCTCGAGCAGTAGTAAAAAGGCTCTGATAAGAGGTGATTATATATTTATAACACCGTGCATGATAACTCGTCCTGGACATTAAACCTATGATTATTTATTTATTTGTTGTTATTGCTGCGGTTATTCCTAGACTAGTTATATGAAACAAATTCTGTCACGACAAAAATACCATAGACACGGCAGGACGGAGGACGCGTTGGCTGGACGTGGCGTTTAGGTGTCTGGGCTTTGCGGTGTCGGTGTGCATGTGGAATTTTATTAGAATGCAAATTAAACGGCTTCCCAGAAACAAAGTTTATTTTATTTCAATCGCATAATGCTGCAGGTATTACAAGCATTTGTGCAAACGGAAACATATCTTTAAAATAGGAAGTGAAGTATACAACGCTTGTATGTACCCTGCCTCATATCTGATTTTATATTTGGATTTTGATTTTTTACAAACTTGTCCGCCAGATGCGCTCTCAAACCTGGTTGAGACATGTGTGGTTCAAAGTATGTCTTATCTATACTGCATTTTTGCGCCAGTGTCTATAAATTGTGTCCTGACACATACCTGTATACGGAATTTTGTAATATACTAATACATAAATCCCGCTTTTCTTATAGGTAGAACCTCTGCCTCTCAGGCTGTTATCAAATTGAATGGACAATACGGGGGTGTATACCTTGTTGGAGAGCTATTGGATTCGTTGGATGTTTTTCGGCGTTCTTCCCGGAGTTTTCCAATGACCTACCATTCCTCTGACTCCACGGAATCCATCGAGAATCGAAGGAGATCTGAGACCGGATCCCGGGCGCTAGATTCCGATCAGAACCGCGTCGCCGCAGCTATGAGGGAGCTGAAAAAGACAGGTACTAACCACGTCGGTCCGATATTAACGGTTCAGACTCAGCTTCAATTATGGGGTCATTGCCTGTGTGGAAAGTGTGCTGCATTCCTGTGCATACGCTGTATATCTATATGTTTCTTACGTGAAATTTATTTGTATATTGCAGTTAAAAGTATATCTCATCGTCTACAACAATATTTACATTTAATTCATTACTACCCATCCATTCGTGTTTTTCCCCACAAATATAATATATTAATGAATACCAGTGAAACTGCGCCTCAAAATATGAGATCTGTACCTATTTTTCCCGTTTCGCGATTTGCTTCACTCGACACTGAAAACATGCATGTATTGAGACATGCATTTACTTCTACCGCGGAGTGTTCAGTTATTTCTGTTGTTCTTTCCCTATTAACGTTTGCTTATTATTTCTGAGGGGCGGACGTAATCATTTCTTTCTTAAATTATAATATTGAGATTTAGGCGTGTTGTGTTTGGGATTTCAAATGTCTTCGTGTACCTTCTTTTCTTGGAGTTCAAGATGGTGGGAAAAATAAAAGAGTGAAATTTCCGTCTCCTATAACTTTTAACCAGTTCCGCGGAATTTTTCCTGGAATTGATCTCGCAGGCGGTGATACTCCAGGTCAAATGAAATGCGGTTCTTGACTGCAAATCTCTTAGAATCTTTTTTTCTGATACACAAACCTCACATGAATAATATATAGGGAAGAGGTGCAGTGAAAAGCAACTGAGACAATACATATGCATAAATTCATCTTTTTGTAAGTCAGTGTGCGTGTTTTTTTTATTTAAAATGAGTTGCGTTTTTAAAAATCCCTTTGGCTGATCTGGTGGGTACGTACAATGAAACGGGTAAACAATCCACCTGCGAGAAGCATATCAGGGCTTGAACGGTGGCTAATCTCAAATAAAGGTACTGGCTCTGCTTATCTTCGTGAACGTTAAGCATGTATTGACCTGTGTGCTGGAGGACACGATAAGTAAGAGGGAGCTATATAGCGTAAGGCTAGATCTGGCCAGCAGCCTCCTGTTTGTGCTTGAGTAGGACCGGCAAACTTTCAAAATTTCATTTCTTCTAAACAATAAACAAGCCATAAAATTTTAACAGGCGAAGAAAGAGTTTAATTACATCGGAAACAAATCCAGACAAATGTACGCGTTAAGCATTATACATGATTTATTGCTGTATTACTTTTCTGAACTATGTCCTTTACATATACCCTAGTGGCCAAGATTGTGGAAACGCCTCACAGTTTTGGCATCACGCTTTAAAATTACTACACGTATATTGGCGGTAATATTAAACAATCAAAGCATGTTTATAAATATCATACATTGGACGATTTAACTAAAGTAACTGGAATAAAGTTCTGCAATCTAATAATTGTGTTTCCACAATTTTGGCCACTAGTGCAAGTAATGTTTTTACTATATTTTAAGTGTAATCTCCAGTGCTCCTCTTATCCTTATAGCTTTTTAATCAAGACAGCTATTTACAAAGAATGGGAAGCATAAAACGTAAATTTAAGGAGAGGCAAAGGCCAGAATAACACCAACCAATGCTGACTGTTTGGAGTGAAACTACTTTACCTCAAAACAATAAGAACACAAAATAGTAGCATGCAGGATTTTATGAAGTGATTATTCCCCCGAATATTACGGTTTACATTAATATTATAGTAGTAAACACTAGTTTTAAACAATATCTTCATTTCCAAGAACTCAGCTCTTACCGGGTTAAATGATTAGAGGATGGATGGATGGATGAATGGGTGGGTCGGTGGGTTTCCAGTATTGTATGTCTTTCCAATATGTGTGTCAGCTTTGTTCTGGAATTAGTACCCCACTGTGAACCTGGACCCTGGACACTTTTTCATCGTATTCACACAACCATTGTTCCACCCGCGGCAGCTGAGACACTATGGTTAAACAGCATTCCAAAGGTATATTAACTGTCTTTTTATTTTTGGCTGGAAGAAAATTACCTAACGGATGGGATAAAGTCAAAATGATGCTGCCGAATAGCAGAGAACCTGTTCGGGACAAAAAATCTTGGAGAAAAGCAGGTGGAGCCCTACAGCCCTGCCTTTACGTTGCACGAAGGCTGCTGTTATTAAAAGGGGGGGGGGGAATAGCGTCGTCTTAGTATGCCGACATGGTGCGCCGTCTTTATTTATCTGCGTTCTGCTTGCTCAGCGCTAAACGCTGCCTTGTCGCTCCTGTTTACCGCCAGTGCAGCAGTCTGCACCTCTGGCGCAGTGTCGCGGTTTTTTGGTTCAGCTCCGCATTCCTTTCCTCATGTGCAGACAAGAATAAAATTTACCACGGCAGGACTTGACCTTTTTTTTTCTTTTTAATTTTTTTTACATTAAACACCATGACAGTGTCCATGAGCACGAGTGCATGCCCTCAATGAAGTATTTTATTTCCAGTTGTCAGTTTCCGGGTTTCTTCTCCTCGGAGTTGTCTGTTGGAGAAATGAAACCCCTGAGTATTACTGCAAAGAATTCCTTGGTGGTCTAATGAGTGTGACTCGTAAAATAATAGTAATTTTAAAAAGCAGTTAACATTTACATGTATTTTATAGTCGGGATAGCCAGTCTCTGGATCAGGTAGGGTTATGGGACTTGCTCGAGGGCTCAACGGTGAGATTGTTCTGCCTACCGCAGGATCTGAATCGGCGACCTAATAATCATGAGCACAGAGTCCTGCCCCGCAGAACCACACTCTGCACCAACTTAAAAAGACTGAAAACACTATGCACAATTTTTTCTTTACCTTTTTGCATCCCAGTAAACTGGACAGGGAAGCCTGTGTTGACCCTCAATATACTTTCGTTTTGTAGGTGGACACTGGCATGTTTATCTCGCTGGTTTGTTTCCTCTCCAGGCTGGTACTGGGGTAGCCTCACTGCCAACGAAGCCAAAAAGATCCTTCAGGACGCGTCGGAAGGTACCTTCCTGGTGCGTGACAGCACCCAGCAGGACTACCTGTTCACCATCTCTGCCATGACCTCCGCGGGGCCCACCAACTTGCGCATAGAGTACAAGGATGGGAAGTTCAAGCTGGACTCAGTCGTGCTGGTGAAACCGAAGCTGAAACAGTTCGACAGTGTGGTGCACCTCGTGGAACACTATGTTCTCCTGTCCAGGACTTCCTGGAAGGGGTGCGGCGGCGAGCCTCTGGTTCCGCCCAATGGCACGGTGCAGCTACTCCTGACCCATCCCGTTTATGCGACCTTGCCCTCACTACAGCACCTCTGCCGCATCTCCATCAACAAAGCCACAAGGCAGGTCCAGGAACTACCCCTGCCCAATCGGCTGAAGGACTATTTGAGGGACTATGTCTATCATGTGTGATTGGAGAGATCACATGACAGACGGCATCTTCTGAGATGTGGCTGTGTAACTTTGTGTATATGACAGTTTTATGTCTTATTTTGTAGGGGTTTTTTTGTACTGTGATCAAATAAGGAAAAAAAATCTAAATTGATTTTATGTTATGCAAGTGTATGAACCAGAAGCAATATTGAGAAGTCACAGCTCAATATCTGTGTCTGTTATGCTGTTCATTTTGAAAGCCATTTCCAGTCCAGTGTGTGTCTCATACTCTCACTGATCTGGGATACATCACACTTGCACCTTTTTCTACTGCCTTTCTGAATATATATCCAGCAAACCTTACATTTATCTCAATTTTCCTGAAAAGAAGTTGAAGTGTCTGACTTGAATATAAATAGATGTGTTTTAAACTGTATCACATCACATAGCGGAAGATACTACAGATCAACTTATTTTTTTTTTTATCCAAGTACTGGATATTAAAGTCATTAATTATAAACACCAACTTGAATTTATTTCAGTCTGCGATTGGGTGTATTTATTTTGATGTCGGTTTAAAAATATTGTAAAGAATAAAGTAATGCATGTTTTAATATTGTAGAGTAAGGTAATCCTATTGTGGATGCATATAATTTCTTTCTAATTTTGGTTTGTGAATATCCTTTTTTAATTTAAACCTTTTTAATGCCGTCCATGGATTCATAATTCTTAACGTTTGCAAACTACAAAAACAAATGAATCCAGGCACAGAAGTGCACCGTTGGTAACTCAGAAAGCAATCGTTTACGAAAAAAAATGTGAGAAATAAAATTACTTTCAGTACCATCATAAAAAAGTGTTATTTTGTGTTTCGGTATCCCGTGTGTCACAAACAAGTTAAGGCAGGATTGTTTGTTAATGATTATTTTCAAACAACAACAACTCATATATTACAGACGGGAACTAAGCACGGCATCTCGTTTCTAAAATGACTCATTTCTGTAACGGTAAGTACTGTAACGTTATTCTTGCGGTTTTTGTTTCGGAGACGTCGACTCCAAACAGGTCTCTTAAAGCGTGCAAAAGAAATGCAAACATATTGGGTCTGTGCGTGCATGTGATTGAGAGTGTAACATATTCAGATAGTTATTCCACGGAGGTATTAAATAAACTAAATAAGAAGCATTTTGATTATCTCCCTCTGCCCCTCAGCCTCGCCAATGAAAAAGATGATTTGTTTACACCATATGTTCGTACTGAATACTAATCGTGGCCAGTGTGGGTGTCCTGAAATCCGCAGTTTTATCGTATTCAGTAGTCAATCGGCTTGAATATTAAAAATTGGTATTTGGCCAGGATTACAGTCAAGTAATCGTGAACCTAAATAATGACTGTATTACCAGTCCCAGTGATCTATGATGTAGATCAGCTTCCTCCCTGAGGGCAGACACATAGTTGTCGGGAGTGACTCTTTTGTTGTCATTTATGAAACTATAATTCTGTAATTAATTAGTGCATGTCTATTGTCTCTGAGGGAGATTATCTGCAAGATGAACTAAGCTACGTATTAAAAGTAGAACTGCCAGTAAACCAAGTTGACGTTAAAAGATTATTGAAACATTCTAAGCTTTCAGTACTAGTACATTCCAAGATAACCTTGGTACGAGAACGGTAGGTAGGATAAATGGAGAATGGTGTGTAATGCCGTTAGAAACCGATGGTAAGTTAATTATCCAGAACATAAGTACGTCCTGGTGGATACGCGTGAAAACCAGCATATACTGGGAAGTGTTAGAGTTAAACGAGCTCCAGAAGGGTGGGGTTCATCCCCCATGATTAACTGTAAAATATGCAACTCTAGAACTGGGAAAACACGGGTAATTAACACATACCTAAATCTATGTATTTATGGTGCAAGGCTGCATAAGATTAACTGCCGTTCCAAAATGTTCGGTTATGAATAATTTCGATGTTGTCAGACTGGCACCAACGATGATTGTAATACGAGCAGCAATTAAACTTCTGAGAGTTCACATTTACATTGTTGAAAATTGCTCTGGATTTGGCAAAATAGAGATCACTTTTTCAAGTTTTCTGATGACTCAAATGAAGTAAGACAGGTATAGGCTACCTCAACGGGTTTCAAGGGATTTTCAGCAGAATTAGTTTAGCATTATTAGCATTATTTACTAGGCACAGCGGTAGTACAGGTAATTAAACAGAAAACAATGACCTACTACTGAGTAGTGTAGTAGTTTTTTTAAACCATTTAACAAATTAGATTAAATTCAACTGATTATGCGTTTTGGAGTTTCGACAATGGACAAGGTAGTAAACTCTGCACGCTTCTGGCGTGTGAGCTTTCTGATTCTCACGCTCACGCAAGAAATCTTACGGCAAATCTATGTCATTACATTATAAGCCTAAAATTAGCTACATCAAAAGCGTTAGGGGTATTGTGCAAGCCTTACATACTAGTTGCAAGGTAATTAAACCGTTTTATACATGTAAATGCGTGTGCATGTGTGTGTAGACTTGTTTCGAATTGAAAATCACACTCCAGCCAGCTGACCAAAGTGGCCACCCTGAATGGAACCATAGGTAAGACCGTATTCACCTTTCTTTGATGGCTTGGAATGTTTTACTTCTTTAGGAAGTAAGAAACAAAGACATTACAGTTCGATCAATCGCTCCTCGCAAAGTTTCAGGCCCGTTTTAGCCCTAATTATGAAGCATAAATATGACACCAATGGTACCGTAAAAAAATATGGTTTACAAAAAGCATCCCCGTTAAGTATTATTAGTTCCGTACACACCGATGTTTTGACCGGATGACTATTAGTGTGACACCAGGAAGTAACTTCGCTCGGTAACATTGACTGTTGACAAATACAGTGATCCGAACTGTAGTTAAGTGTACATGACATTTATCCTTAATGGTCATGGAATGGATGCGGGTGTATCTTTGCGATTTAATGTTGAAATGACGGGTTAACTAACCGTAAGAACATGCACTGCTAAAAGGCTAAATCCAACAAATTTGTATGAAATTAGATGCATATCGCAAGTTGTAGTTACTGTTATATTTATTGGACATGGATCCAAGACACAGGGAAGTCATTAAGAAGCATCGTTTGTATCTCTCTGAACAAATTTTAATTGACGATACAATTGTTCAGTATCTTTACCAGGAAGATATTTTAACCGAAAGTCAGGTGGAAGAAATTCAGTCCCAGGTAACGAATAAAAAGAAGACACTGAAGCTGCTGGATATCCTCCCCACCCGGGGTCCGCTGGCCTTTGATGCCTTTCTGAAGTCCTTGGAGGAGGAGTTCTGGTGGGTAAAGGAAAAGCTAGAGCAGAAAGCGAAGGATCCGAAAGATGGGGCAGTGACCGAGAAAACCGTAGCAGGTAGGACTGCCAAGACCTTGTTCACTCAATGAAATTGCAAGATTAGTTATAATTCATATAAAATAAATTATTCTAGAGAATAGATTGTCACACAAACTGAATTGTTCAAAATATTTTGATTATATTTTTATACTATAATTTTTAAGCACAAGGTATATCCATTATAGTACATGTGTGATAAATTGAGCTGTTTGCGTTTCCATTTTTATTTTCAGTAGATATTATATTTAATGTGAGATTCTGCCCAAAGAATCTGAAAGTCATGCGTCAGTCTACCCCACCAGTAATTTAAAATCGGCGATTCTCAACCCATGGGTCGCGACCCAAATTTGGGCAGCGGCAAGCTCGGAATGGGTCGCGAGGCAGAGTTGGAAATGTAAGCATTTTTAAAACCAGCCAGCTCCTCCGCTGATCCACGATCAGATTTACCAGCCCCAGTTCTAGACCTATAGAAACGGGACTTGGATCTGCAAATGCTTAGTGCAAAACTAGTGAATACGCCACCACAGATGCTTAATTTAAAATTCACTGGCACATCCAATCACGTTAGTGTGAAGTACATTGATTGGTATAAATTGCGGAATGTACTGCGTGCTTGATCATAGCGTTAATTTAAACCTGTACTTGATATAGGGTCGAGACTAAGATGGCATGGAAAAAAAAAATTGGTTGCAGTGCAAAAAGGGTTGAGAACCAGTGATTTAGATAACGTAAGAGATATCAGAATTAACAATCGTTAGCAGAATTAGACGTTCAGGATACTGTTGGAGATATTCAATGCAAAAGCGCATATATAAATGGCTGTGTGGTTTTACCTCGTCGTACTGAACCTTGCACGTGGTTTGTGTGAAGAAAAACAAAAACGCAGTTTTAAAACGTGTTTTAAACATAAAAGAATATGTTAATAATCTCTCACATAGTGGATAAAATAGAGGCTCTGCAGGGCGCGTTTTGGGGGGGGGGGGGGGGGGGGGGGGGGGGGGGGGGGGGGGGGGGGGGGGGGGGGGGGGGGGGGGGGGGGGGG
>JAODJX010000065.1:20696729-20711853 GCA_026776945.1 Isichthys henryi | reverse complement strand
TGGGCATATTTTTTTAATGGTTTCCAAAAAATTAAAAATTTGACTTACCCTTGGCCGAAAACACCCCCCCCCCCCCCCCAGCATTACGGAACCCGCCCCGCATTTAACTCTAGGTGGGGTGTTGTTTTCCATAGAAGCTTATTTTAGTCCGCTGTAAGCAGATCACTGATCAGCATTGCAAAAGACCTCTCTTTTGCTTTCATCAGTATTCAGAACATTTTCCTAGAAGGATTTTTGGTTTATCTAAATGGATTTGGGCAAAGATCAGTCATTCCTTTCTGTTTGCCTTCCTCCTTGGCCTCGGTTGAATGTGTGTTGTATGGTACCAGTTGAAATCTTAGCTCCAGGTCAGCTCTAAGCTCACTGGAAGTTATGCATGATGATTTCTTTCCAGCCATTTGCACCGTTCTCTGAAGACTTTTCTTCTTTTGGCCTCACCAGGTTCCTGGCTCTTGCACGAGCAGCAAACTTCTTCATGAACTGAAGAAGCCGGGATGCCGAGGGCTTGGTGAGACGGCCTTGTGCCCTTTGAAACCGTGATGTTTGGTTTTTCTGCCTCAGGCACCATGGTTATTTTCAGCAAAGTCACTGCGGAACAGTGGATCAGAATGAACTGTTTTTCAACATTAAGGCATATCAAAGGTTAATTTGTGTCTTGTGGCAGTTAAAGGTGAGTGTTTGCTTTGGGGGAAAAAAGGGGCGCCAATAATTGTGCTATATTAGTTTTTCAGTTTTTATACCATTTCTGCGCATTTAGTTTCAGAATAATGCTGGTGAGTACAGCACGAGGGTGTCACGAAATCCCTCAGCTGTTTTTGGCACAATGGGAGGAGCCTGTGAATTTCACACACCACGTTCCATTTGGATTAAACAATTCTTACCCTTGGCTAATATTTACACCCTTTATAAAAAAGCAGTTTGGATGCTTTCAGTGTTTGACAGAGAGAGTGGCGATGTAAGCAAGACCATATTGGCTACCAGCATTTCTGTGTTGATACATCATTCTTTGATTTAATGTAAATTTTTATTGCTATTCTTATTTATTTATGTCTTTATTGACAATTCATTCAACTAATCTGGCAGTTAACTTCTGTTTCAATGCTGCCTTTGGGTCACATGGGAGGAACGATTGGGAACTGTGTGGATGTCGTGGATTCAGTTGGTGAGATCGCTTGATCTGGAACAGCAGGGTCAGGGAAGCCTCTCAGGAATCGACTGCAATGGGTGTCGATCCTGAGCATGTCACGGCATTACTGCAGCTCCGTGTGACCCTGCACGCCCTCATCGACTGGGAAACGCTTTACAACCTCTACCTTTCAGTGACCCTCCAGTCTGGAGTTTGACACGATTCGCTTGTCCTGTTTCCCAACAGCTCGCTTCGTAAACTACACACACACGCATCCACCATGTGAGTTCAGCTGAGGTAAGACCTCGATTGACTGACATTGACAAGCTCGGGTAGTGTATGAGGACGACTTTTCCCATTTTGCGACATTCTGGTGCGAAATTAACTTATTTTTAACCACAACTTTCCCACTTAGCTTGGATGTTTCCTGCCTCGTTTTCCTACTTTTGACTTTGTGATGCTTTTCTCTGTAGCCTAGCTTGATGATGGATTCTCCAGTGTATTATTTCAGTACACAGACCCGTCAGCCAATAATCAGGTACACTAATGCTCACATGCATTTGGTAGAGCTGATTGGCCAGGAAGTATGTGAGGTCAGAGCCGTCATGTCTGAATGAGCTGTTTTGACTGGGTGTAGCCATGACATTAGGCTTCTACAACAGTAGAAGTTGACAGTTTAGTTATAGCTAGTGGCTTGGCAGTCTCTTTAAATAGTACCATTTAAGACTGAATTCGCTTATTGCTACGTTGAAAGTTTTAAGTGGCATCTTGTTAGCATTTTCTCACCAAGTTTATCACTCTATGGTCAGTTTATATATATATATATATATATATATATATAAGTATTTATATGCACAGTTTGTATTACATCGATTCCCAGAACATGTTGGGTCTCTCGGGAATGAAGGCGCTTTGAAACATCTCTCAGATCCTCTGAAGACAGGGGAATTCTCCAGTAACTCCAATGCAGCCCCCCGCTGAGCGGGCAGCAGTGTCCCCCGAGGCCTGGGTGGTCGCCTTCACCATAACCATGTAGCTTCTCGTGCCTCGAGTAAAATTACACAATCCTGAGAGGATCAGTAATGTTGGCAACTGTGATGCTTGTTGAACTAGAATATGAGACAAGATGTAGTTTAAATGCTGGTTTGCAGTCCAACGGCGGAGTGAGATTAATATCAGGGGAGGGGCATGGAGGGGTCACAGAGAAGCAGCAGTAAAGTCGGGGAACATGAAGGCAGTCACTGGCTTCTTTCAACAAAGTGCATAAAATATAAAAACACCAATATGTTCTTATATTACACAATGATTATGGTCATGATTTGTTTATGTTCGTGCGGTTCTGGGAACAGTATAAAACTATACTGTTGCTGCATCATATACAGGCATTTGGGGATTATGGTTCATGTTTTATGATCGACATCGCTTGGAGCCAATGAAAATGGGGGGGTGGTGTTCTGCCGGTGCACAGGGGGCTTCCTGCTCCCTGCTAAGACAGTTTATGACGTGTGTTGTTGGACATGTAGACCTGCATCTATGCAGTCTTATGGAACAGTTTTTTACTGAGGTGTTCTGAACATCCCGCTGGACCTTCACTGGAGGTTTCGTCAAAGGGCTCCATAGCCCTGGTTCTTGAGGGCCATCATCTATTTGGGCCCCTCAGCATTGGTTCTTGAGGGTCTGCTCTGCTCTCTACATACCTCATTCCAGCAAGACAACTTTGTCCAGCAGGCCACAGTTAATTTGGGTCTAGCTGAGTGGTAAATGCATTTTGGCCTGCTAACAACATCCACAGAGACAGTTATAAAAGAGATTTCTCGGTACTGTTAGTTTAATTGATGATTGAGAAAAAGTAAAAACCCACTTTGGATTAGTTAAGGAGCAAGTTTTGGATAACCAGACAAAGCTACAAGCACCAGGTTTTGGAACTGTGTCTCACTTTTATTTTGTGGAGCTTTTGTCGTATCTGAATATCTGTACTGCTGACGCTTTTATTGGGAAGTTGTGTGTGTTTTGTGAACAGTTTGAATGGTATGAATAGGGTTTCTATTCACAGAATTCCAGTGTAACTGAAGATTAAGTTCTTGGATCTGCTGCTCAAGTTCAAGGTATTTTGCCTCAGATATTTTTATCTCAGTGCTGCTATAAAAATGAATGGATGACCTAAGTTATCCTATCATTGTGGTGATAATGATATTGAAAATGCCAGGTGATCAGAGCTAATCTAAGAACAAGAATCCGCCCTTGAGACTCCCAGGAAGAACTTGTTTGGGATACGCCCACAGCTAAATGAGCATATTTTCTTGCTTGGTGATGCTACGAATAGATTTAAATTTAGGCATAAAACTGGATATTCACATAGGCTGTTGCACGTAGATGTTCCATACCTGAGAACACAAGTGCAAAGTGACATTTGGGAGCACAGAATCATCGGCATTTGGTGCCGGTCTATGCCAAACATGCTAAGAGGAGATAAGCCAGGCATTCTGGGAAAAACAGTACAGAAACACGCAAATGTTTTTTGAGCAACTGAGTCAAACTTCCAGGAGTTCCTAAATATTACTGTTAAATTCTCCATCTGTAGCTCTCTCCTTTTTTCAGCAGTTAAGTAGTGCAGCAGTTAGGAAATAATGCGACATCTGACAAAATACTTGAAGGTTGGTCAGAGGCTCCTTCTGAGGAACACTTTAGTGAGGCACTTAGCTTGCATTGTACCCTCACAAAAGGTTTTCAGTGGAGGGGGCTATGGACCCGCGCATGACGGAATAGTGGTCTTAGCTTGCAAAAGGCGTCGATTGCAAGAGAGGACGCGTCTTTCTGTGCTACGCTCAGCAGAGCAGGGATACAGACCTCTGGGCACCAATCGCACCGTCCTGCTGTCCAGATCTGCCCGGGCCAAACGGTCTTCTGAGGAATTTCTGCAGGATTACCTATTGAAGACTTCCCAGAGCAGTGTTTACAGGGAGTGGCTTTCCTGGAACTCTCATTAGGCTGCCGTGGCAGTGGGCCAAAGGGAGAGAATTGCCTGATGCACTGTCCCCAACCCCCTACCCGAGCCGGTATCCCATCCCTTCGGGGTCAGTGCCGTTATCGGCCAGCAGAGGGTGCCCACCAGTGGCAGCAGCTCAGCTTGGTGCCTCCAGAACCCGGCTGAAATCCGGGATGTCAGGTGCATCATGGTCCCTTTTGGTCAGACCTAAAGAGGTGCAGTAACTGATTGTGGTGAATTTTTGGGCAAAACAGTAACTTTGCTCATCCACTTCGAGCTGAGACCCTTTTGGTCGGCATTAAACTTTCCTTTACGTTTCCAAACACTCTTTTCTTTCCCTCCATTACTGCAGTTTACTCCTCTTTCCCTCTGTCTGATGTTATACTCTGAACACATGCCATGCAAACTCCATTTCCGCTCCCTGTTCAAGCCGTTTCTCGCCATATTATAACCACTATAAGGCAGATTTCCGTGCCTTAAATGGAACCTTGCTCGAGGCCCATCATCCCTCTCCTTCCTCCAACACTCAGGGCTGAGGAGGGAGACCTTGCGGTCTTTTTATTCCTGAAAAATCTATATAATAATCTCCTTTGTATGAAATTGAAAAGCTGCCCGCAATTCAATTGCCAGTAAAGAGGGCAGTGTAAGGATCATCTATTTACTCTGAAATACTGTCCCCACGTGAGCGTGATACAGTCTGCTATCCGCTGCCAGGTTCTGAATGTCTGGGAAGCCCTGCTATAACCACCAGGAACTAGTATTAGCTTGGCAGCATCAGGCTGGAGAACCAGGGCGTGTGGTAAGAAGCACAGGCCATTAAAGCAATGCAAAGGAAAAGCCGGTTTAAATGGTTTTTCTTTGGCAGTCTTCTTCGCTTCATACGTTTGTACATCTGACTGCACGCCTTTCGTCCCATATAATCTGTCAATCTCACCATCAGTAGTAGGACGTATTCTGTCCTTCTATGTTCGTCTCATCTTAGATATAACGAATGAGGATGTGGTTTGAAGTAGCAGGCTGCTGAGTCTTTGTGGATATTTTTGCAGTGTTGATGATGGCAGGCAGTATGGAGACCAGCCAGTGCACTAGGATTCTGATTCATAAATATTCAAGGACGGACAGCAGGGTGGGACTGTTTCCCATGGGAGTCCAGCAGTTTTCAGCAGTCTGACTTAATTAAAATGCATTATTTCTGTTTTGTGTTTGTGTTTTCCCCTCATAAATGATCTCCCGCCTTTTAAAATTGTTGTCTGAAGTTACCAAATAGCCCATAGGTGTGAATGGTGTGGGTGCCCTGTGATGAGTCGGTACCCCATCCTGGGTTGTTTCCTGCCTTGCGCCTGTAGCCTGCAGGACGGACTCTGGACCCTACCCCTGACCCTGAATAGGACAGATACTAAGAAAAATGGATGGATGTTCTAACGAACCCCCAGCCACAAAGCATTTTTTTTTCTTTTTGGAGATTAATTAAAATAGTCTTAAATCAAAGGCATACAGCTTAGAGAAACTGGGATCTTAATTGGCCCTGTGTGTGCACGTGTTGTGTGCATGCATGTACTTGCCCAGTGACAGATTGGTATTTAGTTTGTATAGAGTTCCCCTGTGCATTGTGGGATAGGTGCTCACCGCAACCTTCCTCTGGGATAGATGCATAATGTCTTTGTTTTCACGTTTAGATTTATGCTGCTTCCACAAATGTCTTATATTTGTGTAATTCTGATTTTAAATGGCACTGCGCTGTTGTTTGGGTTTCGTGAAACAGCAGACAGGCGCTCTGACATTTATTCTTGACACGTGATATAGCCCACCACCCTGACCAGGATAACCGAAGATGGACGGACATGATATATAGCTGACCTTTCCAGCTGTGCGGAACTGATCAAAGACAAGAGGCTGGTTTAGATGCATATTTCGTTTGTTACCTCAGAAAATGCAAAAAAAACATCAGATACACCTAACCACAGAGATGGAAGATGGTCTGTAGGCTGCAGGCATGAAATCATATGAAACTTGCTGTGCATCCTCTGCTCTTCAGGGCATGAAAATGGCGTGGGGCAGGGTCACCTCTGCACTTCCTGAGCCATGACCCAGGGCTGAAACACACATCGTCACAGATTGTCACATTGAAGACGCCCACAGGAAGAGGGCAGGTCCCTCTATGGGCAAGTTAAGCCCTGGAAACGCAGATAGATGTGAGTTCAGAGGGATGGAGTGTCTGTAAATGGGAGATTTTAAGTACTGTCTTTTGAAGAAGGTTTGTATTAAACACCCCATGTGATTTTCACCCCAAAGGACGTTCTTTTCAGGAAAGTTCATTTCCCTGAACGGCTCTTACTCTCCGTTCTAATAGACGGCTTATGGAAATTAAAAAGCCCTTTTTTATGTTTTAACAGTTTACGAATTGTGGTGCCTTAATGATTAACAAACAGGAATTAAAAATAAGTGCCCATTTAACAAACTTTAACTGCAATTGCCTTGAGAAATATTTAATGATGTAAATTAAACTTTATATTCAGAATCAGGAATGTATTATAACAAATTCTCCGGCCCATTCCCATTTTCAAGGATTCTGTCCAGGTTAATTCAATAGATTGTTCATTCAGGTTCAGTTGTACAGTATGTATAACACCTGAAGCTGGTTCAGGTCTGCGTTCACACCCCCTGTATACTGTCCTCCATATTGAACAGGTGATGCCACATCAACGTTGCTAATATTCCAGAAAGACCTCTTATATTTGGTGTTTAACTGGACCATTGAGTAAAGCACGGCAACACCTGTACGATAGCTGGCAATACACGCCATCTCTCCCCGAGTGACTGACACATGAGCGTGTGTTGCTGTACCATTAGTCCCTCACATTTGAGAATGAGACTGGGTCCTGTGGTTTTTGATACTAAGGTGGAAGCGGTAAATCTTGTTTTGATTGAACGGGTAATATCTACGGCGGCAGCTCGGAACAACCTCCAGAACAAGACATGACTGACTTTGGCTTATGGTTCCAGGATGGAAGCGGGGATATCATGGTGTCTAGGGAATGATCTCATCTGAACAAGGAGAAAGAGTGCTGTTATACGGAAGTGTGTTACTATGACAACAGAGGCTCTGTTGAACTCAACTGTATATAACTCCAGAGAGGGAGTTAAAGCATCTCATGTTTCATGTGGGATGATGTTTTACAGGCAGCCAATAACAGAGATTCACTTCAACGAGGAATAACCTTTAACTTGGAGCTGGCGGCATCTGCTGGTAATATTGATGTATTACAACAAATTACGCTGTGTTGTACATTATTTTGATTGTAATGATTCAGAATTATGTACAACAAAATAGTCTGATGTGTAAACATGTACATGAAGGCAGTGGGTCTTGTGTCCTAGGATTGTACCTTGACCTTGAGTTGATCGGCAATTTTAATGTAAAACAGCTGTTCAATCAAAGTGAAGTAGGTTCAATTAATTTTGCAGCCACTTTTGTCCAAAGAGATGTGTAAGTGACCTCACTCTGCCATCCGTGGGATTTGATTGGGTGACCTTCTGCTCATGGGCATGGAGCTACATACTGCCCCAAACCGTACAGTGAGTGCTGGCAAATTAGCAATGAATGATTAGATTACCTGGAGAAGGCAGACTGGCTCGAATTTCTTCCTCTCCCTCTTACTCACGCCGTTCCTCTGCTTCTGTCCTCCTTGCTGCTCCTGCTTGCTGGGTGTCCACAGGTCTGCTGGAGAACTCGAGCCGGGAAATGGAGACAAAATATTGTGAAGATGTGGGAGACAAAGGCCGGGTGAGTCATCATGGTCTTTGGGCTCAAAGATGGTCGTTCCAGAATGGATGCGATTTGGGCAGGGAGAAGAAAATAATAGCCATTTATTTTAAGATTAAAAAAGCCTTGCTTTTGAGGATTCATACTTACATTCATAAAACCACTATTTAAAGAATGTTTTTAAGGTGCTTTTTGCTACATAGTGAGCTGCCGTAAATTCAGTGTGATTTCTTGATATTTGAAGAAGTGCATTTATATTATGGGGGGAGAATCTCTATGTAACTATATATATAAATTTTTCTCATGCTTATATCCTGCAATGTTGTTTCTCTGGTGAAACCACTAATACACCGATACCTGTCCATGTACGAGAAGCCGTGTAAATTCTCGCATCGTTTGTGGGTTTCCACCAATGCCTCCTATACTCTTTTTCCGTGTGACAAAAATAGAGTACACAGGAAGGAGAGGTGTCTGAAGCACAGGCGAAGTGTGAAAATGGATCGGTCAAAACTCGTCTGAAGTAAGACAGGTGACATCCTTCTTCTGCAAGATGTTGGTGAGCAGAGCAATCTCACTGTTGGGTAAGTCATTCGATGTAACCTGAAGAAGCTGATCTTAAATGCATACATAGGAGTTAAATCAGGTTTTGCAAGCTTATATGTTTCAGACAGCTAAGCCTTTTATTTGGTGTGGTTGCTCTAAATACCCTGTAACCGGAGTCACCTTAAACGTCTCTTGACTGTTAATACAATTAATTGTAATAGGTTCCTTCTCATATTTCTACTTCTGTTTTCCGTACACATTAATCTCATGCTATTTTCATTTTAGATGCACGATCCTCACAGGTGTAATATGTTTGTTTTTCTTTCAAACAAAACAATTCACTGCAGCAAACAACATGTCACTTAAGATATCACTTTCTGCATGCAGTCAAGGGCCAAGACGGTCACGACAGAATGGTAGAGAAATTTAATGGGAGAAAACAAGATGGGGGATAGACTTTGGGGGGGGGGGGTGATAGTTATATTAATATGGAGGGTTTGAGATGTTTGTGAGCTTGCAATGTGGACATGTCACCAGCAGTAAAAACCAAGGATCTCCAGCCATCTGCCCATAACCTCCGACCGAAATGTCTGAACAAGTGGAATGATCATATATTAAGGCTAGATAGTGTGAATATGTGTTATTTTGGGTGATACCTATATAATACAGTTTGTGATTGGCAATGTGTGTTCAGTGAAGGACTTAATATTGTACTAGTTGGTTTAGGCATAACATGCTAAACAGAGGAAGTCTTGCCAGTTAACATCATGCTGTAGGATACTTACTTATGTCTATGACTCACTTCCCTGCTTTAATATTTTTTAAACAAGTGAAGCAGATTTTGTGGTGGTAAAAACACTTAAAAATTTAGCAATTTTCTTTCTTTGTCTATTTGAGCAGGTTTTATTGCTGTGGCCATCTCTTCTCAAGGTGAGAATACCGAACTCGCTGCCTGCCTGTCATTCACTCGTCTGTGCTTTACTGAAACAGCACAAGTTGTCTGGTGTTGTCATTCAGCATTAGCTTTACTGTAGGGCATCCAAAGGAAAATATCTACCCACAGGAACAACAGCGGAGAGTATCGCTGGGGGTGAGATTTCCATTTCTGTGCATGTTTAATGAGGGATTTTCAGTCAGCTGGAAGTTCTACACCAGCACCCCAAACAATTTCCCTAAATTACTAAACACCTGTATAACAGTCCACTAAGGACATTTTTGTAATATAAAGAATTTAAATTGGCAGTTGCATAATTATTTAACAGTTAATGAACTCATTTGATTGTATGTCTGTGTACAGTAGGGCTACCCAGTGATACTTTAAAGTATCAGACATGAATTTTTTCATTCTATCGCTAACATGTGCTGCAATATAATAACGTATAAAGCAAATGTAATGACTTAATATAATGCAGTAAAATAAGCAAAACAGATCAGATAAATGGGCAATTTTATATTCATGTGGGGAAGATTATAGTGATAATCAGGGTTTGAACTAAATTCACAGAGAAACATCATAAGAGAGAGAAAAAAAATCCCTCTGACAGGGTTTCCCTTAAAATGACTGTTTCACAAGATTCAGTGAACCTGCCCCCCCGGCCCCCCAACGACATTTACTGCCAATCCCTTGGCTGTCAGGGCGATTCCCAGTTGGTCTCTTGATGGCTCTTAATCTCGATTACTCCAGGTAGCAGCTGCCCCTAATCATCATCGTGCGCCGCTTTTGAATGTGTTAATTACATGTAAATGAATGGGTGGAATTTTAGTTGAGGTACCAACACTGAGGAAATTGTGTCGTCTCTCTTTTCTCCAGACAGCTCCAAACCTGTCGTGACAGTCGATCCATCAGGCCAGATATACGAGGGAGACACCGTAATCTTGACTTGCGAGGCCAAGGGACATCACTCCGATGATTCAGCGACCTGCTGGTTCCGAAACAAAGTACTGGCAGACTCCACGCTGCAAACTGAAATGATCGCCGCATCTGGGGTATCCTACACACTGAGACCTGCTGTGCCCTCAAACACAGAGATATACTGGTGCAGCATTATGGGATGGGAGAGCTGGCCCATTCGGTTTAAAGTGCACGGTAAGGGTGTAGACCCCAGGGAGTGAGAGAATGCATTTTACACTTCACTACAGCACTTGGCAAAAGCATTGGACAGCCTTACAGACTTATTTATGTGGACAAGAGGCAGGTGGTCAAACAGGGGGGCGTGGCTGACCGATATTTTTTTTCCAGTTGGGTGGCGGGTGGGAGGGGTAATATTAAAAGCAGTCTCTGGAAAGTGGCACCAAAATGTGCATCCACCAGATCAAATTTGCTTTTCTGTCATGCAGAAAAAAACGTGACATGTAACTAAAGTATTTTTATGAGTACTCCATAATCCTTATATAACTCGTTTTGTAAACGTCAGGTACAGCCGAAAACAATGTAGCAAATTTTTTTCACGTATGTCGGACAGTGACTGATGAATTAGTGGGTCGTTGATTTACATCTCTGTGTCATCAGAGCTGTTCTCGCCGCCCATGTTGAGCGTGGAGCCTTCAGGGATGGTGATGGAAGGAGAGAACGTGACCTTTCGCTGTGAGGTTCGCCACCCCCCACAGAAAGCTGGGGTGTCCTTGCAGACCACGATATTCTTCACAGATGATTCAGGTCTGACCAAAGCGGTGTCTGCGGGGGACCAGCACACACTTGTAGCTGAGAGGGCTAACGCTGGAAGCTACCATTGTGCGGTGCAGGCCGTGGAGAACCACGTCAGAAAAGTTTCCCCCCCGCTATGGCTGGCTGTTAGACGTATGTCCAGGTCTTCATTTTAACAGCTGAAAGGACAGACCGTCATTTTGTGGTGGTGCTCTTTTTTTCTAAGCATTCTTTTTTTAATCTCCCTTAGAGATGTTACCTAGTACCTTGGGTGGAGCTTAATTTGGCTCCGCTTCTGATGTCATAAGCGGGGGGGGGTATTATTCTGATTGGTCAAGGGGTTATGTCCATATTTGGTATCATACATGCTTATGCCACGTGTTGCCGATAGGGGGCCATATGGTTTGGGAGATAAGGGTTGCCGTTAAACTTTAATAGAATAAAAATCATTACATGTATTTATTTATGTGTTATTTTAATTACGTTAAGAAATAAAGCTTCATTATAATGATCTCCCGGGCGACGCGACGCAAAAACAGACACTGCTCTGCCCTGAGTCCGGTTCTGCCGATCGCAAGAATGAAGCGAGGAACGGTCTCTGTGTGTCACGCCACCCATCCATCCACCGTCCCTTAAGGCCGCATTATAAAGCCCTGCCGGTCGACTTGACAGCAAAGGCAGAAACTGCCCCGAGTCAGGTTCGAAGCTGTGATCTGCCGATCGCAAGAATGAGACCAGGAACGGTCTCTCTGTGTGTCGCGCCACCCATCCATCCACCGACCCTTAAGGCCGCATTATAAAGCCCTGCCGGTCGACCTGACAGCAAAGAAAAGATACTGCTCCGCCAAGGCTTGAACCAGGGACCTTCTGATCGCAGGAACGGTTGCTCCGTGTGTCGTGCCACCCTCCATCCTCCGACCCACCAACCCTTGAGGGTTAAAGATAATGATCTGCCGGGTGATGTGATGCAATACAGGATACTACTCTGCCTGAATAAGGAATAAGGAATACGTCCCCCCACTTATGACGTCAGAAGTGGAGCCAAATTAAGCTCCGCCCAAGGTACCACCTAATCTCTCCCCTTTCCCTGTTTCCCCTCAGAGGTGTTTATCAGTGTCACTCTCACTGCATCTCCGGGAGTCAGAGTAAAAGCCCGCCAACCCTTGAGTCTTAAATGCTCAGCCGTGATTAAAAACCAGAGCTCAGGCCACCAGGATACGGACCAGGCCGAGATGTCCTTCACCTTCCTGAGAGACGGGCAGCCAGTAGTGACCGGCGGCCACTCAGATCTCTACACCATAATCAGCGTCAACAGGAGCCACGCTGGGAAATACAGATGCGTCGTAAATGTAGGGAGAGCCCAGAAACACAGCCAGGAGATTCTTATTTACTTACAGAATGGTAGGTAGCATTATGACCCTCTGTTGTAGTGTTTTGTAGTGATAGGGAGCCTATTGGAAGCCTTCAGCACTTTCATTAGATACAACTACATTAAAGAGCTTTACAGAGAGACCCAGGAATCCTCAGTACGCTAGCCAGTATGTGAATCAGCACAGATGAAAACAGGTATCGGCACTTGGATCACTGGGCCCCCGAGCACTTTTGTGAGTACAAAGTATTGAGTACAATATTCCCATCTCTTCCAAGAAATGGGCAGCACCTGGTACAGGATACACTAAATAGTCTATTCTGGGGTCTTTGATGGTGTGTTTGCTATTAATTCATAGTGACCTGGAATATCCTCATGCATCCTGTCGAGTCAGTGTTCTGCTCCCTCCTCATAGCCTGTTTTTCTTACCGCTTGACAGGACCGGTGGTGTTCGGCTTGGGGGCTTTAGGATTCCTGGCCGCTACCGTTGTGCTGTGTGTGAAATGGTGAGAAATATACCTACATAGCAAAACGAGTCTGAACTGGTCTGAGCCTGGAATCTTTTTGCACAATGGACCAATACGTCCGAATCCACTTTCTGGGTTTGAAACAAATAAGGGTCATATATGGGCGAGATGCACTTTGAATGTTACCAAATCAGGCACCAGAGTCAAAAGTAAAATTCAGATGCACTACAGATGGGGGGCAAAGAATGGCTCAGGGGGCTAAATCTCTGTGGTTGTACGCAGAAGGTTGCCAGTTCCAGCCCCAGACGCAGTAGAGGGCATCGTGCGTTGGCTGGCCTTGCACCATGATCTCAAAGCTGTGGAGAGGAAGATGGAGTCAGTGCAAAGAAGCATTTCAACGTACAAATAAAGCATGTTTGCTTGTTGGCCCGGACTTTTTTTTTTCCCCCCAGACTGACTGCCGACCAGTTTTGTTCTACTTCCTTAACACATGTGGCTGGTGAGTGGTTTGGTGGGCTAAGCCTCTGTGCCCGTGAGCAGGAGGTCATTGGTTCGGGCCCCAGCCCCGGTGGAACCGTTACATGTCTGTGGGCCCTTGAGCAAGGCTTTTAACTGCCAGTTCCGGGGGTGTTGGCCGACACTGTGCCAAGACCTCCAAAAAAGTGTAGCTGTTTTTATGCAAATTAAAGTGTAATGCTCCAGTATCTAGGTCAGCAACACTAGAATGTTTCCTCTTATACTTTCTTAATCTCACAACCAGCAGCACCCCCAGCACACCAAGATACTCACCAGCCACATGTGGCAAGGAAGGATCCCAGAGCAAAACTGGTCAGCAGTCAGTCTGTAAAAAAGAAAAAGATTAAGGGCCACATTTAACAAACAAACAAACATGCGTTACTTGCAAAAGTACTTTGGAATGCATATTCTCACTGACCCTACCTTACTCTCCATAGCTTGGAGGTCACAGGGCCGGGGTTCTCTGCTGAGACCGGGGCTTGAACTAGCAACCTTGGGAGCACTGGCACAGACACTTAGCCCACTAAACCACTCACTGCCCCTGGCTGCAACCTCTCTGAACTTTATTTAAAATTACAATGGGACAGCCCCACCCACATAGAAAGATGAGTCTAATTTACGTTGTGTTACCAAATCTGGCCTGTATTTGCACCAAAAGTTAAATCCCAGATTTAAGGAGAACCAGGCAGATCTGGTCCAGAATCAGTTGCTAATTGGGAATGTTTACCTGTAATTGAACGCGTTTGGTAATTTCAGGAAAACCTGACAAATCGTCACAGGCTATAGTTTTCCCATGTTCATAATTCTCTCTGTTTCCTCTCAGGTTTTCCAGCTCTCTTTAAAGTGCATGAGGGACGGTCAAACACATGGAAGGATACAGTATTGTTTCAAACGGCAAGCAGACAATGTTTCTGCGTGTGACTGGAGCAGCATTTTGGGCAAACAAAATATTTGCATATAAAGTAAAGCAATCATGAGTGCGTGTCTGTTTCATATAGGCTGTTTCCTATTAAATTAGGCGGCAGATCGTAATTGAAAACTGGTCCAGCTTAGATTTCAGAAGTCAGAATGTTTTATTTTGATCCCATATGAGGACACAAAGAATTTCAAGCAATTACCTTGTAGTTTTTGACATCTGGCTGTCAAACCCCCTGACCTGATGAGTGGGGACATCATTTATCTTCCATGGCAGTTTGTGGGGTTTCACGATGAATCTCCTGAAAGATGTAATTTTTAAAGCATTATTGTGGTACCTTATTCAGTGAGTTTCTTAGTAGGTTTCTGTAAGAAAACTAAGTGCAACATTAAGCAATATTTTGATTGAACCATTGAAATATTGATTTTAAATTGTATTCCCCAGATATAAAAAATCAAAGCAGCACCACTTAGTGGTAACAAAGGGAAGAGGGACTGCAGATGACATTTTACACTGTAAATGCAATAGGTCAAAAAGTATTTGATGGATCTTATATTTGCTTCAAAAAAACATTAAAGAAATCTATACCTGATTTAATTTCAACTTTGAAGAGCAACAATATATGTAATGCAAGCATACTAAACTTAATGCATAGTAAACGTAGTCTGCAGAAGAAAAATCATTTCGGCTTGTCTGTTTATTTATAACACATACATCTAGAACATAAGAACTATACAAACGAGAGGAGGCCATTCGGCCCATCAAGCTCGCTTGGGGAGAACTAAACTAATAGC
>JAODJX010000065.1:20668397-20680635 GCA_026776945.1 Isichthys henryi | reverse complement strand
GGAGACAATCAGGGAATCACACGAGGGTAATTAGGGGGCGTGGCACACGGGAGGAACGGACGAGCAGGGCATCACAGTATGAGACGTCTTGTTATAATAGTCACAGATGCTCACTGGCCTCTTTCCCATGGTTTGAGATCACTGTGGCTCTTGAAGAAGCTTTTAGTGTGACCTTGGAGCTGTGTGTGTTCAGATTGCAGGTATTGGGCCAGACGGCACACAGCCTGTGGTTTAACCTCCCCAGCTGGAAGATTGATATGATGACCGTTTGCGCATTGTTGCCCGATGGAAGGTGTGTTGGCTCAGAGTCAGTCATGTATAGTCCCCTGCCACACTGTACTGCCATTTCTCCCAGCAACACCTGGGCCAGGTGAGTCCCCTTTGTGGCCACATGGGCCTGCTATGAGTTCAGATTTTTGATAGGCTGAAAATGTCCGGTCAGTCCCTCTTATTTTAAATGGGAAAAATTGAGTCGATCGCGAACTTATCAGGTCACGAACTCGAGTCCTCAAAGGAATTAAGTTTGTGAGCCGAGGTACCACTGTACTCACTTTCTGCCAGAATCTCCCAATGAACTCCCTCAGATGGGTGGTTTGAACACTCCCCTCATGCACATCACACTGACCCACTGAGACATGGCTGTATACTGTATGAAAATCCGACAGTCCTTCAGCTCCAGGCGTGTACGTCAGAAAAAACTATGCAACTGGCAGCATTAAAATCTCATTCATTCTTTCTGTATTCAAGCACACATGCAACAAGCTAAATTTGTAACTTTAGTCCTCGTTTGGTCTAAAAATTTGGTTGTCATATTGATTCTGTTCATGTGGAAATTCTTATTACATTAATTTCTGGGGGGCAGGGATTCCCCTCTGCGGCGGATTCCCTCAGCAAATCAAAACAAATGACTTATCCAGGGTTAAAAGCAATTTCACTGTGTTGTGGTTTGTTAAGTTGCTGATCATTAGTGATTGAAATGCATTCAGGACTTCAAAAAGTAAGGCAAGTGTCATATTTACGGCCAATGTGTGTTTTTCTGTGTCAAAACCAGCGGAGGAAGAAATGTCACAATCTCTGGTGAAAAGCTGAATTTGGTGGATGGGATAGAGCTGGGCGGAAAAGTGCACTTCGTCAAGTCTAGCCCCAAGGTTAGTGGCCTGCTAATCCTCGGCATCCAGTCTTCTTAGCACTTCAGACAATGACCTCAGTGGTCCCCTACAGTGACTCAGCTTCCCCAGTCCTACCTTAGATATGGTGCTCCATGATTTAAACCTACATTTTCAGAGTTTGGAGTTTCACAGCCCGCCGAACCTGGAGTCAGTGCGCAGTGGGAAGCTACAAGGAGAGTTAATCCGCCTGTGCCTGGCAAACGAAACAAGGGAATGTGTGCAGCTGACATACCTCCCAAATCCCGAATTCACCAGCTTCAAAGCCACATCTGTGGGATCTGACCTGCGCATCGTCATTGCGGTAAAGACCCTTTAGGCGCCTCTGCTCTGAAGCAGAACCGTTCTTCTGCAGTATAACTTTTAATACCTGATAAATTCAACCTGATGCACCATCTAAATTTCAATGTGATACATTATGTTGTTATGTATTCATTGAATCGCCCTGAAGTCCCGTTCATCTCGGACAATTTATTCCTTGCACTAATACTCAGGATTACAGGGCGGGCTTCGGCTGGGATTCGGACGTTTAGGCTCTCTTTGCAGGTGCTGAAACACTGATCATCTGAGTGAACGTCTCTGCATTTCAGAAAAAGCCGGACAAGCTAAACTTAGTTGATCAGGAGCTGATGATAACTGCCAAGGTGGAAGATAAGCAGCATTGGTGCAGAGTGGAGATGATCGTATTGGGTAACGGCACGGCAAAGGATTCTGTCATGTGCAGAATAAGCAACCAGGCAAATGCTGGAGTTCAGTCAGTCAGGGTTAGGCGTTTTCTGTCATTCCTCTTTCCAGTTGTACTTCAAATGACACATGTCATCTGTTGGATGTGATTCATTATTTTGATTTATATTTTTTCGGTTCAGATAGTGGTGGGGAATTTCTCAAAAGAGCTCGAAGAGCAAACCACTAATAAATACTACTGGATCCTCCTGGTTTTATTTGCTTTCATCGCTCCTATGATCACAGGTGAGTTGAATGTACCACACATGTACCAGTGCCAATCACTTATGTCAGATGCAGAAAGCTGGGCCTGTATATTAGTATCTGCCTCTAACCAGAGAACAACATACTGTCGTACTGCTGGGTTTGTTGGATAAGCCAAGCTGGGTAGGACATTTTTTTCTGTGTGTTTCTAACGAGACCATATATGGTTCTGAATAGAGGAAGCTAATTCATTTGCTAACTGTTCTTTGTGTTTGCATGGGGCAGGCGTGTTACTGTGGGTTTACCATTTCAAAAAGAAGAAGCTGTCTGCAGAGATGGACAAGTATCTAGACACTCTGGAATGTGAGATAAGAAACGAGATCAGACAAGGTCAGTCTGCAAGGCTTCTTCCAGTCAGGACCGTGTCTCCTCAGTAGTTCCGCAGAGGCTCTTCTATGTTGTGTGTGATAAATGTCCACACATTCCCATTAAGCTACCTTTACATTTCGGCGACACACCTGCTGTCTGTGTGGAGTTCTGCGTTTACCACGTTCCCTCTGACTTTTCCTCAGGCTTTGTTGACATGCAGATAACAGAGGCATCACAGTTTGTCGAAAATGTTGGCACAATCCCCTTCCTGGATTACAAGCATTTCGCCTCCAGAATCTTTTTCCCTGAAGTAAGACTTTGACTGAGACGTACCGAGACCAGAACAGCAACGATGTGACTCTGATCTCACTGTTCTCCCCGTTTCACTTTGCAGGCTGAATCTATGAGTAACTACATGAAGGATATTGACCAGGTGGGCTACAGACATTTGAAGTCCTATGCTTTATATTTTTGCTTACATTGTACTCATGTGAACTGACTAATTCCTTTTCACATCTTCCAAGTGATGATTCATTTTCATGAAATGATGCTTTATGTGCCATTGGCACAAGTGCAGGCACAGGTACATTAGAGTACTTCTTTTCATAGATTTCTTCTTGCTCTCCTTTGAGACGTTCACAAACAGTACCGGTCAAAGGTCTTGCCACACCTGCTATTAATGTATTTGTATCTATTTTTAGTTGCTATTCAACTTATAGTAAACTTATAGTAGATCTCGAGGCAATGAAGTAAGACTCATCAATTATTGCAATGATCAAGAGAAGTGTTCAGCATCTCAAAATTTTCTGAGAGGATAGACTCTCCAAAACAACCCCCTTTTGTTTCTGTGACGACATAGCAGACTCTTGACGTTCTTCCAACCAGCTCCCAGATGTGGCCACCCGGAAAGCTTCTCTTCTCTAACAGTCCTAAAGGAGTTTCCACAAATTCTTGGCACAAGGTGGCCACCTTGCTCTTATTCTTCAATCCAACTCATCCCAAACCAGCTCTTAGCCTGGGGGGTTGGGGGGATTGTGGGAGCCAGGTCATCTGTCACAGCACTCCATCTCTTTTCTTGTTCACAAGATAACACTTACTACATAACTGTGAGGTGGGCTTAGGGTCATTATCTTGACAAAAAAGGATCTTCAGTAGGTGTGTCCAGACATTTCACTGGTACTGCATTTACATTTGAGAGTGAAGCCTGGGCTCTGGTCACAGGGTCAGGCCATTTATCTGCAAATTTCTAAAAACTTACTTCTGAATAGTTTTGTTCATTTTTGTATAACTTTACTATACATACATATAAATCTTGCCTCAAATGTTGTTATATTTAGACCAAAATTTGCAAGTTTTTACAAAGAAAGTGGGTTAATTTCATTTCCCAGGTCACACAAGCAAAGTTAGAATGGAATAATGGCCATTTCTATACTTTTACAACATTAAGAAATTAAGAAATAACACATACTATTAAGGAACAAAATTTGTGTTACATAGTGTAATTAGAGTAACTAAATACTAGTAAATGCAGGGGGAAATGCACTGTATGATATGTTGCTAAACACTATGAGATGTTCACACTAGTGATCACTAGAAACAGGAAGTGTGGCTGCATAGATGTTGTCATACCCAGCATCAGCAGATATTATCATATTACCCTGATATTATCATATTACCCTGATATTATCATATGGGAGACTGCGAGCCCAGGAACAGATCAAAACTCAAAGTTGACTACTGAACAGGTATCACTATCGCACTTATCAAAGTCAAAACATTATAACTCAAACTAACGTTCTGAAAAAAGGAAGGAGCATCTGTACAATAAACTGTAGAGTTATGGATGTCAGGTGTTTGTGTTTTGTTGACTGTGCCAGTTTGTCTGACAGAGCGCAGCGAGAACACAGCCGCCGCAGAGCTGCCTGGCTTTCTCTCAGCTCATCCGGAACAAGATCTTCCTCACATCCTTCATCCATGCATTAGAGGCACAGAGGAATTTTACTGTTAAGGATAAGTACGTCATTAACTGAAGTTTTCTACCCTTCAGACCAATGAACTGTGGTTGTTGCACACTTAGATGTCACAGAGAACGCTGTAGCTACTCAAGACATGGTTTTCCATGAAAGATCTTTTTGAGCCTGTCAGATTAGTCATTTTGGGCACAATTGAGGCCATTCAACTGTACCCCAGATGTACTGGGAATGAATGGTGCGTCTCTGGGAGGAGTGACTGGGTGAGTTTGGGTGAAATAACAAGGGCTGTGTGTGATGCTTGGTGGACCAGCTGTGGTGGGTTACAGGTGATTAACAGGAGTGCGCGGAGTGTGTGAGCACATCACACATGCAATCCTACCTCGTGCTCTCCTCAGGTGCACGGTGGCCTCCTTGCTGACCCTGGCCCTGCACACTGACCTTCCCTACCTGACAGAGGTGATGCAGGACCTGCTCAGGGCTCTGATGGACCAGTCCAGCAATGTCCAACCAAAACTGCTGCTGCGGCGTACAGAGTCCATCGTGGAGAAGCTGTTGACCAACTGGATGTCCGTCTGCCTCTATGGATTCCTGCGGGTCGGCTGGGCTCGTCATCTCGCTCTGTGGCCGGTTCTGGTTCTTGCGTGGACAATTGAATAATATATTTTAACAACCTGCAGTGGACATGAAACACTGAAGTTTAGGTGGCATATGGATTAAATGGGCTGCATGTTAATGTCAGTATGTCAATGGCCCACTGAAATAATTGCTTAATTCCTGAGTTAAATATACAATGAATGCATGACTATTGGTTTAAATTAAGCTACATTAATTGCAAGCTCAGCTGGATCTGTGTGCGTGTGCTTTTCCAGGAGTCTGTGGGGCAGCCTCTGTATTTGCTGGTGTCAGCACTGGTTGAGAAAACCTTGAAAGGTCCGGTGGACTGTGTGACGGGGAAGGCTTTGTACACACTCAATGAAGACTGGTTGCTCTGGCTGGCCGAGGACTTCCACACCTTGGTATGCAGGTATTAGGGTTAGAGTTAGTGATAAGTTTAGGGTGTCATTAGGTTTTCAGATTGGGTTAGGGTTAGAGTTAGCCCAAGGGTTAAGGCGCGAGTTACTAAGACTGGCATTAACATAATATTTTTGTCTACAAAACCAGTTGACTTTAAAACACCTTTCGATTTCCTCAACAGAAACTGAAGGTGTCATTTTCAGTGGGCTCTGGAGAGGAATCGGAGTGTCTGGAGGTCAGTGCACTGGACTGTGACACTGTGGAACAGGTCAAGGAGAAGATCCTTGCAGCATTCAAGAGCAAGTTTGGCTTCCCTTACTACAAGCAGCTTGAAGAGATTGACATTTGTGAGTATAAACTCTGCTGCCTCTTCCCTCCTGGATAATCTCAATGTAGTCGTGGCTACATGAAGAGGTTGCGGTCTGATTTTAGATCACGAGAAGGATGGTTCCACTGTCTTGCTCCTGGAAGTGGACAGCATGTCGAAGGTCGTGGGTGAGGCGACATTGCTCAACACGCTGAAGCATTACAAGGTGACCGTGACATTGCCTCACATAATGGCAGTTAGCACTTCGTTTACATTTTCAGTTCCCCCATCCAATTTTTACCTAGTTTGTTTCCACTCAGAATTTTTTAGGGCTATAACCGAAGGTAAAAATATTAATGAGGGGCTCAGCCAATCTTGAATGTTGATTCAGAGGCACTTTTATAGGCAGAGCACCAAGAGGAGGTTTAAACGGCAAGTCATATATTTGTATATTTGTCAATGTGCATCGATACATTTTTCCTTCCTCATACACAAGAAGCCACAGAATTTGCGATGCACAGAGTGCATTTAACAGGTGAAAGATAAAGCACAGATATGACAAGCTTCATTTTGCTTCTTGATAGGTTCCTGATGGTGCTTTGATTAAGGTCACAACTATGAAGAACCGGGCCCCTCTCACCGCACAAGTCAGTGTGAAGGGTAAGTACTATTTCCAGCATTGTGATGCAATATTATGGTTGCTTAACTGTAATGGGGCTGCAGATACAATAGAGAAGCAATAGTGAATGACCCTGCGTAAAATGTATCGAACATAGCAAGAGAGAGAGAGATGGTGTGAATGGATGAAGACCCTCGCAAATGCATCCTCGATCTCGCGTTTGAAATCAGGTATGACTGCCTCTCTCTCATGTGTGCACTTACAGACGATCAGAACTTCACGACGAAGTACTGCCACTTGGTAAGTTCCGCTTCACAGACCAATCGTTTAGCTCTTTCCTTAACGAGCCACCTTGCTTGTTCGATAACACACTGTCTTGCAGATCGACCCTGACATTGACACGAGCCAAAGGAAAAACCCAGAAAGGAAGAAACTCAAACTCAAAGAAATCAACTTAACTAAACTGCTTTCGACAAAGGTATGTTTAAAAAAAAAAAAGCCACCAGACCACATGAGGTCATATATAGCTCCGGAAAAAAAATGAGACCCCTTTATATTTTTAAACAAATCTGCATGGTTCAATCCTGGTTTAACCCTGGTTCTGCTGGCAGACGGCTATGCTGAGCAGCAAGCTGCTTCCAGGTTAAAAAATTCTAAGACAGCAGCACACAAATATAAGATGAAGCAGGAGACACTGGGAACAACCAGAAACCAGCCAGGTAGAGGACAGAAGCGACATTCTAATGCCAGAGATGACCGTCAACTTAGGGCAGAGATGACCGTTAACTTATCCAACAGTTTTCCATGAATCGTGCATTGCTAGGACAGTACGTATCAGGCTCCTAGAAGCAAGTCCCATAAAGCAAGGAAGAAGCCCTTCATTAATGAGAAACCGAGAACTAGGCTGCAGTTTGCAATATATATATATATATATATGTATATATATATATATTATTCACAGACGCACAGCAATCAATTGAGATATGAGTGAAACAAAAAACTGTTCTGTGATCTCAAGTTTTTTGTGGTTATGTGTCTTCAAAACCACTTACCCAGTAGAGGGTCGCAGTTCCTCTTTATGGGAGACAAAAATACATAATTGTTTAGCAGGGGGTAGAAGGGCATTGTTCCGTGACCATGGCGACCATCTAGGCTGCTTCCCCTGCAGGTTGCGGTGCACTCGTTTGTTGAAAACCTTTTCAGAACCATATGGGGGATGCCAAATAACAAGGTTTCTCCAGCCATAAAGTTCTTCTTCGACTTTCTGGACTCTGAAGTGGAAAGAAAAAAAATCACAGACCCGGACGTGCCACACATCTGGAAGACCAACAGGTACCAATATTCCTCCATTTGAATGCAACTTTCGCAAATAAAGCTCACGAAGGACCTATGCATGTTTACACACATCTGAATGGAGGAAGAGATTCAATGACGGATCTGAACTTCTGTGTGTGTGTCTGTTGTTGTACCTTCTGCAATCCCAGCCTGCCCCTGCGCTTCTGGGTGAACATTCTTAAAAACCCCCAGTTTGTGTTTGACATTGACAAGACACCGCTGCTCGACGGCTGCCTCTCCGTAATCGCTCAGACCTTTATGGACTCCTTCTCCTTGCTCGACCAACAGCTGGGAAAGGTGACTATCACACTTATCTCAAAAGTATGTAGGAGCACAAGGCATAGGTATCTTCACTGCTGGTGAGACCTACTATGGGATCAATGTGTTCCTAAGCTAATCAGCAAGAACCTGGATCCACTTACTAATCTCTTACCCCCCCCCCCCAGAACGCACCCACCAACAAGCTCCTCTACGTGAATGACATTCCCCAGTACAAGCAGGAGGTGAAGACCTTCTACAAACTGGTGAAAGACTTGCCACAGATTACAGAGCAGGAATTCAGGGAATTCCTGAATGAGACCGCAAAGGTACGGCTTAAGTCACATGCACACAGCCCTCAACCCCAAGGGCATCACGGCACGGAACACAGATAGCTTCTGCCATTTGTGGCACATTGTCATGTGTGGGTTTAGATCTAGACACAACATAGAAGCCACACCCAACAGCATGAATTACAGAAAAATCCACATATCAAAGAATATTTCATAGATACAAATAAGAAATTCAGAAGCGTTTGCGTTGGTTAGACTTATACCATCTCAAGATAAAAGTAGACCGTGTATATCATTCTAACGTATCATGACTGCACAGCTACGATACTCTTCTTGGTTACATGTCCATTCTCAGGTAACCATGTAGGATAACATTCTGTCATATTCAAAGCCCCTTTGATCAATCTTCCTTCTTCCATAAGCACTTAGCCAGTACTGGGTTCCAGCGAGCCTTTGGTCTATTTCAGTGGGCACCAACCGGTGTACTACAGTCCACAACCAGACTGAAACACAAATGAATCTGGTTCAATCCCCCGCCCAGTCAGTGAAGTCCATGGTCTGGACTACTGGCATGCACAGCACGGGGACAGGAAAATCCCCCTTGCCCCCGCCCTTGTTGTTGAATGGAAACACATATATTTTCAGAAAATATAACTACTTGCAAAATATATTAATATTTTACTGTTGAACTGTGCTGCTTTCATTTTTTTAATTTTGTGTCGTAACTTGGGTCCTTGCGTCATCTTTATAAAAGAAAGGATGGGGCGATGCACACAGCCAAAACAAAGACACATTTAATGTGTTTAGGGTTGTGCAGGTAATATGTGGCAAAATTAACGAACTGGGCAAATGGTACTCATTGAAAAATTAAGAGACCAAATTTGAACGATCAGAGAACTAGTAAGTTGCAACATTTATATTAATTATACAAGTATTTCTAATGCAAATGTAAATATTTTGCGAGAGATATCTTGTTTTCAGCAAACACACTCCATACTTTTATCAACTATATTATATGTATTTGGAGAAACATACAAGTTAAATAACCCAAAGACGATTTTGCTTTATGAAGGTCTCACGCTTGCAAAAATTCTCTCATTGTTTTTCATTACCTTTACAAGAACAAGCACCAAGTTACCAACATTTTATAAATTGAACTTCTCAAAGTTTATGATCCAAACAGCTGCAGGTTGATAGCAATAGATTTCTGTAATTGTGGCTAATGAGGAAGTGTTAATCACTGCATTTGTGCTTCCTTTTCATATTGACAGTATAAGTATAATCTATAATAATCTATAAACCTAATGCAGCTAAGATATATTCAAATGTGTAGGAGAATTTTATAAATTCATAAAAAGCTTAAAAATGAACAGAAAGGTAAAAAGTGTTATTTCCTTTGCGTACTATACAGTGGGGTGCAAAACCATTTGGTTTGTATTTTGTAATCTTGTATTTTCTCCTTTTTAGTTAAAGACAAGATTTTAAGTTTCCGAAAAAGGTTACCACTTGAAAAAAATTGAAAAGCAAAAGAATTTTGTATTAGCTCAATATTTTAATATTCATTCAAAAGATTGGTTGCTGCAGTGACCAGAATGACCAAATATCGATACAACTACACAGTCCAAGAAAATGTTTTAGTGTAGAGTTCAGTTAAAATTTCTGAAATGATTTTTGCCCGTTATCTATGCACACCAGTGCTCAGGCAACACTGCCTCCCTCCTCTCGGATGCAGGGGATCGTGACTTTATACTGCTCATGGAATTTGACCCTCAAGGAAAAATACTCTGTACTTCATGGAGAAACTAAAGGGCAGCGATCACCCTGGATGGGACGGCAGTCCATCATAGTGCACAGACACGCATATCACATACATTTTATAATATATATATGTGTGTGTGAATAGAGGTGGATAAACCAAGCAGTACGTTCTCAGAATGCCTGTGTTTAATTTTCAGAAACATGAAAACGAGTTCAACGAATCAGCTGCACTGCGCGACCTCTATAAATATGTCAAGTGTTACTTCCGTGAGGTAAGCAGCAAATGCGACAGCTCTGCGAAGCTGGGGGAAGAAATGGATCAGCACACACACACACACACACAAACTGGAAATCACATCACCCGAGGTTGGGGGGGGGGGGGGGTCACAAGTTTCAGAATTGCACATACAGAGGAATGAGTGCCTTATTGCAAAAGATTCTTGTAACTGGCAGTGTTGGTAATGAAATATCCGCACCAGCGTATGTCATGCAGGACAACATGCAACATTGGGCAGTCGAACCTTGAAGCCAGACACTGCAAGGCTGTGTACAGTTCATGCACAGCTTCACTGGTGTATTTCAAAGGCTGTTTCTGAGATGCAGTCAAGCCTTGATCACCTCTTACATCATGCTGACACTACGGTGCCCAGCATCCGCCAGACACACACTGTAGCCCAGGTTTGTAGTTTGGCTCCAGCAAGGACCTGTCTCTGAATGACATTTACAAAGTGGAACCTAGTCACATGCTTAGTCTTCCACATGACATATCCCGGCCTGAACTCTAGTAGCCATTGCGCTACATCAGCTTATTCACTCCCCCCCCACCCCATCTTACCCCGACCCACAGATCCAGGACTATCTGGAGCAGAACAACACCCCCAGTGACCTGCAGGTGCAGCTAGAAGAAGTCAGGAACAAGTTTGAAAACACGAGCAACTTATCCTGGGAATGAGAGGCTCGCCAGCTTGCGGTTTACAACCCACAGAGCCACTTCCATTCAGAGCAGCACCATGAACAGCGGACACAGGTCACCATTAGCTGTGTTTTGGGACAAGCCAAGGAAAGCAGCTGGATGGTGTCGCCTCGCGCCCTCGCAGGTTGACGTCACCCTGACACAGCGAGAGCTGCCACACGCAGAGCTTGAAGCAGAGACTCAGCTGCCGAACTCGGCTAGATGTGTGTCCAACTACACGCAGACCACATTGCAGACCACAGCACTAAACACATGACCTGCCCTTCCCCCCGAAGCACACAACCCTTGTCCCAGTGATAACAGTCTGTATTAAATATTTGCATAAATGTGTGTATTACCAAGTTCAGATTTGTTGGTGGAAAAGCCCAGGCATTTTGGCTTTCTCGGAAATTACCCATCCCTGCCAGCACTTCGCATGGAAATGGGCCAATCAGTATCTGTTCCTCTTTTCTGGCAATCGTCCGTACAACATATGTAGCTTATTGTAATGCCTCTACTTTTGGTTTGCAAAAACATTACATTTTACACAGGTAGACATGCTGCGCAGAATGACGAAGCACGGCCTTTACACACAGTCGGAAGCAATTAAGGCAGACAATCCATGGTAAAAATTCAGCACAATTTAATGTCTGTATGTAAAGTACCAAAAAAAAGCATAAATTAAAATCAGGTAATTCCTGCAAATGTGTCCCCATTTTCACATGTTACAGTCCTGCAGTGTTGAGCATGTCCCTCACGCCAATGCACCGACATCACAAATCCTCTTCTACAGGACAATATTATTGCCACACTAACTGAAAGCCACATCCACACGGGGGTGTTGAAAGGCCGTCTGACAGTTTTTTTTTAATTTTCTTTTGAAAGTGCTGCAGTGGCACGCTGTACCGAACCTGAATGTACACGCTGTGTGAGCGAGCTAGCGGTGGGACCGCCTCCGTCAGAGCTTGGGGAGCGAGTCCGGGATGCTGGGGGGCCGTCGCTCCTCTCCCGCTCCCCGTTGCACTACAGAGGGCTGCCCAGTTCCTCCAGCTGCTGCTGTTGCACTGTCTCCAGTTCCTCGAGGCGCCGACGCAGTGATGACAGTTGCCTCTGGTGCTGTTCATCCTGCGGGGCGGGGGGGGGGGGGGGCGCGTTTTTTGAGTGTGTGAAAATTATGGGGGAAAGACCTAACAGGGGGAAAACCCCCAAACACAAGGGGGGAAAGGGCAAAAACCAAAACCAAGTAAACCACGCGGAGACAAAAAAA
>JAODJX010000065.1:20647669-20668387 GCA_026776945.1 Isichthys henryi | reverse complement strand
GCGGGGCGCGCGGGCGCGCCGGGGCTGTGCCGGTGGCGGGCGGGGGCGGGGCGCGGGGGGGGGGGGGGGGGGGGCGCGCGCTTTTGTTCAGTGTGTCAAAATTAGGGCTGAACGACGTACCTGGAGGAAACCCCACAACGACATGGGGAGAACGTGCAAACTCCACACACATGTAACCCAGGCGGAGACTCAAAACTGCGTGCCAGAGGTGTGAGGCAACAGTGCTAACCACTGCACCACCATGCCGCCCCGAGAACAAACACAATTGAGTTAAATAAAGTAATAAGACAATTCCACTAAGCAACAGATACTAAAACTAAAAGATACCAACACTGCTACCTCGTATACAATCTCTCTCTAAATCTCTGACCAGGAAATTCACAGGTAATTCACCTATAGCTCTTTGGGTTTCACAGTTTGCTCTTTGTAGGCAGATGCGCATGCAGTCTCTTCGGGCCACTTCTGATTGATGAGCATGACTGGCATGCGAGGAACACGGCATGAATTTGTAGAAGTATTTTCGTGACAGTTTTAAACTCTGGGTCAGTCGTGCCGCATAATGCATATCCTAAATCGCAGCATTTGCGATTAGCTAATTCGAAGTCTACATCAAACTGGAAACTTCCACGCAGAGCAGGGCAGGTCGGGGTGGGGCAGACTCACTGGGGGGCCGGGGGCCACCTGCGTTCCCAGGAGCAAGCGGCGAAACTCGCTGTGCCTCCTGTGCAGCTCCTTCAGGCGGCGCTGAAGCTGAAGTTGCTCCTCCGAAAACACCTTTCTTTGGGGTGGGAGGGGCAAACACAGAGGCGGGGAGGTCAGCACTCAACATGCGGGAGGAAATCCTAACAGCACTTAAAGAGGAAACAAGACTTGCTCACTGGCCAACTGCTAAAAAAAAAAAAAAGCAAAAAACACCAGTAAATATACCCACTCAACCTGGTCAGAACAGGAAATCGCAGAAAAGGGAAATATTCAGCTGCATGTCCATGACGACACGCCCTTGTAGGTCATTACTTATTCTCTGTGCTTTTCTCGATCTCCAACTGCTCTATCCTGGCCTCCAGCAACTGAATCTTGTCCTGAAGCTTCTTCTCCTTGAGCTCACTCATGGTCTTCCTCTGAAACAGCCAATGGGTACATGCACTGCATGTGAGGTCACAGAGTGCTGCAGATACATCCTGACGCATCCGGGGGCACAGTAAATGGAACTGATCACAGCGCAAGCAGGACGCAGAGGCGTGGTTAAGGAAATGAGCTGCCAAACAGCTTGAGGTGTCAGATTTCATACGCTTAAATTATTAGTGGCAGCAGTAGCTATAGTGTCACAGGGGCAATCTAACACAGTACAGGCATAATAACTAGGGCTCCCCTAGTGGTGACACAGAGAAAAATCCAGATCAACAGCCCAGTTCAGTGCTTCGGAGTTGGTACCTTCTTCTGGGCCAGTGCTGCTCTTTGCAGCTTCTCCCGAGCCTGGCTGCCCTTCATTTCTAGCTGGGATTCACGCTCCTGCAGTTGGTGCTTCTCCTGCAGCCACTCAACCCGTCGCTCCTCCAACACCCTGTGGGGTGGGGGGGTTGATACAGGTCACGGCATGTGGACGCCACCAAACTGGGGACTGGGAGATGTAAGAAACTGGGATATGAAACTTCTGACTTCCCGTTTACCACTATCTTCTAATTACTGCGGTTTCAGAGACGCTTGTATTTGAGCATTAGTATAAGTAGGCAGCAGATTTAAAAATAAATAAACTTTCGTTTGCCACTAGGAAGCTGCAGAGGAGACAGAGCTGGCGCTGCAGACTGTTCAGTCTCGCATGACTTCCTGTACTACTGCGTCAGCACCTCAATAATACCCGTCCACTTTGAAGGCGCAGCAATGGTTTGGTTTCATAAACCCTCTTTGGAACCGTTTACCCTGCCACCATTAGGCGTGCCACGCCACAGAAACGGCGCATCACGCCACATACCTCTCCGCCTCCAACTGGGCCCGTTCGGCCTGGCAGCGGGTGCTGCGCAGATCCTCCCGCAGCCTCTCCAGCGCCTCCCGAAGCCTCCGGTTGGCCTCCAGCTGCTCGCTCTCCGAATGAGACAGGGAACTCAACTGTACCGTCAGTTCTTGGTTTTGCTGGTGAAACGGGGTGGGGGAACGGGGCAGGGGAGATCCACTAAAAACCACCAGGACACTAAACAAGACAGACACAGCAAATTCACCGCTGCCCACACCACCAGATTTAAACAAAGGGCTGGTAGAAGTGAGACATGAGTTCATGCGCGATGTCTGAACTACGTCCTGCATGTGACGAGCTCTGCAAACATGAGCGAGCTCTGCTAGTGCTCTCTGCTAGTGAAGTGAGAAATTGGGCACATGCAAATCCCGACCACAGCAACTGTCAAAGCCTCATTTGCCACCATAACTGGTTCCTACACTATACACCACTCGCATGTGCCACTGCTCCCCACCTTTCGGAGGTCTCCATTCTCAGTCTTCTCCTTCTCTAGCTCCTCCAGCTGACGGGCCTGCTGCTGTATTCTGATCCTGAGAAGAGGAGGAGTAGTCATGTCACATGGGTGCCCGATGACGGCGGTCACAGAAACTCAGAAGGCAGGCCTTCATACTTCAGGGACAATGCCTCCTTGCGAGCCGTTTCCTCGCCCAACTGGGCGGCCCGGAACCGTTCCTCCCACTGCTCCTTCTGGGAAATCTCCTCGGCCTCCTGCAGTGTTCTCTGCTGCTCCAGATCCGTCACACGGTTCTCCAGCTCCAACCTAAAAGGAACACACACACACACGTGACAAAACAATAACAACCTGAGCTCATTAAAAAAAAAAAAAAAAAATTAAAATCAGCCAACTTCAGCTTTGCTAGAAGCCAAAAGAGACAAGCCAGCCTCACTTCTCCTCCTGGACCGCTGCCATCTTGTGGAGCTCCTGCTCTCGTGCCACCTGAACCTTACGGATCATCTCTCTCTCCTTCTCCACCAGCTGCTCCTTATTCCTCTCCAGAACCTCCTTTAGGTCATCCATGTCAGACTGCAGTCCTGGGAGATCGGGGAGATTAAGCAAATGAAAACGGAGTAGAACTGGGAGATGCACAAAGAATGAAATATTTATTAAAGCTGCTATAGCAGCGTTTCCCAACCCAGTCCTCGGGAACACACACACACAGTCCATGTTTTCGCTCCCTCCCAGCTGCTGGTAATGGGGACTGTCTGGAAGGAAGCTGGCAGGGAGCAAAAACATGGACCGTCTGTGGGTCCCCAAGGACTGGGTTGGGAAATTCTGTCCTATAGCAAAGTCACTTTAATCTTGAGGATAAAAATGACATAAATACATCAATGAGAGTACAAATGAATTAGAAACTCACACACAGCTTTGACGTTGGAGTCTGGAATGTAAACGGGTCAGGCGACCGTACGTGTGGTTACCTTCCACCTTGCTTTGCAGGGCGTCCCTCTCCGTCTCCAGCTCACCTCTGGCCCGCACACACTCCAGCCTGACGTTCGCCACCTCCAGCTTGTGGGAGTGTCTCATCTCCTCCAGCTAACACATGGGCCAAAATGCTGCTTAAGACATGTGTCCCCACTGGTCACACTGGCCTGGGAGCCCCATACCCGCCTCTCTCTAACCGTCAAATTTCATAACCATCAGTTAAAGTTAATACTTATTTTAAGTTTGTAAAGGAGTGACAACAGTTTGAATCAGACACAAACTCTTGCTCTCAAATATCAACCTTATCAATCATCTGATCATGTTATCCGGTTCACTTTCCTGCAGCATGATCTGGGTAACAGAGTGGTGTGGGCACAAGAGGAACCTACACAGCTGATGCCAGAGATTAGCTGAAAGCAGGTCACCTTCAGACGCCTGTCAGCATGCTGCATGGAAACGTGAACAGCGGCCTGCACCGAGGCGTGACGCTGCGCACCGCTAGCTGAAGTCTAACGCCCGGGACACGCTGGCTGCGTGGTGTCTGTCGTGGACAAGCATGCTATTCCGCCCACGGTACTGTTGTGGCACTGCTACTGCGAGTCCAACCTTTCGACGACTAATGTGTTGCCGAAAAACATCACGCTCGCTAAAATTGCATACTAAGATACACGTAGCCATGAGGAAAAACAGGGAGAGGGAATGTGACTCCCAAACTTTAAGGCATGCACAGCAACAATGAAATAAAAATTAAAACAGCAATAAAAGAACAATAATGTTATTATATATAAAAAGATAAATTATCAATAATAAACTAGTTGTCAAATATTTGTAGATTTTTCAAAGTAATACTTTGACCTGTGCGATGTGTGGAAGTACAAAAAGTTTAATTCAGGTTTGACCGATTCACTAAAAAGAACCGGTTCAAAAGAGCAATGTGTTCAAACTGGACATCACTGTCGTTTACTTGGATGGCGATTTTGCATGCAAGTAGTGTTTCTCATTAACACTATGGCATTGTAGTTTGCGTAGTGCTTCTCTCCGACTGAAAATCACACAAATACAAATGCAAATCTATGCTGTATCGAACTTGGGCACTAATATGTCAACCGCATCAAACAGATTCACTTCTGTGGTATGTCTATGCTGTACCGGCTAAACAGGGAAACTACAGTGAAAGGTATCGATTACGTAATGTTGATAATCAACCTACCATCATATCAGCAACAGATCTGTTAACTGATTATTTTTGCTAAGAACTGCTTACCGCATGCATGAAAAATAGACGCCACAAAAATCTCTGGATAACGTGCTGCAGCAGTGTCTCACTCAGGAATTATAGCTATTCAAACTCATTAACATAGGCACCAAAATGAAAATCAAGACATTCTGCATCCGCGGCGCCTAAACCACATAACCGGTGTGTTCCACACTTAAGCCCCCCAGGAATGGAAGGGCAGATAGTGCTGCCTTCTTTCCCTCGATTTGGACACACATGACCATGCAATCCCAGCCACTGAGAAACATTTAAACATCTTCCTGCGTGACCTCTGACTGGGCATGCCCGCTGACCTTTGACCTACCTGGCTGGTCAGAGCGCTGACCTCCCTCTCCGCTTTGTGTAGGCGCGCAGTGAGCAGTGCATTCTGCTCCTGGCTCAACTGCAGCTCGCCGTCCAGTCTGTCCTGCTGCATGCGCAGGGACTGCTTCTCAGCCTGGGGGGGGGGCACATTTTACAACAGATTCACACCTGGAACGTGTGGATTTCAGTCACAATCCTCAGGACTCTTTCACAACTAATGCATCACACTTATAGAAACAAACGCCGTTATATTTTAATCCCTGCAACACAAAATTTAAAACTGTTCATACCTCCAGGGCCTTGATCGCAGCCTGGGACTCGGCCAGCTGCCGTAGCTGGACTCTCTGCACGTTCTTGGCCTGCATGCCGGAGTTGTCCCTCTCGGCTCGCAGCTGGGCCACCTCCGCCTCCAGGCCCTTCAGCCGCAGGTGTAGCTGGGCCTTTTCGCGCAGCAGTGCCTCAACTCGCTTGCCGTCCCGCTCGGGGTCCGAGCTCAGGAGCCTGGCACTCAGGTCTTCCTTGTCCCTCTCCAGCCGGCTTACCTGGGGTCACCGCATATAACCGGATGCGGTTGTCATGAACCAAAGAAGGCAGCAGGTAGAATCTGATGTTGAGGGAGACCCCAGCAAGACCAACCTCAGCATCCAGGCGGAGTCTCATATCGTCCAGCTCACGGGCATGCTCCTCCTTCAGATGATCGGACTCAGACTTCAGGAAGGTGTACTCATACCGCACCCTGTTATACTCTGACCTATATCTCTCTGCTTCCTATGAAGAGGGGGACATGCATTGTGGTGGGAGTGACACAATAGGGCTGAGACAAGACAGGCACTAAAGACCCTGAAGATGGGGCTTACTGTAGTGGAGAGGGATCCTGTTCCAAACAGTGGGCTTATTGGTTACCTTACATCACTAACACTCTCCAGAACTCCAGTTTAAACTTCAGCGCCCCCTGCTGTACGGAGTTATGCAAGAACCCACCTCCTCCAGTTGGGTGAAGCGGTCTCTGACTGGTGCTTCTAGCTCCTGCTGTATCTGAGATCGCAGAAGCTCCAGTTTCTGGGGGCTCAGGACCTGTCAGTACCACAAAACCAGAAACGTCAAATACAGAACTGCTGCAAAGCCTTTTCAGATCTGTAAAATGTACTGATCCTATAGGTTAATACGCATTTTTCCCAGTTTCATTTCCGCAATGGTTAAGCATAGCGTTCTACTAAACCATACTGCAATACAGACTGTGGTGCCACTTAAATGCCTGAACTGTCGATTGAAATATTTGCCCTCTGCTGGTCAGGCAAAGGAATCATCACTGCACCTGACCAATATTTAACATTACACTTAACCTGCTATCAACAGACACCTAACATTACCTACATTATTATGTAAATGACATATCACAAGGATTTCATCAAAATAAGCATCTAATTTTTAGTTTGTAAATCATAGCTTTTGCCCATTTTATATTTTTTGTATCATTTTAAATAACTGGTGTCAAGCCCAGAGAGGGCTGTGAATGTTTGCCAGATCTTCACTGAAGGGAAATTTACTTAAAGAGAGTATTCCACAATATTAAGCAAGCCAGAGTTCACATGTAGCATGGGGAAGACCACCTTCCTGGAGTGGAAAAAGCGTGAAACTGTAACGGCTTGTAAAAGGCAAGACGAGTGACATTTCACAAAACTGGCGAGAGAACATCGAACTGTCAAAAGATTTTTTGTGATTCAAAGCACAAACAGTTTCGGGGTAAAGTCAAGCTGAGGAAAGTTTCAGCCAGACAAATGAATGCTTTAAACAGGGCAGCTCGGAAAGAAATATTAATAAGCAGAAAACTGCTTCATGAGGCTGCAGGCGTCTTTGGGCTCTCAAAAAACCTCTCGATGCAGGATTCCTCCAGAGGTCATTTTTTTGTGTTTTTAAATGGACAGGCTGGGTATGTTTTTAAGGAACTACACCCCTATGTTCCTGAAATAAGATTTTGGTACTTTGACCTTTTCTTTAGTGGTTTTCACAGTTTGTCTCTGCTGAGTCTGCATTTGTAAATTTTTGTTCCGTTTAGAGCTTTTTAAACCTCTCTCCATTTCATATCTCGTGCCTATCAAACTGAATCGAAATCAAATCATTAGGTTATTAATCGAAATAGGGGCAACTGTGTCAATACCCAGCTGTAATCTAACTGCAAGTTTTTGAAATGCAGAAGGAATCGGGCAATGTGGCAGAACTCGAAGTCTCAACCCAGGAGGTATGAGGTGGTAATGCTGCCCAACGCGCCACCATGTACTTCAGGAAAAAAAATCGAGTATTCCTAACCCAACAGGAATGCTTCTTCTGGGGCCTAAGTCTAGATGTTCCCAGTCATTATTCCAGTTATTTACAGCGCCACCTGCTGTTCTGACGGCTCTTTACCCGCAGCTTGAGCTCCTCCAGCTCCCTGGTTTTGTCCAGCAGCTCCCCCCGCAGCTCAGCCAGCAAGATCTGCATCTGTTCCTGGGAGTTCTGCTTCTCGGAGAGCATACGCTTTAGCTCGCTCTGTCCCCGGGTAAACTCATCCTGCAGCCTACAGGGGGCGTACGTATCACAAAGTCACACAGCAGCACGCACATGCACGCAAAGCACTCACAATGACAAATCAATCCATAATCACGCACTACAGAGCTACATACTGTTAGCGTCTGCTGATCTGTGACCACAAGAACAATAATGTATAAGTATCACAGATGAAACAAATTCTCTTACTGAATAGATGTGTTAAAGGACAAAGAAGAAACAAAGAATGGTATTTCTCTTACCGATTTTTTGCCATTGAGTTAAGAGAACAGCCATAGAATAGAAAGCATACTGACATTTCTTGAACAATAAATGTTAAGAGGCGATGCCCAATAAATGCACAGGAGACCTGGCGGTACACGAGAAGAGGTGGAGAACCAACTAAAGGAGGCCTTCAGGAGGAGCTGTGGAAGTGGAGAGCCAGACGTCTGACCATGACAGAGCAGCTGCAGTACCTGGTGTGCTCCACCTTCAGGGTCTGGTAGTTGGTCTTGTGGTGTTCACACCTCATCCTCTCATCGATGAGCATCTTCTGAAGCTCCGTTTCGATACCTGCCAGGGATGTGACCCCTGGGAGGGAGCCAGGCTTGCCGGCCCCAAGCTCGAGGCTCGGGAACAGGGGTGCAGACGTTGCCAAGTCAGCAGAATTCATGGTCCCCCAGAGGTTTGCCCCAAAGAGGCCTCCTCCCAGCCAGGATCCTCCCAAAAGGCTCAACACATCTGATCCAAGACACCAAGCTGCAAAATGAGGAATCTTCAAAACATTTTGACCTTGGGTGATTAAAACAACAAAAGCTCTTAGAGAAAAAAACCTCTCAGTAAAAATGACCTGCCAACAATAATTAGCCAGATGTTAAACAAAATACAGCCCGATTTTAACTTCAAAAGGCAGTAACTGCCAGTAGCAGAAACCCCTATATGTAAATTGCTTAAAATATTAATTGCATTTGAACAGTGATACTGATGTAACATGACGAGCTGATATCCAGTGTGGCTGCTTGCCATGTCCCCAATGATTTGCGCCCACTTGACAGTGGTGAGTGGGGGGGAGATGACTCCTTTTGATTATATGCAATCAGTTGTCCTACTGAATATTCTGTCAATTGCCAGCTCTTAAGTAGCTTTAACCATATTTCACACACCGAAAAACGTGACGAAGGAACTAAATCTTTTCACGTTTTTTTAGTTTTAATGACGGAAATAAACCAAAAACAAGCCTTTTAAGGTAAGTGTGTTAGAGCCAGTCCTCTGTTTAACAGCACTGTTGTCCGGGCAACTGAAAAGGGCTATCCAGAACGAACAACAGTCTTTTATATCCCTATTTAGATATTTTCAAAGAAATTCATCCAGTCCGAATCAGTTAATCATAAAGTTGTAAAGAGTAGATTAAACCGTTAACCACATGACTACGTTGTTAAACGAATTTAACGGCTTAATGTTCCCGGAAAGCTAAATCATGAAAGGGGCGGTGCAGAAGATACGACCGAACACGTCTACAAAATATCTACATGATGTGCAAATATCATTCTTTTAAAGTGCTGTTTCCCTCAGTAAGTTCTAGATTTAAAAATGGCGCTTTCATTACAGCTTTTATACATTAGCTAACTGCACGGACAACCTAACCTGGCTATTTAAAAACGAAACCGTCCTGACAGTGCTACAGAAATGCAAGACGATACCCGCACGAAGGTAAAAACAACATTAGGCGTCAGATACAAATACATTGACGTTAAACTATGTTATAAACTCACGTCTGACTTACCTGATACAAATCCCAGCTCTCCTCAGTCATCAACAGTTACCGTTCCACGTCAATGAACTACAAAACCCCAGAGAATTATGGGAAAGAAAGAGATAACGGAAGTCCGATGAGGTTGGATAGCAAAGTCACGTGGGTTGGAATTGCCTTCTACAGGCAGTTCCCATTGGCCACTTCACTGGTTCTCGTTAGTTTAAAAAAGCACTGGTTGACAACGAACATTTCGTTCAGTCAGCTCTGTATTGAAAATTGGTTGACAATACCTAAGATCTAAAACTAAAATTAAGGCTTAAAAATGTTAAATATGGCATGTTTAGGAGTCTCCCTGGAACCGTAATCTTTACACTGAGCGTTACCTGACAATGGAGTGAACCAACTGGTAGACACGCTCCAGGGGGCCAGTGGGGTCTGCTGAGGTCCAGGCCCTGGCAGGCAGTGAGCAACTCAATGGCCAGAACTATTAGGAGCAGATATGGGGTTTTCCAATGGTGCTGACCAAAATATATTTATATATAAATATATATTATATATATATTATAGTGTATAATACCAGAACAGCCCATCTGGGGTGTCCCCCAGCTGTGTGCCCCAAGCTGTCTGGGGTAAACTTCAAGCCCCCCCACAACTCTAACCCAGAATAACCAGTTAAAGAATGGATGGATGTACAGATATAGATAGATACATACACACACATACATGAGCGTTCAGGTGCAAGCTGGCAGCCAGCCAGAGGGGTGATTTGCTAACGTCAACTAACCCAGAGTACTGGCAGTAACACGGACCACCCCGAAGCCTATAGGGTCGTGACTGAGCTGGCATAGTGAAAATTAGGTTTTGATGCAAAAAACGTTGACGACCATTGATACAATATGCAGCATTTGGTTACTTATTAGACACCTTTAACCAGACTCACTTTTGTCCGTTCATAATATTGAGGTATTTTACTGGAGAAATTTTGGGTATGCATCTTGTGGAATGGTATTAAATGAATGCCATTTGTGGAATTTGAAAAAGCACCTTCACACATCCTCAATCACCCAGCTATGTGCACCAAAGCTTGGGAATTTTTGATCATTTGAAACAAGCACCAGAAATTTCTCACCTTGGCTGGGTACTCTCCGTGAAAATTCCCCCCAGAAATAACCTCACCTCGTTCAACGAAGCCGTAAGTTAAAGAGTAAGGTGTAACGTAAGAGCCTTAAAGCAGACAAGGTGTAATGTAACCTTTGAGGATTAGGAGTCAAAAACGGGGACGCCAATGGCCGTTCGTGAGGAACAAGCCAGTAACCCAGTTGGTATCTGATGTTGTGGATAGATTGAGGAGTGCCAGAGTTACCGGGTTGCCAGTGGAGTTGTTCATCCCTGTGGAGACAATTCTCTTCACGAGCGCTATGGTATCATTGGCAAAACCATGCATCTAGAACAAATCACACAAGGCTGGTCAGAGTGGGTAATCAGTTTAGGATCTAACACACAGACATTTTTCTGTAGGGATTCTTTACACTTATCGTTAGAGGCAGCAGGGTAACATCTAAGAATTCTTAGGGAGTCCAACCCTCAAAAATGGGAAATTCAACTTCAGGTTGGCCCATCTCACGTAGACTTTCATACCCCCATTAAGTCACTTATGAACTGCTGGGGCATCCAAACCAGCACAATGCAAATTAGGTATTTGATCCACAAGATATGGAAAAAACAAGTGTAGACGTCTTGGAGAGAGTGAAGAAGGAACCGTCCTTGGATTTTCGAAGGAATCATAGTCACACAGCTGATTTAATTCAATTGAAACTGGAGAAAAATCTTGACTGTAAACCAGATTCCTATTGGATCCTAATTCGAAGGAGTTTGAAATGGCTGAGACCGATTTTTCTATATTTGCCAAATATAGATTAGTAGTTAAAACCCCTTTTAAATACTGAGATAGCTGTCACATTAAAATTGACGAATGAGAACTAGAATCTTCTAAAGTCCAAGAGTGGTGCTGAATTTTTCTGTATTAACAGATCAGTACAGGAAGAGTCATAAACCAGATTAACACTTATAAATGAACGACTTATTATTAACCTCTATTTTAAGAACTGCTTTACACTTTAATGTGACCTCATTTTGTAGTTTCAGAATCTGACACAAGGGGTCTCCCTCACCACGTTTCAAGGCTTTGCTGGTTTCCTGTAGCACCTCCACTGTGAGATGCAATGATGTCAGCCTGCCTTCCTCTGGCCTGCACTCTCTGGACAGCATCTGCCCCAAGAGATGTGATCAGCTGGGTCCCGTTAATCAGAGCCAATTCCTGCACACCAGAATCACTAACAATCTTTGTTCTTAATCCACCACACCTCCACCTTTGTCTCAAAAAACTACATATCCCAGCAGATCTTGTTGGGGGTGGGGCTTTCTTATTCAAGTACCTCCTTCAGCTTTAGTGATATTGGTGTCAGTCCATGGGCTTTCATCACCTAGTAAAAAGATGTTTTTGAGAGAAAAATACCTTCGCAACACATTGAAATGATGAAAAAAATTATGCTTCGTGAACCATTTGCTGTATTTTTTGACCCCACTAGATGGCGCTCTTGGTTTCCTTTAGGAGGTGCTTTGGGTTCTTTTTTTGAACAGAGAGCACCATCTAGTGGGGTAAAAAAAAAAGCAGCCAGTGGTTCATGAAGCATAGTTTGGTGTATCACTAACATATACTGTATGTAGCATAAATAACTGACATTAGCTGTGATTTTTGTGTTTATTAAGATGTGTCATATGTCAGGTAATAGACTAAGGTCCCTCGACATTCACATATTTGACGTCGGCCCAGGTGCTCTTCAGGGACCACATCATTCCTTTTCCCATCAGCCCCAGGGTCAGGTGGGCCAGGAGAGTGAGATCTCCACTGCCCCCTACAGTGCCCTTCTCTGGGACACAGGGGAGGCAGGATGCTGCAAATACAACCATCTGGGTCATGCCTCACGCCACACAGCGACGACAGTGGTGGCAACAAGGGCTCAGCAACCTTGGGCAATACCTGGCCAACATGTTGATCTTTAAAGCCAGCAGCATCCGGGTCCGCTCTGGGCTCAGTGGGCTACCCAAACCTGGGTCCAACGGTACACAGAGAAACAAACAGTGGTGGCAATTTCAACCATGGAAAGCTGAACACATCCCTACAGTACACAGATTCTGTTGACTTCTAAAGATCTTAAATATGACTCCAGCTAGCAAAAAAAAAAACTATTTTTTTTAAAGCTTTGGGTTAGTACATCTTTAAGAGTCCACACTCCTCACATTTTAAAATTAAACGAAGCAACCAGTAAAGGTTTCATAGGGTTTCCAAGCTTCAAGCAAAGGGTCGGAAACTTAAATCCTGCTTTTCCTGACCGTGGTAGACCGTGCACTGATATAAATGCCAGTCTAGTTAAGGCAGACGGACTCACCTCTTTGGGTTCACAAGGCATGTTATCACTGAAGAACTGTCAAGGATTAAAATGCAGGACTTCTGCCATATAATCAACGAACACGGGTGTCGCGTTCAGTCGCCAGGGTGTGTAAGTGATTAAAGGATACAGAGACAGGGCTGCTGGCAAAAACGAAACACCGCCCGCAGGTGAAAAATCCCCGTCAATTACTGTAAAAAGAGCATTTCATAACACTAGGGAAATTGGGAGCATCTCAGTCGGCTGATGACATATGCAAACACGACTGATAATATTTACCAAGTGATAATACTAGTTTGGCCAGTTACATCCTTTACCAAGTTCAACAAAGCTGCTGTCCTCCAGAACGTCCCCAAAGCTCGTGTTCTGGTCCAACCGGCGTTTGCAGTGGTACTTCCTCATGGTAAAGTGGATCAAAGTTCTGAGTGTGATCATTTATGAGCGATTAAGCATTCACCTGCAATTCGCATGCAGTGCAACAGATGGATTATTACGTTTACATTTATTCTTATTCTGCGGGCGCCTTTGTTCAAAGTGACGTGCAGCGAGGCAAATTAAAATTTAAAATTTAAATTTTTAAAGCTTTTTAAAGAACATTCTGAATATATTGATGCATGCCGTCAACTGCTCGGCTCATTTAACAGATTTATACTGAGATTTAATGATGAAACATTGAGACTGAGTGGGACCGCAGCAAAGCTGTTCCGATAGTGCCGCAGCACCCACGTAAATCCCCCAGGGGGCGACAAAATAAAGATTTTCGAAAGAGTGAAGCGATAAATGCACTACAATCCAGCATAAGAACTTGACGATTTCGTTCAAGTTATAAATGGTAATGATTTGTTTCGTAGAGAAAAACTCAATATGATGCTAAACGAAAATAAATTTTATCATCCATGTTCTCACTTTGTGTGTAAACGTAAAACTAATTATAGTTTTTCACCAATGTGTCACACTTAATATTCCTGATGTTGGGAAATACCTAAGATGCCTTTAACCTGTCAAGGCGACGCTAATGATCAGACAAGCCGGGGCAGCCCGGGCGTTTGAAGGGCAGGACCATTCGAACCTGTTCGTGTTTTTTCAGTGAACAGAGTAAATTACGCATTTCTCAGGGGCACCATTAGAGGGCCAGAATTCGCTTGAAAACACGCACAAATTATGCCTGTGGACCAGTTTAAGGTCCCAGCGCAACAATGTCAGTGTCACATGATGGAAAGGGCGGGGGGGGGAAAGCAAAGATTAAAAAACAAAGATTTTATTTATTAAAAAAGTATTTCAGAAACCGATCAAGTAGTTCTCAGGCGTCGTACAAAGTGTTTTCCAGAAGATCAGGAGATAAATTACCATAGGATGATATTAAGAGGGCCACAACAAACATGAACTTTGACCCAAATGTACACCATAAAAAAAAACATTACAAAAGAAGAAAACATAGGGTGTAAAAAGTGAATCCAAGTCTGGGGGAACTCTTCCTGTAAGGTATACATGCTGTTACTGACATACACCATCACAAGGTTACTAAATCAAAGCTGTGGCTGCTGATGTCACAGATTACCAGTCCGGCCAGGACAGACCAGTCTGCCCATCAATGGAGAACACTATCAATGGACTTCCATGGTGCTGTGGAGACCCAACACAGTGGGAACGGCCCTTGTTAAGAACCGGCCTGTCGCTGACCTGAAATATCCCACAATGCTTTGAGCCAGATAAGAGCAAGAGGTCACAGTGATGCGACATGGAGGCGAGCAGGTGGGATCGGGGAGGGGGGAATTTCAGAAAAACATCAGAAGAAAATTACAATAGAAAAAAAATGTGCGCTCGGCCACCGGGGGGCGCAGTATTCACAGCTTTTGGCTTTAGGGGAATTAAATGACAAACTGTAGGGACAAGGCGACTGAAACTCACAATAACAAATTCCTCAGTGCTTTAAGCTGCTGTCCCTACAGGATGCACACGAGTTTCTCTTTTCTCTGCTTTAAGAGATGTGGGATAAAGAGCTAAAACGCTGAAGATAAAGGAGGCAGAGAAGCAGGAGTGAAGTTTATCTGATGACAGAATGAAGCATGACTGGAATACCAACCACGCAAAGCACCGCTTCCCTTTCAGCTTCGATTTTATATCTTCATTTTAAGCCCGACGGACAAGTATGCATGCTTATAAGCTTTATCACTGCCGGTGGGTGGATCCCGGTTCCTTTTGGTTGAACAGGACAGCCAGCTCAGTGCGAGTGGCATGCAACATAAGTCGAGCAGCGTCGCAGCGCCTCAGTAAGGCCACGCAATTTGTAGCTTCAAGCGCAGTGAGGATCATGCCTATAAAAATAGATTCGGTTTGATATTTACTGCGGCTGATGGACTTGACAACAAGAATAGGCAGTAAATTCGATACAGTTAGTGTACCGATTTAGTGTGTTTCCATCTTCTGAAATTGACGTCATGGCAACGTTACAGCTGCGACCTTGGTGCCATTCAAAGGCGTCCATCATACGAATGAAAGTCTATTTAAATATACACACTCACTGTCTTGTTCAGTCTCTAAACAAACATTTCCAAAAATATCTGAACTGGTTTCCAAAATCTGGAACAAATCCACATTTTCAGGATATCCACAATCGATACTGAAAACAGCATCAATGTGTTTAACTTCAAATGTTCAACTTGCAACATTTTTTATGTACAGATTGATGATGAATCTCCAAACCATTCTAAATCCCAACTGACAGTTCGATGAGCCTGGACATCCCACCAGAGCCCTAGCTACCGACAGCAGCTGAGACCACTTCGGTGGCGCCCTCCTATGGAAACACAGTGTAATGCCACCAAGTCGCTGAGGTTAAAAAAGCTAGCTGTTAAAATGCTTCCACCCACAGCTGAGGAAGGTAACGTTGCAGAATGAAAAATGTAGGATTCAGTTGTGTCTAAGAACAGTGTGAACTTCTAGGAACACAGCTAAGTTGTTAACCTATAAAATATAAGGGTGTCAAATTAAATTCACAGGATCCAGGCCATACAGCCTCCCACCACACTGTTAATCATCTCATGAAAACAGCCAACCCCCACAAAAAGCCAGCGACCTTTAACCCCTCCCTCACAAAAAGTCAACCATCTTTCATTCCTTTGAAAACCTCTCTTCCACTACATAGTGGCCAATGTTCATTTTCCTTCCAACAAAAAGCAATGACTGCACATCTGCTGCAGTGTGTGGAAATGTATTCCTCGTATCTTGGGGAATGTAGTTCTTATACAGAGCTGATGTGACCCTGGCAGGATTCTCCACCATGGTTCTTAATCACGTTAAGTAACTGTCATAAGCGGACACACGTTATACCATTGCCACTCTTAAACACAAATATTGCACTTCTTAATTCAATACAACAGTGTACGATCTGAAAAATTAAAATTGTTGAGTTTGCTGCACAGTGAACTCTACACGAGTGAGTACGGCAAGAGAGGCTGAGAGACATATGTTACACACACAGGTGCAGTGAGACCAAAAGTCCAGTCTTCCAGTCCTATGAATGAACAGTCGATGTCGGAACACAAAAGCATCACTAGTTTTTCATCCTGCAAACCGCGGAATGTCCTGCTGGGTTCACAAGCCCAGAGTTCCAAAGAGTCCACAGATCTTTCTGGGGAAGGAGACCAAGGTTCGGGTGAACAAATTGAGAAAAAAAATCTTGACCAATCCCACGACATGGGAGATGGTTTCTCGACCAATCCCCTGTCACGGCCCCAGGTGGCTCCGCCCCTCTGATCAGCTGGGCAGCAGCATGCGCTCTACAGCACACTGCAAGTGCTCCCAGTTCTTCCAGAAGAGCGCCAGCAGCGACACGGCGAAGAAGGTGCCCACGAGGTGGAGCCGGCTGCGTGTCAGGGGGGCCGTGAACTTGGCCACGGTGGAGACGCACACCAGCACCATGGTAACCAGCGCCAGCATGATGTTGATGCATTTCCCCAGCAGCACCTTGGCGTCCGCGTTCTCCAGCTGCACCGTCTGCTGCTGCTGCTGCTGTTGCAGCTCCAGCTTGGAGATGCGTGTCTGGCAGGACTCCAGCACTTCCTGGTGCACAGATGGAGATGGTGGTCAGTTCATTCCGGAAGTCAGATGTACCGAAGAACGGGGAGGAAAGGAAAAAGTGAGGAAGGGCCAAAGGGGGGGGGGGGGGGAGAGGGAGAGTGACAGAGAGGAAGAGAGACAAGAGAGGGAAGCAGTACAGAACGGGGGGAACTGCTTGTACATTGTTCTAAATTTGTTCTGCATTTTTTAAACTTCTTATTGCAGTGTTTCCCAATCCGGTCGTCGGAGACCCACAGACAGTCCAAGTTTTTGGTCTAAGGAGCTGGGAGGGAGCAAAAACGTAGACTATCTGTGGGTCCCCAAGAACTGGGTTGGGAAACATGGCTTTATTGTTTATTGATTTACTAAAAAACATATCATGATTTGGCGGGGCGGGAAGCAATTTTCTGCTTCGCTGAATTGTGAATTTGAATCTGCTGAAGGGTGAAGAACCCAGCCTTGACCCTGGAGGTACCTGGATGTCCCTCGCCCTCTCATAGGCCTGGTAAGCCACCTTCTCCTCGATGCTGGCCAGCTCCTGCTTCAGGTTGCTGGTTTCGTGCTGGTGGAGTTCAGTCAGGTCGTTCAGCTGGCACTCCAACCTCTCAAACCTGGAAGGGAGAAATAGATGAAGAGAGACATGAATCTTATGGGTCCATTATTGCCATCATTCAAGAGCAGACTTCCCTCTACTGTTTTCTGCCTGGCCTGGACTCACGATGTCTGTGGGTCTTGCCAGGTCAACCCGAATCACATTCCTCATGAACCCTTCCTAAATCAAGACTCAGCATCAGCCTGTATGGAACAAAAGTCAGCTCAGAAGTGCAGATTTATAAAGAGTAAGACGTGTGTTCTTTCACTGTCCTACGCAGGAGCTGAATTTGTACAGCAATCAGGTCATTCATCATACGTAAGTTATTTCCATCTGCCATAATAAGCCACCTGGACAGCTGATGAGAACTTCAGCAATACGCGTAATTATCCACAACACTGATGCTGATAAATGTAAGGCTTTTAGTCCCACATAATCGCAACCTTCAGGACAAATTTTACTTCAGGCCAAGTGAAGATTGTGGTTGGCTGCCATTCACCATGGCAACGCGTCAGAACCAACCATGTCCCAACATATGGAAACTGGAAAAACACGACGTGCTATAGAAAATGCGCTGAAACAGGCTTCGAGGGATCTCTGCGTGTCCACGAGCACGTTTGAGAAGAGCTGGTCTCTGAAGAGACTGCTGATGTGTAAAAACCTTATTAAACACTTGAGATATGAATCAATCCAGATGGAATGCAGTGAGTGATGTGAATAAGAATGTGGATGAGTCCTACCAAGATCCTAAAAGAGATTCATTATCATCCCTTTCACCAGCTTGTTAAGATGAGGACATTTTGCTTCTACGCGTACAAATGGGAAATCATGCAAGATCAATAGCTTGTTTCCAAGGTCATAAAGAAGAGATCACCTCACCTGTATCGCTCCTCCTGCAGTGTCTGCACAATGTAGTCATAGTCTCTCTTAAATTGCTCCTTCAGGCTCTCCATGCCTTTGCCTAGGTTGTTCTGGGCATCACGGATATCCCTCACATCCTCTAGGATCAGAGTCAGCTTGCTCTGGGTCTCGGGTGATCCAGAGCCATCCGGGCCAGGGGTGGGGTTTCCGTTGCTGTCAGCGGACGCAGACGTGCCCGAGGAGCACTCGTCGTCGCTGGGGTACTTGGGCTTAGCCACGATGGTGGCGCTGCCACTCAGAGAACGTCCGCTGACTTCCTGGTGAAAGGAAGGTGAGGTGTCCATGGTGCTCTTGAGGTGAGCGATGTTGTCCGCACTGCCGAACTTGTTGCGGATCAGGTTGGCAAATTCCCGCGACTTGTTGAAGAAGAAGGGTGGGGAGAGCGAGACGCCGGGGCCAATGGTCTTCACCTTATCTATAGAAGGATGCCTCCCACTGCCACTCACATCCTTCAGACTGTCCTTCAAGCTGTCCTTGAAGATCTCCTTCGGTTCCTTAGACGTTTCTTTGGACAACTCCTTTGATGCACTATGCTTGGAGGAGCCATTCGCCTCATTGTCCCTCATCTTTTTATGGTACTGTTCCAGCTTCTTCTGCAGCTGTGCAATGGTCTGTGCAGACTTCTGGTTCTTCTTTTCGAAGACCTGCTTGATGCGTGACAGCTGCTGCTTGTCGGCATTGCCGATCAGCTTCAGATACTCGGCCACATTGTCCTCGCGGGCTGTCTGTTCGATCTTGATCTGCTCCGTCACCTTCAGAATCTTCTGCTGCAGGTTGTCGATGTCCAGACGGCCTTTGTGAAAGTCCAGCCCCAGGCCAGGCCCGTCGGTGGAGTCCAGGTCCAGGTTAGTCTCTGAACCTCCCCGCCGTATTGGCACTGGGATGCTGAGGACATTTCCATCGGTGCTCCGATCCGCCTGCCAGAAAAGGAAAGAGATTCAGGATCATGTTGAAGAACCCTTACGCTCGTCTACAGCAAACCGCCAAGCAGCCAATAGTAACCCTGTGAACACCAGAACATAATTGATCTGTCAAGAAATACACAAAATACCAAGAAAACCTGACAGATGCCACCAGAAGCATCAGGTCCACAGACCTTTGAGAGCCACACCAACAAAATCAGGTCCATGTTGGAAAACATATGGCAAGGGTTTTGTCTTATCTGACCTTCTCAAGCACATCTAGGCCTGGCATGTAGGAAAAAACCCCACCACAAACCTAGAACAATCCAGAACAAATAATCCACATCATCATGTTGCCCTCAACCAGTTTCAAACTGTGAAAGGAGTTCTACCGTGAATGCAGTCAGTGAGACCCCATTGAGTGCAGTCAGTGAGACCCCTTAAGGTCACGAAACACGAGGCATTTTCTCCAAAAATGACAAACTTTTGCTTCTCACTTTCAAAACGTGAAGATGATGAAGTCCAGGGTCATGGTGAGGCTGGAGTCCCTCCCAGGAATCACAGAGCCTGAGGCAGCAGGATGCCAGTCCATCACAGTTAAACACTCACATTCGGGCAAGTTTGATGTGAATTTGGTGTTTCTGGATTGCGGGAGAAACCCCACACAACCTGGCAAGAACACGACAGCTTCTAACCCCCCAACACTGAGGGCCTAAGCTTACAGTGCTAAGCAATGTACCCTCTGTACTCCACACCACAACATCCTACACCACTGCACCCTGGCAAAATTTATATTATATTATTTTAGCAGACACTTTTACCATTAGCCATGTACTTAATGAAAAAGCAGGGTTAGATAGTTCCTGGAGCAATTGAGGATTAAGGGCCTTGGTCAGGGGTTTAATGGCAACATCATTCTGCCGATCCTGGGATTTGAACCAGCAACTTTCCAATCATAGGCAGAGCATTCTAACCCCTTGAGCCAGACACAGTCCCAGTATGAATAAACAACATATAGTGTACAATTGTAGTGTAAGCCCAAAGTTCACTGGTGCGTGGCCTTTAATAATATGTAATACTTTCACGTCTAACACGGCCGGTGCTGCTCGGCCTGGTTACCCCCCCTCCCCCCGTGTCCCTGCTCCTTGTCTGGTGTTTGCTGCATACACTATTTGTGTCGTGCCGCGAATCGCTCAGTGGGAGAGCCCGTCCCCCAGCCAAACAAACAAGTGTAAACGTAAACACCAGAGCATGGCGGACCTCGTGCGACTCTCTTGTGGGAACGCGCTCCTGCCATGGCAACGCCACCGTCTGAAGCAGCATTCCGGGGGAGATCGACAGGCCCGGGGGGGTGCACGCGTGTGCGCGTTAAACGGTCGATTTAATCAGAGGCTGCCGATAATGGCTGCCTGACGGCCGTGGTTATCTGTGCTTCTGCTGCGTGAAAACACAGATGGGCGATTCTGGGTGTGTGACCGCTTTCACAGATGCCTACTGTGCACGTGAAGA
>JAODJX010000065.1:20603394-20627364 GCA_026776945.1 Isichthys henryi | reverse complement strand
CCCCCCCCCCCCCCCCCCCCCCCCCCCCCCCCCCCCCCCCCCCCCCCCCCCCCCCGCCCCCCCCCCCCCCCCCCGCCGCCCCCCCCCCCCCCCCCCCCCCCCCCCCAAGCCGCCGAATATGGGTCACACTCACAGTAGGGGGCAGGGTTTGCAGTATGCGAGCTCTGCAGTCTGGGTTTCTCCAGACCACGTCCCAAGGACCTATAGCACCCCAAGGACCAAGCAGCGGCAAAACACACACTTATCCCGAGGTCCCTGAAGTCCCAGTGAACCCACCCCACTCAGCACACGCACGTTTTACAGCAGAAGAAAACAGGAAAGAGAGAGGGGGATAATGGCGGGGCGGGGGTCTCTTTGTCTGTTGATTCTGGTCACTTCTGTCTGCTTGTCAGTGCCCAGGAAACCCAGAAGGGGGGGATGATCCCACCCCAAAAAGATGAAAATAAAGATGGACATTTCGTCGATTGGGTGTCTGGGTCTCCTTGCATGATGGTGTTTGGTCCATCCAATGGAACGGAGAGCTCAGGCATCACAAAAGATATAAAAACACTTTCCTGTTGTATCCAAACATCCGGCTCATTTGTCCAGAACTGAAATCTGAAAATCAATCTAGCCTGTGCTCCACGGTGACGTTCTGGCGAAGAGGCACTGATCAGCAAATGATGCCCAGAACACTAATTGGACCTCCAGTACCGCTAGTGAACAGACCCTTTTACATAACATCCTCTGTATCTGCGCTCGTCTGTTAATGTGCCTGATTTCTCCGGCAGAAAATGACCCTAAAAATAGTCTGAGGTCACGAAACATCCAATCACTGTAACATATCTGCTTTTTCCTTGAGACCATTTGGCCTCCGTGCTCGGCAGTAATTGGACGGTGAGAAAAAACATGAACAGTGATAAAATTACTGAAGTCTGTTGTTAATAAGGTCCAAATGCCTCCTGCAAACAGAGCAGAACCTTCCCCGACCCGTCAGCCCTCCGCATGAATGATTCAGCGGCTCCCGCCGAGGGTGACCCAGAGGCCTCATCTTCCTGGGGGGACACGTAAATAATACATGAGGTGTGACCCCAGAGGAAGCTCCGCCTACAGCAGCCTCGACAGGCCCCGGAAAGCAGAGGCTCTAACACAGGAGACCAAAAGCTAGGGCCTCGGGTGGCTCATCCAGGCACGGCGTGTCCCAACCTGGAAATGCCGACCGCGACACCGTATCTGTGGTTATGGGTGCTACAGAAAGCAGGGAAGCCGGCTGACATGTTGTCAGACGCGATAACAGCGAGTGGATAGAGCCTCCGGCGAAAATGGGGGCCAGCAGAGAATGTGGTCAAACACAGATTTTAAAAGGAGAAAAAAAGAAAGACATTGAGATCAAAGCTTCCGAGAAACATGACTGCTAGACAGAGCAGGTTGTCCATGGAGGAACTGCAGGGTGAAACAGAACTGCCTGTCTACAAGGATCCCGCTCACTGGGCCCAAGATGGACTCACCCAGCAGGGGTTTGGGGCTTAATCCCCTCAGGTGGTGCGATGGCTAATTTGTCATACGGAGGGATACGAACCAGCCAGCCTCCCCCTCCCCCCTAAAGTCACACTAAATCTCCTTTTCACTACTGGGAGTGGTGACCTTCTTTGACAGACCCCCACACACTGGTCTGGCCCCCCTTTCTTGTCTTTTCGCCATGGCAACAATGACTGACAGCACTCAAGCTCAGCGTGGCCAAAGAATGCTGATGTCATGCTGGGTGACCGGGGGGGGGGGTGCGGGGGGCATGCCGCCATCCAAAAGATGGGACTCCCTTCACACTCCCCGCCGATGGGCCACCACAGTGCATCTGACAGCAATAAAGGATTCAAGCGGGTGAGAATGTTCCAGTGCAGAACCCCCACGATGGGGGGAGGGGGTTACCCTCAGCACACAGCCATCCACTCCTGCGGGCCCACAGGCTCTCTGCATATTACCAGCAGATGTAAAATAGATACGAGGTTGAGTATGAACAATTAGGCAGGACGTGGCTTTATAAGCACTTAATTTTATCACTACAAGCAAACTTTACCATCCAGTTATTCCCACATGAAAAGACCTTCAAAAGGAATCGGGGACTGAACAGCTATTTAATCGCTGATGACTTTAGACATTAGGAGCTCTCAGATTTTACACCACCTGCACAGATTTCTCTGTTTTAATTAAAATCAGACGAGCAGCAGTTACAGACAGATCCGCTGTATGGCAGGAGCGTTTATCAGCCCCGAGCGAGGACCCAGACCTGCTCCCTGTGTCGCTGCTACGGGCATTTGCAAGGGAAAGCACATCAGGGAAGGGGGCGCTGGACTGCGACCGCGTCCCATCAGCCCGCCGGGGCACCCAGTCCGCAGACTGCGATGGCGTCAGATGCTGGTGCACGTCGCCATTTCTGCGGAATGTTCCGGAAATGCTTGCTGGCTGGAGGACCTTTACTTGCATCCATAAAGAAAACAAATTTTTATAAAAAAATAAACAAATAAAAAAATAAATGGACTCCCTCGCTTGACTTTCATCTCCTTCTTCAACCATGTGTGTTGCCAAGGCAACCCTGCAAAGGCCAGGCAATCGCCGCGACTGCACGCATCAGAGGACCGACGCAATGAGGGCAGCAACTACAGCAACTCGGCCCCGATAGTCCGGCAGGACCAAATCGGGTCGCCTCACAGGTGTTTGTTACCAGTGGATCCGGAGAAATGCTGATCGACACGTGACACTGAGGTACAGTTTCCACTGACATCTACATCCTTTCTCCTGCACCGGCTGCCGAAGAAAAGTATCCCTTCAATCAAATTGGGGGGCTGTGAGGGATTTGCAGGTCTCTCATTCTGCAGGTGTCACACTTAAAACATCTGCCTCTAAACTGCTTAAAACATCTGCTTTTTGAAGAGCTCAGACTCACAAACACATACCTCCCAGTCCTGTCATGCTGGAGGTTCGGCACCCAGCAAATATCTCTCTCTTCAGTGGAATTTAAAAGAAATGGCCCTATATTCCCAGACTCCCGTCTCAGACTGCAGTCTATCAGCATCGCGTCACAAAGGATACATAACGAAAGTGACAAGCACGACGCAATCTGTTACTCGACAGTAATGTGAGATTCTGTTTCGCATGGAGGAGGAGGATTAAACTGTCAGAGCCATCAAAAGCTTAGGATCTTACAGAGATCGATGTCGGCCATCTTACTCTTCAGTTTGGCCAGTTTCAGACCTGCAAGCTTTAAAAAGCATTAACGGAAGAATGAGAATCAGGTTATTTCAGACCAAGTCTCAGAAGAACAGCCCTCTGAGCAGTAAAATTATTATTGTGTAGGTAGGTAGTATAAACACTGAAAATCCCCAAGGCAGAATGAAAGACATGACAGAGCTGCTGTGTGAGAGAAAATTTAAATGTGATTTTAAACCCCAGTATCCCTGTAACACTCAAATACACGGAAAGACACAACTGCAGCAAGACTGCCTTGTATTTAAATGACAAAGGCAGAGGTCCCAGGGTTCACCCATCTCTTCGCTCATCTCGTGACGGCCATGAGTTAATCCAGGCTTTATCTCCCCTGGCGATCTGGACTCCCGGTCCACATGCAATGAGTCACACTGCTTTGTGACTCGCCTGTGCGCACGTTCATCTGTTTGTCTTTAGGAAGCTCTGAGGGATTAAAAAAAAAAAAACTAAAAGCCTGAACCTAAAATCCGTGGCATGTAGGATCACTGAAACTACGAAGCAGTGTGGCCCTTCAGGTCACAAAGGCCAAACCACAGCAGAAGCAAACTGCAGAGTGATGAGGACTTATTTAGCCAATCATTCTACTGAAAGGTCTCCGATGAACAAGGAGCACTAGTCTGCTAGCATCAGAGCCATAGATCTATTTGTGCTCCACTAGAGAGGACTAAATAAACAAAAGAGGTGCATGAGTGGTGAATGTGTGCGTCTCTGGGCTCTTCTCAATGTCTATGCTGATAAATTAACAGTATTGGTAAGGAAACAAGCCTAAACATTAATCTGATAAAGTCAACTGCAAGTCTACACCTATAGATACGATGCATAGTAACCAAGACGAAATCCACGATGAGGCGGCAACAATAACGGAAATAAACAAAAGTGTGTGTTCATTGTAAACATTGAGATGTTTACCCTCCAGCATAGCGTGACCCAACAGCTACGGGCTTCACGGCTTTGATTCTTGCCCGAGGTTTGGCACGTGTGTTTTTCGGTGTGGACGTTCTGGTTTTCTTGACTTACAGAGGAGCATCTCCAACTAGTATGTAGCACGTTTGTGCTCTTGGGATGGAACGAAAACCTTGCAGTTCTTCGAATGACATCCAGGTTTCGTTAAGCTCCCAATGGATAAGAGGCTACGGTTTACCTTCATGGCTGACCGGAAGTGATACCCACCATTAAGGGTTATACTACACAGGCGAATAACCTGTTGATCGAACAGGGCTTTCTCAATGGATCAGGGTTAGTAAGTTTAGCGGTTTCCATTATTTATTTTTTTTGTTTCAAAGCATACAAGAATGTCAGCGGATAAAACAAAAAGGTGTGGCCTCAAAATACACCATTTATGGAAATCCCCCCCCCCCCCTCGCAACAACCCTTGTTCAAAGAATCAGGTGTTTTGAAATCCCACCCTTGCTAACATTTCTAACAAAGCGATGAGTTTGGATGACGCAGTACATGTCTGCAAACTTTTCCTGTAACGACCCAGAGATATGAAGTTGTAAACAGAAACTGATTGGATCAAGCAGAAAAGGTTTCTTCGAAGGAAAATCTGTTCCTAGAAATGGAGCTGAAGGCGGCCTCGGGGCGGTCTGGGCATGTTTGCAGTCTTGGTCTTCTGCCAGGCCGCTCACACTCACGAAAACGGCGGGAGGCAAACTGCTCGTCATTTGAGTGTTGCGAAACCTCAGATGAAAGACATCAGACAAGCGGCGTAGGATCTGTCACCGATCACCTGGTGAAGGCATCGTGATTTTAAAGCAAAGCAAAGGTCAGGGCGACTATTTATAAGGAAGTAAAAACTGCAGAGCCAGAGGCTCACAATAAAACTACTTGCCCTTCGACATCACAACACATCTACAACAAGGACACTCAACAGGAAGATTGTTGCCTAATTTGCATTACCATGGAAGCAAAAAATTCAGGTGCATATTTACGGTTCGGATTAAAAGGAAATCAGTTATTATTACAGCAAGAACAATACACTGATACATCGTGATGTAAAATGAAAGCTGAGATCCAGAGGTGATGATAAAAGCCCCCCCCCCCAGTCTGGGCTATAACAAAAACATTAAATGAGCTTTAACGTCATTCGCACGGTCCTGACAGATAGACAGGGCTGCCAACTTTGGTCAGCTGGCTGGCGTGAGATTTTCAATTCGAGATAAGTCTGCGAACGCAATTACATGCGTGTAACAGGTTTATTACCTTGTAAATAGTCTGCATTGCTTGCATATTACCTCAACACTTCCGATGTAGCTATTTTCTGGCTTATATCTGTAACCGAATAACGGCAGTCATCCCTACGCCAGGTGGGGGCGCTGTTGCCAACAACTGACTTGCATTACTAGACAAATCCTATTTGGCTGCTGTGCCCGTGCTGCATAACAGGGGAGTGACGGAGTGGGACCCGTTGCCATGGTACCCTAGAGGGTCTCTCTAAAGACATTGATTTGATGCCAGTGTACTTCCCTGGCAGCAGAGATCAGCCAATTAATCTTGAACTTGTACCCCCTTTACTGTTGCTGATAATAATAATAATAATAATAATAATAATTATTATTATTATTATTATTATTATTGTAACAGCAATATGGGAGCGTGTTTGGTGCCGTTTCAGCACACAATCCATTGGGCTTTATTACTCGTTTAAGTCATTTCACAAAAAACCTCCAGGAAGGAGTGAGGAAACATGCCTTTTCATCAGCCCCAAGCCACCACTGGTAAAACGTAAGTCACAGCACCATGACTTAACACCCAACGTATTTCAAAAATGTGCTAAATCCCGGAGGATTGTCAAGCGTGTCGATCATCCAGTCAGTCTGGCGAGCATCAGCGTAAGAAAAACGCTTCTGCTAACAGTGAAGAAGTTTCAAGTTTAGATCGACTTCTCGGTCAAACAGACACTTTTTGGGAAATCCGTAAATAAGTGCTTAGCTCGTCGGAATCACTCTCCTTAAATGAGCAGTATGACCGAGTCACCCTTGTGACTGACAATCCTGAGTTTCGTTGTTTCGTCTTTAAAAGGTTTTCAAATCCACTTTAATCAGCGCTATTCAATATAGTCTTGGTTACAAACACAAAAGGTAAAACCCAACAAAACTGGCTCGGGGGGAAAAATAAGTCTTACGTAACACTGAAACAATAAATAAATCCCAGAAGAGCTGTACAATCCCAAAGCAGTCAGCAGTAAAGTAGGTAAACGGGCCGTCGGATCTTCTTCCCAGAAGCAAACACGTAAACTCGCATGGAGGTCAGTTAAGTCTGTCAGCTCCCTTCCTGCTTCACACCATCATTTTAGAAAAAGCCGTGAAATATGCGTAAATTAACTGGCAAAAAAATAAGTGTACAAATTCTGTAGTTACGCCCCCCCCTCACACCTGTCCTGGAAGCTTTAATGGAGTTTTAATGGCACTGAACGTGAATCCCACGAACGCAGCAGAAACGTCTAAATGTCCCTGGGTACAAGATAACAGTGCAACCAACGAAAAACCCCAAACACACAAGTCAGGGCAGAAAGCACATTATCCCCTGAATTACACAGCAATCCCATCTAAACAGCCCCTTTAATTTACACAAAAAAACACATTTCATGCATGAGCGGCATCAATCCGGCACAAACCACTGACAATCTTTATGCGGCACCAGGAGTTGGATTGCTTTGAATAACTCCTCTAAATGGATGATTAAACTGCATGTACTGACATAAGCCACACCTGACAAAGAAACATAGGTAATCGCACGTATATTATCGTTCTGTACTGGCAAATTCATGGTTTTAAAACTGTACAACAGTAGAATAACGACAAATCAGAAGAATAATATGGTGACAAATGTGGGTTTCTGGTGCTTAAATGGCATTTGGGAGCAGACGTACCTCGGTGACTTGGATCAGCGGAATCACGCTGGAGTTTTTCTTCATCTCCGCTGCTCTTCCTCCCTCACAAGTCGGAGCACATGGCGAGTTTACAGGCGCCGGTCGCTGTGCATGTTCACCGGCAGAGAATAAGGAAACAGCCTGTCCCTGATCGCGGAGAAAGCACTCCCTTCCAGGCGCTCTTGCTAGTACTACGGCGGCAGAGTAGCTCCCAGCACAAAATAACCGGACCAGAAGAACAAGTCAGGTCAAGTCACTGGGCTGTTATTTGGGCGGGGAACGGGCGTGATCTAGCTGTGAAATATACCTGGAAATATTCAGATATTCCAGCTGAAGATGCAGCCTTTAGCTCCTTAAGGGAGCGCATTCCCCCAAGAGGAAGCGAAAGGCAGCTTTTGCAGAAGGGAGATGTGGAGGCACCTGACGGTGTAAACGGGCGGAGGACCGACCTGCGGACCCCAGATAAGAGACCAGCGCAGCTCAAAGTCTGCCCACATTTATCTTAATAGCTGCGTTAAGTCGCGCCTCCGACAGTCAGTGGGTTTGGGGGGCAGCGCCAACACCCGCCGTGTAATAACTGGGGAGTTACTGTAATAGTTGTAAATATTTGATTTTCTACCCTTTTGCACTGCCAAGCTCGACAGGAAACGAGCACGTTAACAGTCTGCAAAGTAAACGCAAATAAAACAGGTTTAGATGTGACAATAGGATTTACTTTTGAATTGTATAGTTTAGAGAACTAGCATCATTAAATGTTATATAGAGTAGAACAGAACAGATCTCTGTTGTCGTTGTTTTTTAAAATAGCAAAAGACCGTTTAGCAGCTTTAGGATTGTCAGTATAAAAATGACATAAATGGAAACATAAATACGAACAAATATAACATTTTAATCTTAGATTTGGTCCTAATTTATATACAGATGCTACGTAATGTAGCCTGATGAAAACCATTATCAATAGATTTATTAGGATTATTTCCCAAATTCTTTCCCAGAAAATAAAGCAACGTTACGGTCATGTCATGTGAGTCCAAAGCTCATCAAATCTCTGCTATTTAGTACTGCAGGTAACCCGCAGAGGCTGCTTCGGCCGTGTGCCGATCAGGCTGCTTTGTGGACACATTTATCACAGAACTTCGTCGGTTTAGAAAAAAAAAATAACCTATTGCCAGGCTGGATGATGAAAAAACAACATGCGGATCTGGGACATAGGCCTAGCTTTTCTGCGCGTAAGATGACCCCCACTCCCGCCCTAAAAAATACTGCAATGGAGATGGATATATTTTATGCTGATCAAGGCAAGTGTCTTCACCGTCTTCTTACTTGTAAGTCTTGTCCATAGTTTTTTATTTGTCAGTCAGATCTTGACCGCAGATTGTGAGCGTTTAAATTACCCCCTAATTAAACTGCCTCCGGTGCTCAGCCTCTGTGCAACTAAAATGTTAAAAAGCCCGATTAACGCACTTCCTGTCGCGACGAATCAGCAAAGTTTCATTTTACCGAACCGAAGACAATGCGTTATTTCTACCTTAATAAAATACGGGCAGTAGCCTAACTTTAAATTAATTCATCAACTCACTGCTGTAATGTTTACTTAGTGACTATTAAAACTGTAATACACACGTTGGCAGCCAGTACCGATTTCACTTCGTCTCGGGTGGTGTGCGCTGTAGATAAGCTGGGATGGGTTGGGGTTAGTGTTGTTTATTTTTTTACCTCCCTATATTTTGCTGTAAGCAGCAGTGTCTCGGTGGCTGGATAGAAATAAAATTCTCAATAACAATAACAGCAAAAAAGTGCGTTCTTGCTAATCCTTGCTTTATATGTCACCAAATGTAGTTTTTTGGGCGATATTTACCTTTTTTATTACGCCATTATTGCAGCGGCCCTTCAAAAACAGCCAAAGTTCAGGGCTGATGGCCTCCGACACGCGTAAACTGCGCTTCTCTCTCAGACTTCACATTAACACCCCCCACTCCAATCACAGCATTGAGATAAATGCCTGTTGTATCCGTTTACATGAATGATTTATTCTAGTTAAACTATCAAGCACCAGTTAAAATATGGGAAGAAAACTGTTAAAAACTAGAATGGAAAATTGACCGTGTAAAGCAGCCAAATGGATTTGCACCGAGGCGTTTACAGTTCGGAAGCACATTACTTAGCTTTTTCCCTTGCGTGTAGTATCATAAAACAAATGGGTACCAGTCATGTTTTGTAGAAGCTTAATTTTTCCATGCTTAATGTTAGAACTGGCTTTGTTGTCTAACAAAGAAGCGTTTATTAATATGAATCTTAAAATGCATATTAATGATATTCATGAATTCTTTAATATATTCCAAGTTCCACATAACCACGCAACACATTCAGCTGCCATTAACACACACCGCTTTCTACGTCAAACGCTTACGAAGGTTCCGGATGGATCTGCGATATGAATCCAATCTACCAGTGTAGGAAGATCGTTCAGTCTTTTACTGTTAATAATCCAGGTTAATGGTGACATCTAGTGGAAGGACAGTACGGTACACTGACACAAATTTAAGGCTCACGACTGCAGTCACTTGATAGCATAAAAACATCTGGAAATACCTGCCGATATATGATCCATATCGTCACTACATTCTTTTATAAAACACACAGTAGTCTCCCTTAAATACATTAAAAAAAACGTCTTATAACACAGCTAATAAGATAATGAAATGGATTTGAAAGAAACAGGACAGCCCACTTATCGAAAACAAATTAAATCCACGTTTCAGATTTACCTTTCAATTTTAAAGGTATTTGTAAAACACACCTATTAACAGACCGTTTAAAAGCACATTACTTTTTCAGTGGCAGGGAAAAAACACACCGAAAGTTTCTCCTTTGACACTGACACACCACAGCAGAGCTCTTCCCAATAGCAAACACTTCCACAAGCAGTGCACATTTACCATTTTATTATTTGAAGTAGATATAGAAGTAAGAATCATAATTTACAGAAACTTCCATAAGGGGAGTCACAGCGGCTCAGGTCAGCTCCGGCTACGTGGAGCCAGCCTTTGGAGGCACCCACTCGTGAATCTTCTTCCGCGTGGTGGAGTAGGGGACGTACTGATCAGATGTGCCGCTCAGGTTGAACTTGTGGGTCTCTGCTATGAATTTCCGGGGCACCGGGGGGTGGGTGGTGGGTGGATCCTCTGTCATGCAGTGAAGCCAGCGGTGCCTGCAGGGGGGGTCACAAACACAGAACTCATCATGGTGAGGTTCCACAGTACTGACTGGGTGAGAGAAGGACATCGGGTCTCTCCGCAGCTATCACGATATCCAGCAGGTGAAAGCCATGAAACCTCAAGGACACAGAGCACAGTAACACCACACTAGTATGCCTGGTTACATCCTGCATAGCTGTTAAGGGTACTAACAATTAAAACACAGAGCTGTCAGACACCCCCCTATTTTGTCTATTGCGGGTTGCTGGTGATGCGACATTGTCCATGGCATAGAGCCATTCACTCGAGGCTATCCACAGACCCACAAGCACACAGAGGACAGAACGCACAGCTCTGTAGCACCAAGAGGAAGCCAGTTATTCAGCCTGCAGACAGAATAGAAGCCAATTTCTATTTCTCAAATGATTTTTGGCTGGGATCGAACCTAGACTGCCAACAGAGGACATTTTGTGTCATACAGTAACTACGTCAGTCCTGCCACCAACCCCCAAATTTTCCCCTGTAAGTTGGAAGACCTGCCTGCAGGGCTGGATGTAGATTAACATCATACCCAAGATGAAGCAACTGCAGGTTGAAGGCCTTGCTCAAGGGCCGAATGGAGTGGGATCACTCCTGGCATTCATGGGATTTGAACCAGCAGCCTTCCAATTACCGGAACAGATCCCTAGCCTGAGAGCCATCACTCCTCTTAGGTCAGAGGATAAACGTAAATGTGCATTCAAAATAAGAGTGATGGAAAAGATTCCATAGGAGGTGTACAGCCCAGAACATAGTTAAAAAGCATTTAGTACTACTACTTTAACTGTGTTTCAGCAGTATGACCTACACCAGTGCAGAACGCTTACCACTCTGGCGGCACCATACTGCCGTCCACTTCCCACACGGTACGCTTTCCGTTCATTTCCAGGGTGTAAATGACCCATCGGTGGCGACCTGAGACGTATAAATGAGAAGCACAGTTCACTTTAGGAAGAAACCTCATATTCAGTAAAATAATCTATTACGATCCCTTATGGGAAACATGATAATCAATAATTAACTTACAAATAAACTTAAGTCTTACCGAAGAAGGAACCCTCATCTTCGTAGTATTTGTTGCCATATTTGTCAACACCAATCAATGCTCCCGTTTTGAGATCATTTACTCTGGAGAAAAAGCAGAATGTCAATATAGATAAGAAACGTTGCCCTAACCATTCAATGCTCCCTTAAATAGTATTTTAGTTTCACTAAAAAGCACATTTAAACATGCTAATTAGTCTGTCAGATAAAGAGTAGAATAATATAATTAAAAATGCACAAATTATTCGAATCAACAAGCAACGATCCGTTCTTGAAGCAGAGGTCACATAAGAGGTCAATCAACTACGATATTCTGAATCATAAACAAGCACAGATTTCTACCAGGACCGAAAAGCAACGTCATAAACTGCTCACCTAAATAACTGAAGAAGGAGACCACGAATCCCTCCGTGACCCCCCAACTGGCCCAAACCTCTGCGAAAGACATGAACATACTCCGCCATCTTCGGGTGGAAGCGCAACCGAGAGTAACACCGAAATTCCGCCGCGGAAACCAGCGACACAGCAACGTTCCGCTAAATATTCGTTCCTACGTCGACCACAGTACAATTCCTTTGCAAAAAAACTAGCGAACAGCAGTCATTTCCGATTATCTAACACCTATGAAAAACTACATCGTGAATGTCTTAATGATCTTAATACATAATTGTATTTATGTACTTCTGTAACTTTTGTACCAGTTTTGTCTTAAGCATGGATTCAAAATAGGCTAAGAAATAATATGTATTCAGATTTGACCTGCATATATATTTCTTCATTTGCCTGACAGTTTGTTTGAAAGAGACAGAGTAAGGTATTAGTAATGTCTATATTAACTGTAACTGGTATTTATGGTAAATGGGCTGCATTTATATAGCGCTTTTCTACTCCTACGAGTACTCAAAGTGCTTTACATGTTATGCCTCACATTCACCCATTCATACACATTCATACACCGGTGGCAGAGGCTGCCATGCAAGGCGCCAACCTGCTCACCGGGAGCAATTTGGGGTTCAGTGTCTTACTCAAGGACACCTCGATGGGGTCAGGAGGAACCAAGGCGACCCTCCAGTTGCCAAACGGCAGCACTACCTCCTGCGCCACCATCTTCTGGTATTTATGGCGAGACCACTGACTGTCCATGAAAGACCACAAATGAGTGCAACCCGTTATGGTCCTTCATAGTTTATTTTATATACATATTTATATATACACACAGTACAGAGGGCTTCAGGTCCGTGTACAAGCAGAGCGAGTTGCAGCATGAGCATTATTGTCCAAAGACAAGATAAATTATTCGAAATAAGGTCATAGTTTCTATTCCTATTGTTTCTATGCAAAGTAGAAAGTCTTGGAAAAGAGCGGTAGAGGGGAAGTACGCTGGGAAATTGTCTCAAAAAATAAACTGAATGTTGTTCACATAACCATGATTCAGTCACACAGGATGGACAAAAAAAAGCAAGTCTCAGGGACCTAACAAAAGACTATCACAATTTTATAGTTGCTTAACTGACAGTTTTCCCCCCCCATAGTGACTTTTTCTTTAACTCATTTACAGATCAGGATCTTTTCATGGAGCGATGCATCTTGCTCAAGGGCGCCACCTCTGGGACCTCCTCCTCCTTGCACCTGAGCTGGTAGCTTTTGGTGTCTGAGTCCATATCCCTACCTGCGACCTTTACAAAAGCGAACTCGCTCTTCAAGCGGAGGTCAGACTCCCCCTCCCAAGAGACAACAGGGTGGTGCCAATTTCATACAAGCTACGGCCCACTGCGCTGCTTGGACACATCGCGAAGTGGAGATGTGTTTCCGGTGGCCCCCCCACGAGGCACCCCGGCGGTACATCAGCTCCATGGTTACTGGATGACGGCGGTGACCCCCTGGCTATTGTAGTCAGTGGACTCCATCTTGAGGATGTAGGGAATGATGCTGTCGATCTGCACGTTGCCGATGAGGCCGGCAAAGAATAGCTCCTCAGTGATGGCACCGCTCATCAGTCGCAATGCGGGGAGTCGGAGCAGAAGCTTAGACAGGCTGGAAGGGAAGCAGCGGGGAACAAGGGGGTCTCAATACAGCCCCACACCGAACCATCATCACTACACTGCCCCATCCAGTGAGTGAACAACCCCCAAAAGCAGACCCGAAACTGCCCGAAGTAGGACAGTGACACATCAGCCACCTAGGCAACACACGTGACCCTCACCGGTAGGTGTCCTCGGGATACATCTGGGCAACGTAATCCTGCAGCTCCATGTAGGCCTTCTCCTGGAACCTCTGGATCTGCAGAGTGTTGTCAATGCCAGGATGATCTGGAGAAAAAGAAAGACCAGAAGCCACGGTCTGCATGAGTGAAATCAAGTTGCCTTTAAACATCCCATTAAGTTCTGGGCCGCCCAATAAAATGCCCAGCATCGGGAAGAAAATTCTCACAAGAAGGAAACAGCTACATTGAAGACAAAGGTCGCTAGACTTTATGCCCCAGATAATTTTATGGATATATTATTCAATTTTCTTGACCCAAGATGACCGACCATTCCTCACCAGGGCTGAAGAGGACGATGGCTTTGAGGTAGGCATACTCGTATGCGTCGAGTGACAGCTTGGACATGCTGTTGCAGAACTCCTGCATCCTCCAGATGTGCTCCATCACCAGCTTCACTCGTTCTGCAGAGAGCTTTTCTGGGGAGGTGTGTTCAGCTTCATTAGCATGTTGGGTGAGCGTGACACCAACCACATGCTCAGTGGTAAAGGTAACAGGCTTCTGCTTTGTACTATGGACTATTGTGTAGGAAGACAGCATGTAACAAAAATAACTGTAAATGTAAAGAATCTTGTTAGATACAGAATATAGATTCATAAAAAAAAAAAAATCTGAGGATTTTGTATGTTTTTCTAAAGGCTATAAATTACAGAACAATTACTCAAAGGTGCTAGCTAAATGTTAAAGGTGACATTTCACACTTTAAATTCGTCCCCCTTAGAGGGATTTTTGTCCTGTGAAGCTAGACGATCCCTTCGCCTTACCTTCCTGCAGACTGCTCTGTAAGTGGTTGATGATAGCGGCCAAGATGGTGGCCACGTTCATCACATGGGAGCACTGTGCCATGCCGAGGGCGAACAGCTCGTTCCAGCACGCCTTCATCAGGCTGATGTTGCTCTCTTGCCTGGGGGACAGGTGGGGGGAGGGCCAATTTAAAACAGTTGGCAGGCAACAGGACTATGTACCTTCGCTAAAAGGAGACATAAAATTCCCTCTACCCCCCTCACCAAAGCATAAAATTTAAATTTTCTTCATGGGAAATTTCCTTCTATCGTGTGTAGACAAGATGTGATGCAAATCAGACCAAAAATTCACACGATACTTTAACTGGGAAAGTAGTTCTGTCCCTGAATTAAAAGCAAAAGGATTTGTGGCTGTTTGGCTGCATCACAAAGGGCTCACAACTTGAAACAGAGCTCTGCCTCGGGGAGACAAGGAAGAGAGCTGCGAGTCCACACTGCCAGCAACCTATTTCCATAAGACATTAATTATGCTTCTGAAAGAAGAAAAAAAGACGGAGAGACTCAAGGCTAAAAGTAGACTTTGAAAGCAACAACCTTCATTTAGCAAAGATGCTCTTTAAGTGATTTAAAGTTTCCCATGACCCTGTACTTAGTACGAGGCGGAACGACGGATCAATGGGTAATTTTGGGTTTCAGGCTCAACAAACTCAAGTTTCTGTCCCGCATCTTTAACATTCAAAGTATTTCGACCAAGGGAAAACCTCCAGGATGGCAAGTTCTGAAAAACATGATCACATATGAGCAGCAGTGGGAAACTGGGGAAGAGAGCAAGCGTTGATATGGGAGAAAGGGAGGAGAAACTCACCCCAGGGCCTGGAAAGCAGGTATGGAGCGAGCCCAGTGCATAGAGAGGAAGAGCAGACGAGAGGCCGACTCGCAGATGTAGTTCACATTGAGATACTCTGGCATGGGCAACGGCATCATCAGCTGCAGGCAGAAATGCAGGGGAGGTTGGCTGAGCTCAGCCTGCTGATCCAGAATCAACGTCCACCATGCTACCGCCGGCAAACGCGCTCACCTTAAAGGGCACGTGGCTTTCGCAGAGCAGAGGCCCCTCCAGTTCCACAATGCCGCCCGACTGGTCACCTGACACCAGGCGCATGCTGGCCTCCATGGCCTCGCCAGAGGCGCTCTCGGCAGGGTTTAATGCCTTAGCTAGTGTGTCGAACGCTCTGCGGGCCAAAAGTGGGTGAGGTGACATGCTATTGCAAAGCGTCGGCAAGGCACAAACCCAACCAGAAATGCAGCAGTCTCATTTTACTGTCAATGCAGAGACACCGAATCCATACCGTGTGATGTCGCTCGTATTCTGCTCCTCCGACGGAATCTCTGCTATGGACCCGTCGCCGTTACTCAGCGTCTCCATCCCCGACAGGTCGACGCTGCAGTCCGTCATCTCCCTCGCCTTGTTCAAGTGGGCGAGCGATGTCACCACGTTGGCCAGAGTGCTCAGGTCACCCTGACAGGGGTCACCCTGGTGGAAAGAGAAAGCAGTCGGATTCAGGCTGCACAGCAGATGTGCTTGGTGGCTCAGGAAAAACACAAAGGCCTGCAGCTGGACGGACACCTGAAGAAAGTTTGACAATAAAAACTGAAACACCTGGTTTTAGACAAGCATAATTTATTAGTATGGTATTGGGCTTCCTTTTGCAGCCAATACAGCATCCGTTTGTCTTGGGAATGACAGTCCTGCAGTGGCCAAAGGAATCGTGAGCCAATCCTGGAGGAAAACGTTTCCTGACTCGCTCCTCCAAAATACCCCAGTAATATTCCGATCTGGTTACTGCGCAGACCGTGGGGGACGTTCAACATCACTTTCATGCTCAAACCACTGTACCAGTCTTGCTGTGTGTTTTGGTGAATTATCATGCTGATGCATGACACCGGCTTCAGTGTACAATGTTGGAACTACTGGGTGAACACGGTCCTCCAGAATAACACAACCATCTAGAACACGTAGTGGGCCTAGGGGATGCCATGACACTGCAGCCCAAACCGTCACAGTTCGGGTGGTAAACCTCCTTGGGGCTTCTCTACACGGAAACTCTCCCAGATGTGAGAAAGACAGTGAAGGTGGACTCATCTGCGAACAATACGCAACCCATTGTCCAAAGTCCAAGGTTTGCACTGGCGGCACCACTGAAACCGTTTGGTGTTGGCACTAGTGACCAAAGGTTCAGCTATAGCAGCCTGACCATGAATACTGACCCTGTAGAGCTCCAGATGAGAGATTCGGTGGAACTACGTGAGGATATTTTCATCAAGCACTGTGTGAAAGATGAGTGCTGCCCGAACACAGAAGGTGGTGTGGAGAGCACGCGAGCCGTACCTTTTCTGGGGACACTGGAACCATGATGGCATTCTCCAGCTTGGAGAAAGGCTGCTGGATGTTCAACAACATGCCCGACTCCAGCAGACTCGTAGACCTACAGAGAAAAGAGCATCAGCAAAAGACCCCCATTGCAACGAAAGGAGCCTGAATGGCTCCTGCACTCCTTGCTATGTACCTGGCCGTCTCCTTCTCCGTCACGAAGGTGGGCGTGGCCGCCAAGGGGCTGCAGAGGTTCTTGCGGATGTAGATTTTCTCCGTAGAGGCCGCACAGTTGACGGACTTCTCCCGAGACACCTCCACAGGCTTCCGCTCGCACTGCACGGCTGGGGGGGGGGGGGACAAAGACGAAACTTGTGACGCTTGCAGGTGGTGGGTGGGATCGCGCTGGGGGGGCAAGGTGAGAAGCGGTGGCTTAAATTCCTGCTTCATCCCACAGGCCATGCAGCGCTGCAGTCGGCAGTACTGGCAGCGGTTGCGGTGGTGCTTGTTGATGACGCATTCCCCGGAGCCCCGGCACGTGTACACCAGGTTCTTCCTGATGCTGCGCTTAAAGAAGCCTTTGCAGCCCTCACAGCTCACCGCGCCGTAGTGGCGCCCTGCGTTTTGGGGGGGGGGGGAGTTTAGATATGGCCCCAGCCTGCAAGCTCAGCCTGTCAGCACTGCATGAAATAAGCAATCAGCCCAGCATTTTTGTTACATTTTTTTTTTGGTTTGACCACGATGGCGTATCTGATAAATAATGAGCTTAACGACTTTAGCATGTTGGCTCTGCTGTGTTCCTAGAACCGGTGTCACGCTTTCCGAACCCGCACGCCGCTCACCTGAGGCCTTGTCTCCGCACACCACACAGTACTCCACCACGGGTTTGGCTGCCGACTGGTCCAGGCTACCGTCCGTAACAAACTGCAGCCAAAAACAAGAATTGGCATGATTTTCAGATTCTACCTCTTCATGGAAGGACCAAGGCGCCATTGGCAGAGTGAAAATACAGTAAACAGACATCGATGATACTGCGAGTTGACTACTTGACCAATGAGGTGTATTATATACCCCAAGTTAATTTGCTAGAAATGGATTAATTAACCCTAATTCTTGCATTCATGCGTGTTGCTCAGCTTGGTAAATTGACCTGGGGTTGGCCTGCCCATGTTTGCATTAAAGGGCGAGTGTCAGAATTACAAAGTAAAGGTCCGCCGTTTGATAAGCAGGAGCTCGGTAAAACCAGCCCGGCTTGGAAAACTTCATCGCCAGTAAGGCTGTAAAGGGACCAGCACTGAATATTAGTATGAGGATAAAAACATTTTATTTCTTTTAAATTGTATTGAGCTTAAATGAAACCATCACCCATCCTAACTACATCGGCTTTTTTGGTGAAAGGGGCGGGACTTATGCCAGGATTTTTAAACAGAAATCCAGCATGTAAACCAGCTTTGAGCAGGTTGGTGTAAAAAGTGACTTTGTAGTGGCTCGACATTTTTCCAATTCTGTCTACAGGAAGTTTGGAGCAGCGAAAATATAACCAGGACTTGGTAAATGGATACTTTGTTAAATGTGCTTTTTTTTTTGTTTCAATTGTGCGATTCATATATCACAGGGTGGGAAGACAATAAATGTGACATCCAAAACTATCAATCATTTAGCGCTTTGACGGTGTAATTGCTGCACGACACCGACACACCAGCGCACAAGTATAAATGCTCTCGACGGTACAAGCCACTTGCGTAGGTCATGGCGCAGACTCGAAGCAGAAGTGAAAATCAGCCTTAAGTTTCCAAATAAAGGAAGGAAAGGGGGTTTCTGGGTGTGGCCTGACAGGCAGCCTACCTGGATCTGCTGTCCTGCCAGCTCAGGGGAGGCAAACAGCAGCTGGTTGACGGCCGTGCTGTCTGGCGTGGCCAGGATGACCTTGCTGGGGGCCTGCTCCTGCTTGGTCAGGATGACTTTGCCCGCTGTGGAATAGTCCGCATTGGCCAGGATGAACTGCTGCTTGCCAGCCGGTGCCTGGTCATACGCTGTGACGATCTGGATCTTCTGCCCCGACTGCTGATCAGTCACGATCTGGAGGGGGAAAATACAAGACTTTATATCCCACTGCTGTCACACACAGATGTTGTGTAGTCAGAATAACAGTATGGGATGGTGTAGCGTCACCTGTATGCGATGCCCAAGTGCCACGCCCCCGTCGGCCGAGACCAACTGTATCCTCTGGGTTTGTCCTTCCATTCTGCTGCGGTGTCCTACTAATGAACCTGAGCTCTAAAACCCATGGAGCACACAGACCTAAAGAAGATGGCCAATAGTCAAAAAAAGTGTAACCTTGGCAGGTTGGTACAAGCCACCAATGAACTGATACAACAAACCACAATAAAGTAACGGAGATCTTTAAGAACTTTATAAGGAACTGTCATGAGATCTATTCTGTCACATATACATGGATGCTGTATAGCAGGGGTGGGAAATCATCGATTCATCCATTTTCCAAACCGCTTATCCTTACTGGGTCGCAGGGGTCCAGAGCCTATCCCGGAAGCAACGGGCACGAGGCAGGAAACAACCCTGGATGGGGGGCCAGCCCACAGCAGGGCACAGTCACACACCAGTCACTCACTCATGCACAGGTGGGAAATCATGTTCTTGTGAAATACATAAAGACATCTCATTGGGGGTGCTTTTGTTATATTTAAAATTGGTTCAGAAAACAAAATTCAGAAAATTTCAGCCCATCGGGAATTCGTAATAAAGACGATTCGGTTAGTGTTCTGGTGTATCATGCTACAATTATAATTTCCATTCCCCTTTAATCATTAATGTACCAACACCGGTATATATTATAGCCGGGATAAAGCAAACCATACTGATAATTACCGAGTTTTCTTTGGTGCAGGTAAACCATGCTCGACTCTAGAACTTTGAAAGGGCATATAGTGTTTTTTCTCTTCCCTCCCTACTGGGTTTCTTCCTACACCAAATTCGGAAATGGTCTAGTAATCGCGTTGCCCGGCCTGATAACTGAGCTAATGGATAATAAACAAAACGGCGTGACAAGCATGCGAGATTCACAGAAATCCCCATGTGAGTATCCTAGCAGTTAGCCGACTTCTCAGACACGATCTATATAAACTGCTTAAAATTGCAAACACAAATTAGCTAAATGAACTACAGCATAGCCGGCCGTGCTAGAGCTTAAATCCGATACGGAAGATAAAAGTATTTTCCCTGTGGGTGAAAGGTCAGCACTGCGGGGTTAAAGCAGGCTGCCGGGCCGGGGGTCGGTGCGCTCCATCCGGGCGGGATCTCGCTACCATCCCTGGAGGAACGACGCTAAGACTGCTTTAAAGCACGAAACGGCAGGCCGTGGTTACAAGCAGCTTAACGCGGGACAAACGCACACAGCAGCACGGTTACGTTATTAACTTATTTTTAATGGCTTATTTAAAAAAACAGTCCGAAGTGTGAACAAACAGGCTAAAAATGGCCACCGTGTGGTAGCTATTCTGGCCGCCTCGCTGCCGCAGTAATGTAGGGAGCGCAGCCGCCACGTCGTATTTTAAATATGATTTTTAAAAACGAGATACTGTGTAAGATTGTAAGAGGGTCGACAGTGAGCCTTCGTTCTGGCAGTTTTAGCCGCTATAGCAGGCGCCGCGCTAAGCTAACCGGCCATGGCAGCTGCACTTTTACCTCTTATTTGGCGCTTCCTCTCGGCGCGCGCCACGACTCGTGCTCAACCGACCACTATCGCCGGTGCAAATAAAGGACGAGAAGAAGACTTACCCGTGCGCGCTATTTTCAGCCTCCGACGGTGTTTGATTTTATTATTTTTAAAATTTAAAGTTGTGTTTCTGCTGTTCGCAGCTGCTCCGGGGAGGGTCAGAGTTCGTGACCCCTTTCCGCAAAGCCCGTCGCGCCGCGCATGCGCAGTGATTCGGGGAGGACACCTCCTACGTCGGTCCAGTGCGTTTTTAATTTCCTCAGTTGATTTTTTTTTTTATAATGTGTGTTGCTGCCGAAGTGCTTGCGGATAAAACGTGTTTATGTGACGTTACATGTCTTGCAACAATTCACACGCAAATACACTAGCTTTCAAATATTTTATGCGTTCTTTGTTTTTATTAATAGCCCTTTGCTATCGGGTAAGTAAAACTTGCTTCTACTTAGTTTTTCCGTGTGAAACTTTCTGCTAATTATATTGAGGCATGTGGCTGTCACTGTACAGTTATGTGGGTGGTAGGAGATGGGATTTCGTCTGTATGATTATAAATAAACTAAGAAGTACGTGCATGTATAAACGGACCCTGTGTTATGGCAGTGAGCGTTTGATATTAGAAGGTGAAGTCAAATTAAACATGCTCTACATTTCCCTTGGAGCTTCCTAGAAGTGTTCAGGCAATCGCAAGAGTTTATTTGAATACTATAACAATGCAATTCCCACGACTGAGCAAGTATCCAATACAAGGCCATAAATAAGCAGAAAAGCCGACTGTGCGGGGGATTGTTGTCGATTACCTCTAACTGGCCATCCACTTGGGGACTGTCCGATCAAACTGGAAAGGGCATATTCGCTCACTCATTGCTAGTATATAGTGAGAACCCCCCTACAGTTTCACCATGGAACATATACTCTATGGACGAAAGTATTGGAACTCCAGACCATTACACCCATAGGAACGTCTGACATCCTATTCTAAATCCATGGGCTGGGTCCCCCTTTTTAGCTGTAACAGCTGCCATTCATCTGGCAAGGCTTTCCGTAGGGTGTGGAGTGTTTGTGGGATTGTTTTTCCCATTCATCCAGAAGTTGGCACAATGCAGTCAGGCAGGTAATGTTCTGGCATCTGCCAAATCCAGACTCATCCATCAGACTAGCAGACAGAAGCGTGATTCGTCACTCCACACAACACATTGCCACTGGCAGCATGCTTTACACCATCCCTGCGTGTAGCTGCTCAGCCATGGAAGCCCATTCCAGGAAGCTCCTTGTGCAGTTTTTGTGCTGGGGTTAATTCTAGAGGAAATTTGGAACTCTATGCACCTCAGAACTCTGCAACCCCACTCTGTGACTTTACGTGGTCTGACACTTTGTGGCAGCATTCCTGTTGTTCCTAAATGCTTCCACTTTGCAATAATACCACTTGGACTATCTAACAAGGGAAAAAATTCATGAAATGTCATAGGTGGCATCCTATGACAGCACCATGTTTGAACTCAGAGCTCTTCAGAATGACATTCTTTCACAACTCTTTGTAAACCTGTCTGCAGGGCTAGGTGCTTGATTTTATGTGGCAATAGCTGTGAATTTGATGATTAAGAGGTGCGTCCCATGCAGTAATTTTGTCTATAGTGTATAATTACTTGTCATTTTGACATTCAAGTGGAATGTGTATGTTAGGAAAGCTAGAAAAATGGAGATGTGTATAATATTTGTATTCAAGTTTTACCCAATGTCACAAAATGGTGAAAAAACACAAGGGCAATTTATTCAAAATGGGCATTTTATTAATAAACTTTGTGGAGACAGGACACGGACATACACCGTTTGTATATTTTTTCTTGTTCCCTTTTAATAAACCCATTTTCCCCATAATCCCCTTTGTACAGCATTGTAGTGCAGCCTAGGTGACCCACCAGTAACACACAAATGTAAACTTATCAAATATCTATATAAATACTTACAACTGGTACTTACTATATTACTGGAGGCAGTCAAAGTTGAACATACCATTATGCAAAAAAACGCTTCACAAAAGGTTTAAATGCTAGTTTGGTAACATGATCTGTGATTAAACACTGCTGTAAAAATGAGGGAAGCGAGATTTAAAATCTACATTAAAATATTTTAGTTCTTCCGTTTTGACATATGCCCCAACCCTAAATCGTGATGTAGTCTCTCCCAATTTCTGGCTTTGAGAAGAAACGGGAAAAAAAGGCACTTTCACAGAATCAGAGCAGTTTGCACCTTTCTCTCACACTGCAGAATGTGATTTATTACATTTTCCCCAACGCTGCCCTTTACAGTGCTCCCCTAAGGCTTCAATGGCGGCTGTCGCCTACATTCTGCGATGACATTAAAGCATCGCTACAAGCAGACTGAAGGAACATGCCAGAAACACATTAAAATGAATCCAAGGACTAGCATTTATACACTTAATCTTCAACAAAAAAAAAAAAGACCTTAAGTCTCATCCGCAATTATATGGAAAATTAATTCCTACAGACTAGCAAGGACGGTAAAACAGGTTTTTTTGTCACAGCCTTGATCAGCTACCCTGTGGAATAGCTAAGGGTTTGTCTGGTCTCTTCAGGATGACTAGTGAGAGACCAAACAGAGGTTTCGTTCACCAGTTTTCCACTTTTTTGCCCAGTGAAACTCGGCAGCTAAAGCCAACGTCCTCGCTGAAAGCTGAATGCCCCTCGTTCACACACACACATACACGTCAGAAATCATCGCAAAAATAACACTAATATGAAGACCAGGAACATGGCAGATGGTTCACCAATTAGGGGCTTTTAAACATGTCAGCCATAACAGGGTTTTTCATGCTGCAATACAGGGATTATGATCATAGTCTTTGCTTGAACTGGCATTCCGTCTAGTGAACCTTAGTTCTGTATATAAACCTTTTTATATACAACCGTGCATCATTAGTCTTCTGTCCTGGGGACAACAGGACACCCTGTCTGGTACACCAGACTTCTGGGGTGGCAATGGGGGAGAGGGTGGTCGGTAAGAATGAAACCCCCCTGGCCCACCAGATTCTACTTTTTTTTTTAACACTGCTGTGATGTTTATAACACGCATAGGCACAGTGAATTCAGTGTCAGCAGTGTTTTAACTGTGCATAGAAACCCACCAAACTGTGCTCAGAGATTTCTGTAAAATCACTAGGTAAAACAGTGTTTGCTTTATCAAGCCCCTTTACCTGTTATGAGTCTATTTAAAATTAACTAAAATATTTTAAATATATATGTTTATATTACACATTGGCTATACACACACAAATACACAGTGAACTATTTCCAGTTTTTTTCCCCCCAGTACGTCCTTCTTACACATCATTAAAGTCTGGCTTAATTCTCCATTTACAATGGGACTGCAATGGATAGTTAAAAGGAGAGTTAAAAACATTTTTTTTGGGGGGGGGGGGGGGGTGGGGGTTATTTCGAACCGGATGGTAATTTTCTGG
>JAODJX010000065.1:20533511-20589559 GCA_026776945.1 Isichthys henryi | reverse complement strand
CCCCCCCCCCCCCCCCCCCCGGGGGGGGGCGCCGCCCCCCCCACCATCAAGAGTCCGAGAACAGGGGACAGAAGCAAACAAGAAAGTGATGAGGCCTGCAGTGGACCCCCCAACACGACGACCGTATCTCCCACCCAGCCCCAACCGTAACCAAACAAAATACAAGACTTTTGGCATTTTTAGCTTTTTGATAGCAATTACAGATTTTTATAGAAAACTGTTTTCCCTTCTGGCCCCACAATGAAACACACACACACCCCTCCGTAGTGCCTCAGAGGCTTGATACGTGACCGAAAATGGTACGAAGACATGACAGGAATCAATCCCATCAGGAAAATACATTTAGTAAAGCCATGTGTTAAAGTTCCTTTTCGAACATATGAGGCACTCAATGGATGGAGCCAAGAATGACTGAGAAACAGTATTTCAAGATATTATCCATGACGGGTTATTGCCAGCTAGCTTAGTCTCCTTTACAAACGTTACGTAAAGCCATTGTTAAATGTTTTTGTAGCAGATTATCGGAACAATCATGAGGGTAACATGGCAACTTTAGAGTTATTGTTACTGATCCAAAGGGCCCAGCTTCACTTCACAAACTGACAGCAAGCGGAGGACAGAAAGTGGGCACATTTCAGTGCCACCCGGGCCACTGCAGTACATTATGGGAAGGCAGGCATGGCCTCAAGATACTGAGAGCCTAGAGCAGCGTTTCTCCATTCATCTGAATGGTGGCCCACATACGCCAGGTGTCTGTAGTGAGGTGGAACAAGCGCGCGCGAGAGAGAGAGAGAGAGAGACCGGCTAAGCTACTGGAAAATAGCCTTTTCCAATCACGCCCACAGCTGACCGCGCTCTCAGACTTCCAGAAGACGGGAGCAGGGAGGAGTAGGCCAGGACGGAACGGGGCGGGAAGAGGAAGCGAGAGGTAGCTGGAGGAACCCCAGAGTGGGAACATGGGGACCGTTTTCTTTCCAAGCTAAAATTCATGGGCTGCACGTCACTCGAAAAGCTTCCTGCTTCACGGGGCCAAAAATAACCCACAGGAAAGACGGGTCCAGCAGCATGAGTGAATGCTGGTTTGATGCGGAGGGGATCTTCCACGGTAACTCGAAGAGGTGGTCTGGTGGGGGTGGGGCAGTAGAGTGTCCAGCCCTTCGGCAGAAAAAAAAACCCAACACAGGAGTTGCACACAGTGGAAAACACGCTTTTCTGTAACCCGTCACAGGCCCTTGAGGTGAGTAATGTCTTCACGCAATCTTCAGGAATTCCAGCACTTAATTTCGTCCTATTTTTAAAAGCGGGCCGAGGTGTGATGAGGAAGAGACATCTACCATGCATCGCTACATTGCGAGAAAAAGTTCCCGCGCTCCGCCCTGTCGATTCTTTGCCGAGACACGAAAGAGCAGCAAAACAGACAAGACAGACATGTACGGAAGATCAGCTTAAAGCTTAGAGGGAAACAGAAATTCCAGAGCTGCCCGTCACACAAGAGAATAAAAGTACATTGTGGAGGAAGACGTGAAGAACAGTCAACACTTTACATTGACAAACAGCAAACCACCACCACTACCCAGATAATCCACTTCCCCCTTGTTCCCCATACTGGTCCTAGAGGGGGAGGGAACCCGGGTGGGCGTGGGAACGGACTCACTCATCAGCATTACCACCACCAAAATCACAAGGCCTACTTCAAAAAAGCCAATGCGGACGGGTTAAGAATATGCAGCATCTGCAAACCTACTTACTAACAGAATTCATATATAGATACACAAAGATTCACATGCGCAAGATGCACTCTGAGATCATAAGACAAGGGAAATGGAACTGATGAGCCCGTTTGTCCCGTTACCTCTTGCAAGCTGCAAACTTTTCTTGAGGCTCGTATGGCTCCTGGATCTCATAAATGTCCCCGTCATCATCGTCGCCCTCCACGCTGGATGAGTTCTGCCACGTGAAGTAGGCGTGCGAGCCGCTAAGTGCCCCCGCCGCGCTCAGAAATGGCAGGTTCATATACTCGGGTATTTCCTCATAGAATGGCAGATTCTCATACTCCGCCCCTGAGTGGGATTCATCCTGGTGCACATCAGGCTCAGAGGCGATCTGCGGGCACGACAGCTTGCGTTCCCTGGGCCGGTTCCTGTCCTGGTCCTGAGGGGCCCCGTTACAGTCCTCATCCATTGACTGCTCCGTCTCAATAGAAGTGCAGTCCAGAGAATGGCTACCCTTCGCCAGCAGTTTGGGAAGCATCTTCACCGAGAGCTTTAGTTCCAGGATTTTCCTGAAAGAGCTTCTCTTTTGTCCGTCAGATCGGTCCAGATCTGCCGAAGAGAAGGACTTGGCCCTCTGCTTCCCCAAGCGGAAGGCAAGTGCTTTGCGCTGTGGCTCCGCGCTTGAACTCCGAGATGCTTGTTTTATGAAGAATGGGACCATGTGCCGGGGAAACCTCCACATCGTTTTTTCAGTCGGGGGTGCCGGAAGCTCTCTCATCTCCCCCTCATCCGTTTTTGGAATGTCATCAGACTCCTCCTCAGGAGCTTCTTCGTATATCCTATCTTCGTAGTTTGTGCCGCTCTCCTCCACCTCGTCTGACAACTCTTTCTTCAGCAACACGGAAGCTGGCAGGCTGTGTCTCTGTGGCTTTTTCGGGGCAACTTTTGGTGACCTCTCCTCCTCCGTAGAGGACACCTTGGCTGCCACAGAGGGAGGCAGATTGCAGCTTAACTTGAGCTTTTTAGGGAGGCTCCTCGTTATGGGATATGGAGGAAAGTCACCGCAGTCCCCAACGTCATCCATAAAACCACCCCCCCAGTGATGATCACCACCCTCATCCTGGATGTAGCTCCGACCCAGAAAGTAATCAGACGCCCTGTCGAGTTCAGGTGTAAGTGATGCCCTACGTGGAGGAGGTACTGGTCGCTTCAAATCCTCCAACACGGCAGATTCTAGAGAAGGTGAAGAATGTTCGTGATCATCACCCGAGTTCTTGGAGTAGGAGACGCACTGTGTGTGAACCAGAACTTTGGAAGAAAAACACGGACCGTCACAGGGGGCTGACTTTTCATTAGTCACTGCTTGAACCATTTCATTTGGCTCCTTGATCTCTAGGCAGCTTATATCAACACCAGCCTGCCTAAGCAACGCAGATTTTCTCGGCTTTCGCGGCATGGGGATCGGCAGAGGTTTTTGAGGAGCAGCTGGAACCGAGAGCCTATGATGCGTCAGCTGAGAATCAGCATCGCTCTCCGATGAACTCTCTACATGTCCGGATAAGTCTTCGACTTTATCGATGGAAGGCTCGACGTTGCAATTAGTTGCATCACTCCAAGATTTTTCGGGGAACATATGTTTTCCATTGGGTTCTACAGTGACGTTCAGGTTCTGGTCCGGTATCCCAGCCTTACCTGGCACTATGGGCTTTCCCTGAGGTTTATGCTTAAGATGGTAGGTATTGGGGGATACTGCCTGGACCCAAACATCCTTTAATTTCTGCTCTAAAAAACTGGCATTGAGAACCTGGCTCTTGTTCCCTGCTTTCTCTTGGCCACTCTCGGGTTTATTCTGAATCCTGGGAACGGGGGGTGACTGTGTGATGTACCCTTCCATCCCACCATTCTGGCACGTTTCCCACTGCTTTTCCAGTTGGTCTATCGCCGTTCCGGCTGACTTGCAGTTCCCCACGCGTTCACATTGTACACAGCCATCCTGGCCGCAGGAACAAGTCCGAATTATGTAATCCGAGTCCGAATTGCTGAGCTGAGTCTTCATGCCATTTTTCGAGTTCAGGAGGCCCAGGTTCTCCGAAGTGTCCGTGCTGTCTTGTGCGCAACTTAGAACTATGCCTTTTAGAGGTCTCGATTCTGGAGAAACGGTGCTTTTGGGAAGGCATGGCTTAGGTGCAACTGCTGGTTTCGCCTTCTTCGTTACTGCTGGAGAGGAGTGTGAGAGGACGATGTCTGGTTTCGGGGCGATCGGAGGTGGTACTGGCTTCTGCAGCTGGATAACCTTGGGTTTGGGGGCCACAGGCGGCTTCTTCACACCTGAGGTGACAGAAATGGCAGAATTTAGAGACTGTGGATTAACCCATGTGTGAGGACTCTTCAGACAATCTAATTAGGGAGTTGCAGCACACAATGACCCTTTCTGGATAAGACTGCCCACCCCTGTCCTATTCCGACATATATTAATTTCAACACAGTACCTGTTTTTCGGAATGGAACCCAGCCATGAGTTGGGAGCAGTCTGTACAATATTAACATTCACACAATTAAGAAATTCTTAATACTGTAATAACATCAGTAGAATCTAGGGAGGAAAAAAAGTCCTGCAGGTTAAGATATCGCAACTGAAAAAAAACACGTGGTCAACTATTCGGAATCTGACCACTTAACAGCTGGGTACCACAACGCATCTAGTGCACCATGTGCAAAAGCAGCAGTGCCCAGTTTCCATTTTCCTGCCTGTATATCGCGGCGCAAGGCGTATGCTTTCGGACGGACGAGATTACGGGGTCGCCAGAGGTCATTCATGACAGAGAGCCTTTCAAATGAAAGTTATTGGATGACAGCTGGTCGAAATTGGAAAAGAAATATCAAGAGGGAAAGGGATTTGTTTGTTTATCAGTACAAACCCAGCGGCATTGGGGTTATTTTATGACACGTTTCATGAAACCCTTTTTAGTTCGACTTAAAACTAAAAAGTATGAAACAACAGTGCAGTCTGTCCAGTCGTCTAAAAATAACCGTTACTGAAGTCAGACGCTGTCTCAGAACGACGGAGCGCTTTGATGGCAAACTCCACATTATGCACGTTACCGACGGAGGGTTTTACAGCGCAAGCTTTGGAAAAACATTTTCTTTTGTACAAAAATTCAGAGGCACGTTTAAGACAAAAAAAGCCCATAAAGAAATACATACACCAAGGAAAACAGCAGGAAATCATCTGCAACGTAGGAGGACGCAAATTATCCAGCTCGGCGGAGACACAGCACACCCTCTCCGCACTGATCCTTGAAATAAACGCTTTGCTGGTAACGGGCACGCAAATGTAACCGCGCGTGCGCCCCCCCACCCCTTTAAAGAACCGCAACGCTCCCGGCATTCAGAACGAACCCCAAATAAAACCTTTGTTATTTGAAGGAACCGGAAAGGCTCCCCGACAAAACATTTATCAGCATATATCAAGGCATTTTATGCTGTGTCCTTAGAAAACTTTCAAAGCCAATTGACCCAGAAGCAAAAATCTTAAATCACGATTGTTGCCTCTTCCCTAATCCACAATACTTTGGAAAAACAATGCAAAGCATGAATTTAATTACATTGTCAGGACTGAATTACTTGGCGGGTTTAGGATTCCTGCTGCCTGTCAGCAGTGGGGAGGTTATCACACGTCTCATCTGCAGACCAACACAGCTAGATAGTTTCGACACCAAAATAAACTCTGCTTGCCCTGTTATCAAGTACAGTCCCATGAGTCTGAATCCTATACACAGAAGGTACTCAGGATGGAATGCCAGTCCACCTCGGATCACACACACAATTTAGAGACAATAATTCACCCAACTGCGAGCCTACATGACCGTGTGATGAGAGCGGAGAAGCCAGAGGAAACTTATCCCCATGACACCAGTACCAGAATCAGAACACAGACCACTAAACAACCTTAAAACCACCAGCAGCAAACCCACCAAGGAAAAAAAACAACAATTACCCGGAAGCCAAAGACCGGAATCTCTATTTAACGCACCATTTTACCAAGTTTGCTCCATCGGACCGGGCTTCTGGCGTACGGCTCCGGGCGATCGACCGTCCGGACTCGGCAGAAGGTGCGAGGGTTCAGAGCCGCCAGCTCGCAGTCGCCGGTGTTTATTCTTTGATGATTTATTAATCCCACAGCGGAGGGCTACATTTGGCAAGGCGGATAAAACAGGGTGTGTGGAAACTGTGGACACCTCGGTATTTACTTCACATGTTTCACACCACTCATGATTTTGGCTCCCACTCACGAATTCCTTTAGGTTAATAATTACTTTCTTCAATATGCTTTATATTTACCTGATTTACATGGCGTATTTTGGAAACCCCGACATTCAGTTACAGCTTCTTTTGAATTTACAGCCTTTAGTAGAAAAAATTCAATTGCTTATATTTTCCCCCAAGGCCATAAAGTTGCTGATCACAGCCAAACTAGCTTTAGAAGAACCTGTAATACATAAGTACCATCTTACTCTTTCTAATTATGATCTACGCAGGTTACTGTTTGCAAAATGCTAACCAAACTCAATGACTGTACAGGGATAGCCTAGCTTGCATCACATGAAATAGACTAATTGATGACTGCATGGACTTTGATCACCCTCCAAAACTTACAGCTCAAACACATTAATTTGATGCATGCATGACAGCTTTGATGGACCGGAATAAGGACGACACAGGCGGCGGAGGTGCGGTGTCCTGTACGCCGTCATGGGGCTTAATGTTACGCTTGTTCAGACTCGGCTCATCCAGCGGATGGGCTATTAAAACTCTGCATTACTAATTACCAAACGCTTACAAAATATAAAAATAAACACTGCGCAGTCATCTTATGTGTTTGATTAAACAACGCAGACAAAAGCACTTTTATTAGACGCGTTTCCTTGTCTAATGCGCTTCTATTTGAAGTTTTCTGTTTTTAAAACACAAATATCAGGTTTTGCTAAATACTTAATTTCTATCAAGAGGGGGGAATAAGAAATTACATTATAAACGCAGTGAATAGCGACTGACTAGGAAACATCGCGACGAAATCCGGAGAAACACTGGTAAGATCACTTAAATGACATTATTTACTTTACCGACACTAAGTTACATATGCAAATGGGCGACAATTAAGAGTTAATAAAGAAATACCAACCCGCAGGCACACGTTTCCTTCTGAACCCACGCAAATCACAGCGTTTGAGAGACAAAGCCCCACAACAGGATAGATCTTTAAAAAACGCTCAAAACGCATTTGTATCTGAAACCGGGCAGTTTCAACTGCTTAGCATAGGGTACTTACATTTAGATGGTTACATTTAGATCGATTTAAAATCACATGCACGGGTATTACAGATAAAAGTTGGGAGTGTGACAGCGAGGGAGGTGAGTTGCTTGAAATGTCAAAAAATGGACACATAATAAATAAGACAATGCGAATAAAGAAAAGGTCGGCTTGTTTCCCACTTATCAAAGCAATACAAGGCTTTTTAGCCTCCGAGCTAACAATGCCGTGCACCCATTACTTGAGTTAGTTGTTAAACTGGATACATCGCCGAGGAAATCGATCGTAATTCGAATGCAACTTTTAAACTCTTTCCCTAGCCCAGAAATCGCAACTTTTTTAATCGATTAAAGCAGTTTGTGAAACAAACCTGTGCTCATGATTCCCAGAACTTCTCACTCCATGAATAACTCGCTGGGTGAACTCGCTGCCTTGTAAATTCTTGGGTTTTCTTTTCCAGAACGCATTGTCAGTTCCACATCCATAAAATAGCCAATCGTCCAAAACACTCCATACGACTTTGAGTAATAATATTGTTTTTTCTGAGAATTAAATAGGTTTAGCAAGTTTTCCGTGTTTTACTTTGCCACTCATCTCAGCCCGCTCGGATTCACAGTACGGGACTCCTTTGACTAGCTATTAATTGAGTCTTAATTGCAAAGAATGGCCACTAGGGGCACCCCACGCTAATCACGTAACCAAAAAGAGCTACGCTTTGCATGATGGGAAACCGAGTTTCACAGCGTCGACGCTTTCCGCAGTCTGAGCTTACATGACTTTTTCGCGGTTCCCTTTCGGCATTCTCGGACTACAATCCCACAATCCCTTTGGGTCGGGATGCCCATGGCGAGGAGCGATGACTGAGGAGTTTGATGAAGAAGTGGTGTTCGAGGTTCGTGCGTTTTGTGTTTGGCGATCGCGGTTTGCGTGAAGGCGCCGTGCGCGTTTTGTGCAGGTCGCGGGGCAGACACCTGCACGAAAACAGTCGTGCGTTTTGGCCTGGCGGAGAGGGGCGACTCGGGGTTGTCATTGCATCGTGGTAGTTTTGCTGGATGTGATAGCCGGCTAGCCGCCGCTGCCCATTCAGTCCCCGTTACTTTATAGCTACCACGCATGGTGATCTGACAGTCAGATTGGTGGCTTGCTGACTGACTGTGCAATTATATGTAAACTTACGTTTTCTTAACGCTGATTTCTGAATTGCTGTCATGCATCTGTGAATGTCGCCTAATCCGCCTCTGCGGGCGGGTCACTAGCTTGTTATTGAGCGGAGACAGACAATGAGCAGGAGTAACGTGTGACTGTGAACCGCCCGGTAGGTCGGCTGCTCAGCATCTCGCCCTAAACCGTGCAAAAACCGTGCGCGTCGCATTCAGATGAGCTCCATTAGGCTGAAAATGGGTCAGTGTTTCTGTGTTTTTTTTTTTTACGGAGTAAAAATTCTTGCTGCATGAGAGGATGAAACCCTGCCCCAGTAGCTTAAGTTTGTGCTGTTCACTGCAGGATAATAGCATTCATTTTTGAAAGTCAGAGTTATCTAATCTGTGCCATTTTATGGGACATGTTAGTAGGTATTCTGATCACGGTCATTTGCCTGCCATTCTGGTTTTGTTGTTCGATAAAACAGAAGCAGTGATGTGTTTTGCTTTGTTGTCATTTGAAACATCCTTCCACTTAAATAGATATTAGTTGCAGGAGCTAATATTTACGTTTTTATGCTGCCATTTTTAGTCATTCTTTAAAGGATCATAATAAAAAGGATGTTTCATCTGTGGGGAAAAAATATGGATTTGGAAAAAAAAAGTAGTTTCTGCTATGAGAACTGATGATTTTTGGGACTCACATTACATTCGAAGAGAAGTTGATTGTACATGGATTGCTGTGTTACGCTGACAGCCCGTTCCTACTGGCTTGCGGGTCCCTAGTTACACTGCACCATTCATCTGTACAATCTGTGTAATCTTGTGACTACAACCGAACTGTCTTGAATCTTTTGATGATCTTGATGCTTTTGACAGTCGTGACTCTGTTGACAGTGCCAGGATGCATGAATTCAAATTGAGCTGAAGCATTTTGATGATCGTATGTTTTGTTATGATCTCAAGTTCACTTCAACTTTTCTCTTGCGCCCAAACTTAAATGTGGGTTTCACAAGCTGCAAAAATAAAGCTTAAGACTTTGTAGCTGTAGAAATCCACGGGGAACTGCAATCTGGACTGGATTCCTTACAGAGGATACTCTGTATTCCGAAGGCTTGAGTCCATTTGTGAATTGGGAGTGTTTAGCTATTCAGAGCTGTTCGCTCTATGTTAAGCACGTTTTTTTTAATGCCTGGGATGGATTGTATATGGTGAGCGTTGTGAGAGTTTTGTGTCTGTCCTGAATCAATAGAAATATTTTGTATTGCATGATGAATTCTTTTTGTCCCCCTTCCAGCTATCTCTGTGTTGAATGTAAACTCTGACAGGGCAGCACATTTTGGAGATGTGTGTTAAATTATGGACTCTCTCTCTCTCTGTATCCCCACCTTCCCCCAGAATTCTCCGTTGTTCCAGTACTTGCAGGATCTAGGCCACACAGACTTCGAAGCATGTCCGTCGCTTTCACAGGAGGAAGAGCGGTGCCCCGAAGGGGAGGAGGGGCACCCCCAGCAGGATGCCCCCCCCTTGCCCAGAGTGAGTGCCCCCGCTGCCCCTGACTCTCGCCCCCTGCTGTTTCCTCTGCAGTCCTCCTAAATCCTGTCACCGCTTTCCTGTCCAAAAACCTCTGTGGGGCCTGACTTACTCACTCACCCCCACCCTCCTTTTCCCCTGTCTCTCACTCTCTCCCTGCTTCTCTCTCTCCCTCCCTCTTTCTCCCTCTTCCCTACCCCCCCCCATCCAGTCTCCTGTCCTCTCTCCCCTTCTCTTCCTCGCCAGCCGTTGCAGTCATCTCCTGGTGTGACCTATTTGTGACGTTTCGTACATGGCTTCTGATGTGGGTAGGATTGGGGGAGGGGCAGGCAGATACATTATTTATTTTGAGAAGGCCAACGTGCAGCTGCAGAAATAGTTTTCTGTTATAAAACGTGGATTTCGAGGTGCACTGTATGTTGCTGGTGGACACAGAGTGCTGATGAGGTGAGAGGGTAGAAAGGCGATGATAATCAGCATTGATGCTGAGTGCCACCATATAGAGACCTCTCTGACACCTGCTCATCGGGTCTAAACCTAGCCCTGGGGGGGTGTTCGTTATGCAGCACACATTTGTACTCATGGCGTATCTGTTTGTGTGTATGTAGCGGTGTGTGTGAGACAGAGTGAGATGGCAGCATGGGTTACTTGTTTCTTGTAGTGAATCGGGGGGTTTGGCTACGTTCACAGGCACCAGGTGACTCTGATTAAGTTGAATGGTCGGACACCAGCCTCGATGGGGGGTGCAGCTTCGTGGTGCCGCAGACTAGCAATGAGGCAGAGAATGGCGTGGGAGCGGCGGAGGGCGAGATGGAGCACACGGGGGCGCCTGCCTCATGCTACTGGTTAGCACCCGTAAGCCAGCAGGACCGCCTGAGGCCCGTGTTCAAAGGAAGGTTATTCCATGGCCCGGATCTTCGTGTTTTTAGTGCTGCCTTGCAGAATCCGAATCCTTTTCCAGGAAGTGGTGAAATGGGGTGTGTGTTTTTTTTTTTGTATCCACCTGTGTGTGTTGGGATAAATTCCTGCTGAAATGGGAGATCTTAACCCACCCACACACAGGCCTCAGGGTTAGATTGACGGCTGGTGGAACTGGCTGTCCCTTAAACTGGCAGCAGGGTTGGAGGGGATCTGTTCTTTTCCCACAAATCTGCTTCAGGTGGCTGTATGGGGAGGGGGGGGTTGAATCAGATTCTTTGGCCTTTGCCAGCGTCACATTACCAGCAATATCCATTAGGACACATCTGCTCAGCCATACACGCTGACACAATCGATCAATGCTGTTCATGAAGGTCCACTGGCAATCGGTTACGGCAGGGGTGGGGAACCTGGTCCATGGAGAGCCGGTGTGGGTTTTTGGGATGGCCTCTCAGTCAGCCAATAACAGAGAGCCCTCAGGACTGGGTTTGCGAACTACTGCTTTATTATTGGCTGACTGAGAGATCATCCCAAAAACCCGCACCCACAGTGGATTAGGTTCCCTACCCCTGGGTTAGGGAAACAGAGCAATGTTCAGATCAAACTGGATGGATGCATGCATGCATGCATGTACTTTATTGATGACCGACTGGGAAATCCCTTTGTTACACATATGCATAGCTAAAGTATAAGAAAAGGACGAGATAAGATATAATAAAATAGGTCGAAAGAATACTGCCACAGCCATAAATTTGATCTAAGATCAGTGAGGCATTTATCGTCTGGGTTGTGGTTGTATTCAGTTCTAGTTTATGAAACCGGATCTTTCCTCGCATGGTACCAGAACCAGTCTGTCCTAATGACAAGATAAACGTGAGAATCGCACACTGACTGGCTGTTTGGGATGCACTCTGCTTGGTGTGGCATCGTGTGTGCGCATATGTGTGTGAGTCTTATTCACAGCTCAGCAGATAGTTGGGTTTCACATCTAGACACGCCTCACTCCAGAGCCTTAAAGCCGTTTGTCTGAGCATCGCCCCATATTGTCATCGCTGCCAAAAAAATTCTCCCCCAACTGGTCTTTCTCAAGAAGTCTGTTTCTACACCACTCCCCACCCACCCAACTGTGTGCTTTCACAGACACACACACCCCAGTCCTCACACCCCCAGCGCTGTAAGTCATCCCACACAGAGTGATCCCTAAAGTATGTGAAAGACTAACTGTGCCAGTAGGCAGACAGCTTGAACCCTTGATTCTGGACAGGCTTATGTCGTCCTGGTTGGCATGCATTGGAGTCGCACACGTCTGAGTTACAAGACCTTCTCCCCTATAAGGGCCCTGACTGTGGCTTAATGAGTCAGAATGTGGCTTCCAGGCTGATACATCACCCTGCAGACTTTAAGGATGAAATGTATTAAATATTAAAGTGCTTTTTCTGCTTTTAGTCAATATGCATCTCTGCTCCTATATCAGGCTGGAATTGATAATCAATAACTTTGTGTCCTCACATCCAGGACAGTGTGACTGGCTGACAGACCAATCAGATGAACTGCCTAGTCAGCAGTAGTATCAGTCAAGCTGTCAGTTGTGTGCATAGATACATAAATACATTATCCTTAAAATCTACTTACCTTCAGCTGTGGAAACTCCGAAAATCAGTTGGTGAGAGTCTGTTTGTATGTTTGAGATTCAGTGACCCGTTACAGTCTGCCAGACAGCAGGCTGCTTATGTGTATGTGCCGGTATGAGGTTATGTGTAGACTCACAGCCTGCCAAGTTAAGGGCTTTGTGAAGGTGTGTGTGTGTGTCTGTGTATGCGTGTGGACTGTGGACTGTGGAAAGTCTGGGGGGGCCTTTTGTTGGGGGGGGGGCATGAAGTGAGAGCGTAAATGGAAGGAGCAGCAGATGAAAAGAGGCCCTTTGTTGGCTCCTGAAAGCGGCTGTTCCCCACAGCAGTGCACCGGGGCCCCCGGTGGAATCCTAAACCCGCACTGTGTGGAGACGGAGTGCCGGCCAGGAACACGGAACCCCGGGAAAGGCCCGTATGTGTGGCCCCTGTGGCCATGGTAACGAAGCTCTGGTGGTTTGACGGTGTCTGAAGGCCACGGGCGATGTCGAGCAGATGAAGCCTTCGTTTGTGACCTGGTGAAGTAGGTGTATGCCTGGCCGCTGCAGGGGTTGACAGGGGGCGGTGTGTGGGTTAGGGGGGTCTGCTGGAGGGTTAGCAGGCCGACTTAGGATTTTGTGGGTGTGGTGACACAGAGGACTCCCAGACAGCTTATTTCCTGAGGAGGCGGTCCTGCCACTGGTTACTTAAGGTCTCCTGACCTTTGCAGGGATTTGGAAGAGCTCTGAAGATCATTACCCTCTGGGTTTCTCCTCCCACTCCCTGCTCCCGACTTTCAGGAAAGCCTTTTCTGGAGACTGGCTGATGCTGTGAGGAAGCTGAACCCCTTCCACCAAGGTGTCATGTCTGACAGTCTGGAACAGCAGCTGGTAAGGGTCGTCACGGATATGACGGGCCAACCGCCAATGAGCAGCCGCGCTCAAATCTGGCATGTTCCTGCATTGTCATCACACGGAATTACAGCATTTCAGCAAGTTAGTGTAAGATTAGGAAATGGCTCATTTTTGAGCGCTGGTCTTTTTCTTATTAATGGATAAAAGCAAAGTCAGTTCCTGGGGAAAGGGGGATTATAAGTTTAAGCTATAGTTACTGCTACAGCTGTCATGTTTCATCCTAATGGCAGGAATGGGTTTGCTGTATCTGAGCAGCACATATGGAAACATGCAGTGAAAGACAGAATATGTGTGATGGTCCGTGTATGTGTGTGTTTCTGTGTGGTGGTCAGTGCAGGTGTCTCTGGTGATCGGTGAGTGTGTGTTTCTGTGGTGATGTGTGACCATACCTCTGTGCGATGATAAGTGAATGTGTGACAACTCTGTGTGATGGTCAGTGAGCCTGGCTCCCTCTCTGTGCTGTGATCGATGAGCATCTCTCTCTCTTTCTTTCTCACTGTTTATTGGTGAGTCTGTCTCTCTATTTCTGTGTGGTGATCAGTGTTGCATGTGTAGCGATGATCGGTGAGGAAGGGTCTCTCTCTGTGGTAATGGGTGAGTATGTGTCTGTCTCTGTAAAGCTCGGTGAACTTGTCTCAGTGTGGTGATTGGTGAGCATCTGTCTGTCTCCGTGGTGATCAGTGAGCAAGAGTTCTTGAGTGTGTGTGTACAAACATGTCTACCTGCTCGCTGACCATCATCCTCCTCTGCAGGACGTGGCTTTTCAGCAGTACTCGCTGTGCACCATTCTGGAACAGGACGTGCTCCTCCAGGAGGATGTGGAGCTCATCGAGCTGCTGGACCCCAGCATCCTTTCCACAGGCTCGTCATCCTCCTCCCCCAGCCGTCCTCATACTGTCACTCCACGTTTCCTCGCCACACCTTCCCTCTGGTACGGCTCAGAAAACATCTACTGTCTACCTCTCTCTGTCCCTTCTTTTGCATTATTTAATGTCCTTTTCTCCATCCTTTTATCTTGTCATCTTCCTCCCTTAGGTTAACACCTTGCTTATATACATAGTTGTACACTCCTGGGAATCAAAAAGTGTGAAAGCCAGTCCTTGATCAGCCACTGCCTGGCCGGTAACTGCAGTACTTTTGGATTTCTCCTGTCTGTCAGACTCCAATGATCTGAAATACACAGACACACACGCAGTCCCCATAATCATATCTTTTTGGGGACACTGCATTAATTTCTGTTGGCATAACTCTAATCCCTACCCAACCTTAACCATAAGTAACTAAACTGACTTTCTTAATTTTTTTTATTGCATTCACAGAATTTCATAAAATTAAGGTTATCCATGTGGAGATGGGGAAAATGTCCCTACAAGGTCAAAATAAGTTTTTATCAATGTCCTCACAATATGATATATACACACAGACGCGCCCACACACACACCTCTTTCCTGTGGTGTCACCTTCCTACCTTGAACCAGTTAATGAGTAGCCCGTCCTTGAGGTTAATCTCCTCTTTCTTTTAAAAACACTTCATCTTTTACTCCTTCATCTTTTTACTACCTGTCTCTTCTCTTGCCTTTTTTTGTGTCTCTATCCCATTTTTCTAGGGCTAGCAGTGTTATTAAATATATATTTTACAAAATCACAAAGCCTGGCATGTTAACAGGCATATGTATGCTTTTTATATCCACTGTAGGCTCTAGGTCTTGGATGGGGAACCTGATCCATGGAGGGCCGTTGTGGGTGCAGTTTTTGGGATGGCCTCTCAGTCAGCCATTAACAGCAGGTCCTCGGGACTGGAGTTGAGAACCACTGTTTTATTATTGGCTGATTGAGAGGTCACCCAAAAAACCTGCACCCACATCGGCTCCCCATGGAACAGATTCCCCACCCCTGCCATAGGTTCGCCGAGACCCTGCACTGGATAGGCATTTGAAAGATGGGTGGGTGGATGGATTTTTCTGTTCTGTTTTCTGACTCATTCTCTCCTTTACCCCAAATGTTTTGTGTCAGGCCCCCATCCGCATTTGTGCACGCCTTCCCAAAGTCGCTTCTCATCCATTTAACAGCTGGGGATTTTCTGTTTTTCTTGCTCGGTTCCTTGTGTAGGATATTACACTTTGAGTTGCCTGGCAGTTTGGCCCCAGTGGTCTGAGGTGTTTCGAAAACAAACTGTGGCTTTTTAAACTCCTGTCCAGTGATTGATATGTTTTGTGACCTTGGATAATTGCCGGCATTGTTGTCCAGCTCATGTGTGGACTTGTCTCTGCCCAGGGACGTGTCCGTGCTTGTGGGCTTCGCAGCCGTGCTGATGGGCCTACTGGTGCTGGAGAACGGGCCGGGCCTGGCGGCATCTCTGTCCCTGCTGATGCTCCTGGGGGCCCTGGCCGTTCTGCGGGGGCGGAGCCTGTGGCGAGCAACATGTCTGCAGAAGACCATGTGTCTCCAGCAGGAGAAGCTGGAACAGCTGGCCATCAGCAGCCGCACCCTGACTAGCCTGGCACGCAAGTCTCTGCGGCTCATCCAGGAGACGGAGGTCATTTCCCGCGGATTCACGCTGTAAGTGTCCACTGCCTGTCCTGTCCCGTGGTCCCTCTGTCCCTGTCACACCCGCTTTGTCCCTCTGTCTGTGTCACATCTGCGCTGTCCCTGTATTACTGGTCCCTGTGTTTCTGTTACATCTGCTCTCTCCCATTGTTCCTCCCTGTCACACCAGGCCTGTCTCTGTCCCTGCCTCACCTGTTCTGTGCCTGTCTCACTGGTGCCTTCCACTTGTCCCTAACACAACTGCTGTGTCCAGGGCATGCGCTGTCCCTTTCTCTTTGTCATATATTTCACTATGATCACAGTCCCCATAATGCCATCCGCACCTTGCGACCTCCTGTAGGATTTTCCCATAATGCGCCATCCCTTTTGGCCTGTACCAGTTTCTCCACTTACCTAGTATGTTCTTGGATAAGACTCTGTCTCACTGCATCAGGATTAAGCGAGACTGGTTCTGTGGAGGAGGGGGGTAGTTTGGGTCCATGCAGGAGGAGTCTTGAAGGGCTTGATTCCTTTTGACTGGACATGACTCTTCACAGGAAGCCACAAACTGGAATCCCGTGCCCATTAGCCATAGATATACAGTAACTAGAATAGTTTTGTCAGAGTTATATGGAACAGTCATCTGTGATAATGTACAGGAGCTCTACTTATAATATGTGCGTTTTGCAAGGGTATTCTGGGAAATGTAGTGTCAAATTAATGAGTGCGTGTTCCATGTACTCCTCCAGACATGTTTACATTCCCTTGACCTTCTGTCCCTCCAGCTTCCTGATATCACGTTGTCTTCCTTCCACCTATGACATCATATCCTATGTACCATCCCCATCTCTGTTTATGTTACCAGCTCTGACTGATAGTTAAGTCTGTCCGTCTGTCTGCCATGTCTGCATGCCTGTGCGCGTGAGGTACAGCTGCATGAGCAGGATAGTGAAGGCCATTGGTGGTGTCTCGTGTGCCTCCCACCCGGCGTTAGCGTGTCTTAGTCCCGCTCCGCACGCACCCTCCGCTGGGGAAGCACGCTGCTGTGTGTTGCGACAGAGCCACCGTGGGATGTCTGCACAGTCTGTATCACGTTTCACTCTTCCAAGTTTGCTCGACAGGGTCAGTGCGGCCTGTCCCTTTAAGAAGGCCGGGCAGCCCCGCGGCCAGCAGCTGCTGGGCCTGAGGAAGGCCTTCTACAAAGCCTTGAGAGCCGCCTTCCGCGCTGCCCGCCTGGCCACCTGCCACATGCTCAAGTCATATCCTTCTGCAGTCCCCTTGCCCCCCCCTTCGCTGGACAGCATGGCAACACAGGCAGGAAAACCAGGTCAGCTCAGCTGGACTGAGCCCAAGCTCTAGAAAGACCCACCCACCCCCCTCCTCTCAGTTCTAATACAGGTATAACTGCTATGGCAGTGTGTCATAGAGCCGCCATGTCCATGTAGACGTTGGCAAGAGGGACGTCTCCGCTCCTCGCCAGAGCAATTATGTTAGAGTGGTACTGTGCTGTTATGCTTAATGCATACTGTGTCACAGCCTGGATGTGTGTCATCTCTCTCTCAAGCTCTCTATCTGACTTCCTCTCCAAGTGACTCAGTTGTTCAGAGCCCAAGGAAACAAATGGCATGTGGGACATAGTGGCCCGTGAGCCCGTCTCGCACTTCCTGGCTCATAATCGGTGGCTTCGGGGTCCCACACCAAGGTCCGCTTGCCTTAACCCAGTCTGCTACGTATCCCTTGACCCTGGAGATCGACAATGTGACAAACTACGTTTCTACGGTGCCGCTGAGGGAACTGGGCCTAGGCCTGGGGGAGGAGCCTCTGTCTGACGAACAGGCGCAGGAGCTGACTGACGACTACAGCCTCCCCGCCCTCAAGGTGACCTCTGACCCCACCTCCCTGTTGACATCTCACCTCAGTCCATTTTCCTCCTACTTCCTCATTTCCTTCCTCCTTCTGTTCATCCCTCTATCCTCTTCTGCTGGGCCTTCAGTCCCTGACGTTCTTTTGCAGTTACTCTCCCATCTTGTGGGCTCTGGAAACATTCATTTCTCAAGAACAGCAGACAGTATGGAGTATAAGCAGAGATGGTCTTTGCAGTGAGATTTAGGGAAAGTTCATATGAACATTATCTGTGTGAGGGTTTCACACAGATGTGGGTAAATTTTGCGTTCTGTTTACTGGCTGCAGCCTTGCCAGACTTCCTGTATACATCTCGACTCTAATGTTGGCGCCCAGTGTTTCCATGGAACCGGCTTCCTTAATAGCACTTACTTTTATTTTCCTTGTCATCGTGAATTTAACTCAGATTCTGACACTCTGGTCCCATGTGTGTTTGCGGCCCAGGGCACTTCCGTAAGCTGTGCTAAATAGCGGGCTGCCTGCCAGGTCATGTGACAGCTGCCTGGACTGCAGTTGGAGACCAGTCATTGGTGTCAGGGGTTACTGACACTGGGCCTGTCAGAACTGGGTCAAATCGTGGTTACAGGGGTCCAGCTGGGCTGGATCAGGCTGGGACACACGATGCGGGCCCAGTCAGGAGGGATTAACATCACGTGCTGTGACAACACTCTCCCTATGACGTGCTGACTGTCCCCTGTGGTCGGCAGGTGCTCTTCCAGCTGTGGGTCAGCCAGAGCTCTGAGTTCTTCCGTCGCCTAGCACTGCTTCTGTCGCCCGGCCGGGAAGAGGAGCCACTCGGGCGTGCCAGCAGGGGGCTGGCATACCGGGCCATCAATAGGCTGACGGAGCCACTGCATGGGGTGCTGTCCCACAGCCTGGGCGACCTGCAACGCAGCTATGACTTCCACCGCTACTTTGAGATGCAGCTGCAGGCGCACAGCTCCGATCGGGTTGGCCGCGCCCGCCAGAAGTGCTGTGAGCTTAACAGCCTGCACACGTCCGTCCGGAGCCTGCAACTCCACCTCAAGGCCCTTCTCAACGAGTACGCAGCCTGCCGACCATTAACCTCTGCCGAGCATAGAACACACACACAGTTTGGGGGGGGGGGCTTTTCTCAGGCCGGCCCTTAGGGTTCCTGCATGTCTGCCAGCCAGCGTAGGGAAGCTTGTCATACTTTGAGTATGTGAGTTTAACGGTAGAAACTTGGGATAAACAAACAGGTCCAACGTGTAACAAGCCAGTTACTGAAAAGACAGCTAGGTGACAACATAGAGATTGTCACTTGACTGAAGAGGATTCTGGAACATTTCTGGTATGTGCCATGGAAATGCTGTCAGGTGACATTTTTTTTTACAATGCCGATGTTTAGCTTTGCTTTCACTTCGCACCCCACACCCTCTAGAGTGATAATACTGGAGGATGAGCTGGAGAAACTGATGGTTTCCCGGGAGACGATGGAGATGACCCGGGTGGGGTACCAGGAGCTTCAGGACAGGCTGCGTTTTCTGCAGCCCCACATGCAGGCTAGCGCGAGCTGCTGGGAGGAGACGGTGGCACAGGTTGAGCGAATGCTGTGCCGTGCGACCAACTGCCCAGGTGAGGGGCCTGCCTGGGAAGCCATGCCCACCCTGACCACCCATTGGCTGTGTCTTGCCACACCCTCAGCAGTAGAACAAATGAGCAAAACTTTTCATACTGGATGGGCCAGATATCCCTGTCAGTCACTGACTGGTTTAACTGAGCTGGAGCTGATAAGGCGACCAATGGGAAGCAGATTAATCCATTTGATAGTCCAGTCCCTTGTGGGTTTCAGAGCTCCATTCATCGGCAGTGTTCGGGATGGCACAGAGACGGAGAGAAGTAGCATGCCGTGTGTACAAAGATGTGCTACATAGAAAAATGAAGATGGGGGGGTCAGTCCACCTGTGATGATTAGAGACTCAGTCACTCTGCCTCTCTATGTCTGTCTTTCAGGGAGAATTCGCTCCTCTGTCCTGCACCGTTTTCTAACCTTTGTAGGAAATTACATCTTCAGAGGGATGCAGGGAAGAAAGAGAGAATGATGCCTTACCACATTATATCACATCACCCTGGTGATGTCAGCTTGCACAAAGCTCACACAGCTGATATAGAGTCTGAACACATTGCCGCCTCCTGCCACTGACGGCCACTAGTGGCACATCCCCCATCCCCCCCCCCCCCCCACTCGTTTTTCTCAGGTCACATGGCTGGATGTTCCTTGTTAACGGAATTGGTCGCAGTGAGGCTCTTTCGGACTCGGGACAATGCAGTGTTAAGGCGTTATGTCACTGGTACCTTTCCCGGTTGGCACTGCCTCTGGGTGCTGCCTGCGAGTCAGTCTGTCTCCTGTTAGATTAGGGGGTGGGGTAAATACATGGGGGGGGGATGGGGCGGAGCTTACAGGGAAATATCCTGCTGGGGAGTTTTTTTGTTTTTGAATGTAATAAGTGTTTCCATCTGCTGCTATTGAGACAGGCACTCTTAAGGGGTCGTAAATCAACCAGAGTGGGTGTACTTTGGCGGGGGGGGAGGCACGATGTCTCAAAAGAAAATTAAAATGTCGATCCGCCCCCCGCATTCCCAGAACCCATGTCATCAAGCTGATTACTACCTTGGTTTTGTTTGACCCGTAAACGTCTGCTGAAGACTGCAGAGGCTTCCATCTTCACTGTGGACATACCTTGCAATGTTTATCCATTAAAAATGTGTCGCTGGGTTATTTAAGTTCCTGTTTTCTGGAATTATGACCTGGAAAACCTCCCATGGCCTGCAGATGGCACACTGCCCGTTGGTTAACATGCACCTCGTGGTCTACACATTTCTCTCAGGAACCCCCGAGTCTCCAGAGGAGAGGACCTTCACCCTCCTGGCCCCCCCGCCATGCCCGATCACCCTCATCCAGGACCAAGACCCCGTCCCCGAGGAGCAGGTCCCGCCTCCGCCTGATCCTCCTTGTACAGGTTTACCCCACAGCCTGGAAGTCCACCACCCAGGTCCCACTCCATGGCAGGGATGTCAGGGCCCCAGGCAGCTCCTTCCTCAATCGTTTCATCCGATTCCCAGAGTTCTGGCTTCCCTGTGATTTCTGGAATTTAAGGCTGCCTCAGAAAGACACTATTTACCTCCTGGTCCTCCTGATCTTATGTCCATTTAATGACACAATTACATGTTTTGCTTCCTCTAGAGGGCTGGGAGGGGGGGGGTTCAGCAACTGACCGTGTGATTTCCTCACTTACTAAGCCGGTCCACACCACATGAGGTGACAACCTGAATCGCCTCTGAACAGCCAATGCAACAGAGAAACCTCACGTTTGCACCATGCTTAAGAATCACAGATTTACAGCACACAGCAGATCTAGTTACTAGTGCTGTGTCCCAGCAGAAAGCTGTCCTCCTGGACAGTTGGGGTCTTGCTTTAGTTCTACCCTGATTGGTGAAGGTTAGTGAATTACAGTGTCTCATAAAAGCCAATGGTTTCCCAGCGGGTGTGGCTATACTATAGTTATGACCAATGAATGACAGATATTTTGGTAAAATGAACTTTCAGGCTCTTTCAAGGCTGTGACCTGTCAGACCTGGGGTAGTAATCAGGGCAGGTGTTGTGGGTGTGAGAGTGAGCACACATGGGATACAGGCTGTGTGCGAAGTCCTGGTTTTGACTGGCCCTGCCGCTGAGTGATGGTCACCCCCTGCACTCCTACCGGACAGGAGCTGGAGGCATACGCCTCGGATTCGGACTCGGATGGGGAGTGGCGGTGCTCCGCCTCAGACCGGCTGACCCCGGAGGAGCGAGATCAGCAAAGGCGGGAGCGGGAGGAGTCGCGGCGTGTCCTACTGGAGCTGAAGTCCGTGCTGGGCCTGCGTGCCTCTGATGTCGAGCGGCAGAAGTGGAAACAGCTGCTCTTCAGCGATCGAGGTACAGGGGCACGAGGACATCCTGCCAGTGCACGACACAGAGGACACCCAGTCTACACACACACACACACGCGCATGTTTCTGTTCATATCTTTGTTGGCACCATCCATTCATTTTTATGGGCATAATCCTAATTCTAACAATGACAACCTTAACCCCTGCCCAGCCCTATCCTTACCCATAAGTAACCAAACAGGCTAGACTTTTGGTAGTGCATTTGGTTGCATTCACAGGTTTTTATAAAGTAAACATCAAAATAATAGGTTTTTATTACAAATGTCTTAATAATGTAATTTATATATAACACACACACAAGCCACATTCTAGTAGGTTCTTTGACTCCCACCTTTAACTGATGAAGTGCCTTGATGAATTGACTCTCATCATGTGACACACTGGTGATCATAACGCATGATGTGGGACCCCTGAACCCAGGTGTGGCAGCACGGAGGTGGTGGATGGTGGCTTTGTACCGCAGTGCCAGTAACCCTGGCTGAAATCCACACAGTCACGTGAATGAATGTTGTCATAATAACTGTGACATCATCGCCTGCAGACTGCAGTGGAGCCCAGTCAGATGGGACCCAGAAATGTGTAACACTGCACTATATTAAGCCGTATATATCAACATTTACAGTCCTATTTCTAAAGGGAGTCTTTTTCCACTATACCAAATATTTTATTAGGTATATTTTTGAATAGTGTTTGACTCTGGTGACCTTTCAGTGACAACGATACTAATCTTACTTTGTCTAAACGCCTTTCGTCTTTTACACCATCTGCAAATGTTTTCTTATGAATGAATGGTGTGTAAATTTAAAATCAGTTAAATTGAAAACCATTAGTACAGTGGATTAGAATTACATCACTTTTGATTTCATACTGCTGGAAACTGCTACTCTGGTTCCCTTGCATGGACTCGGCTACCAATGATCTCTCCCATCTGTCTCTCAGCTGCCCTGATGCCTATAGCTCCTGCACCATTGATGGAACCCTGCGAGCATGTGGACCCTTCCCCTCTGGACCAAGGGGGCGGGGCCAGAAACAATGTGGAGGGTCAGAATCGGGCACCAGAGCAGGACACAGAATCAGATCCCTTACCTACGAGGGCAGAGGCAGAGTTCTGCTGTGGACAGCCAGAGGTGGGAGACGACAAGACCTGCACAGGTATCCCTGATGGCCAAGGAGAGACACTCCATTACCAGTATGATGGGACTGAGGGGGAGGGAGACGGGGAGGGAGGAACAGGGTGCCCCCTGGTGGGGAGACCACCCACAGTCTCCGTGATGGACAGACTTTCAGAAATACATGGCACGGCCACCCTCAGCTTTAGCTCCGCCCTCGCAGCCCAAGTGGCGGCCCGGTCTCATTCTTTCACCACCATGGAGGAGCAGACATTTGGAGATGAAGATGATCAGGAAGAAGATGGGATGACCTCAAATATTTTGGTACAGAAGCAAGACAAAGAGGACTAGACAACTCACAGATCTGCTTTATCAAAAATCAGTGTAGACAAGGATATTTATTTGAGGATTTTTCTGTTATTTATTGAAATTCTCCTTAACAAATACCCAGTTTTTGTTTTGTTTTTTTGTGGCGTGTTTTGAAATGTGTATGTAGTTTTGTTTTATCCTTTCAGAGTTACTGTATTTTTGTAAAAGTTTACTTGGTTGTCATCACAAGCCATTACTTCTAAATCAGCCATTTATCGCTCTCCCTTCCCACAATTCCCCTGGGCAGCTACCACCAGAGAGAGAGAGAGAGAGAAACCTATGAAAGCGCTCTCCACTCCTGCTCAGGGATTCTGCTTCAGTGTAGGGCTCACTCAGTCCGGACCCTAAATCAAACCGGTCGCCATGCCCTGGGTGGAATCCTTCGCCTTTCCTAAAGGATTTGGGGGCCATATTTCTATATTTTGCTGGCTATTCAGAGATGGTGCAAATGTTTCTCCTAGGAATTCCACAGGCCAGTGCTGAGGGGACGATTTTAGAGGTTTCAAATTTTAATCATTTCTGCTTTTTAATGTGCTAATTTTGGGGTTAATCCCCCAAACTAATAGCTGAATGGATTCCCCTCCATGGTCTGCCAATTCAATCAGGTAGCCTTGCTAATTGAGGAATTGAAGGGGGTTGTTCAGGTTCATATATAGCAGTAGTTTGGAGCGTGGAAGGAGGGGGAAGGAGAATGTTAATGTGTTTACAGTCCATGCAAAATTCTCAGGTACATTTTTTCCTCTGCAAGCCGTGCTCCGAATGTAAAGATGTTACTAAGCGCGTGAATGTGTCTTATTGTCTCTTGGCAGAGGGCGCCCTATACTTATTGTAGTTGCATTTTATGAGCTGATTCACCAAATGTGCAATCAAAAAAGAAAAAAAGTTGTTTTTTTCTCTTTAAAAATCTGCCCCATGTGGTTTGGCATGGTGTTGGGCTCGCACGGTGCTCCAGGGGCATCTCACTCACGCTTTCCTTTACAGCTGTAAGGGCGCCGCTCTCCTTTATGACGTTTACTGGCAAGTCTGACGGGTCGTCACAAGGGACCTTCAGATATCGGGTGAATGCTTATAGTGAGTTTGGGGTTTCAGTGGTTGGGGGGGAGGGTATTTCTGTAAACCAGCGGTATTTTATCCGTACATTGTCTGTCTCAAACTTTTCATGAGTGATGGTTGCTATTGCAAGAACCCTTGTGGGTAGACGAGACTGGCTTTGTAATGCAGCATGTGGCCAAACTACTGTCACATGGGTTCGTTTTTTTTTTTGTCATCCAAACTGCGCTCACTCAAAATTATTGTGAATCACTGATCGTCCACAGAATCTGACTTCCACATGCTGCCATGCTCTAATTCATCCCTTCCTGACTCCCTCTGATTTTTAACTGAGTTTTATTTAACATCTGTAAGAAAACAGAGATAAACCTTTAGCTACACTAATTGGTGGACAAATCTTTGTCTGGGATTTGTTTTTGCTAACAAAAGTTTTATTCTGTTGATCACTAAAATGGTATTATTATAATGATAATCGGATGATACAGGAATGAAACAATTTGTTTTGTATTTTTGGGTGTGACGGTGAACCAGATTAAACAGTCTTGCATGCGGATGAGATTGATGCAAGGAATGTTACGTCACTGGCCACCTCACTTTGGACCGTTGGTGTTGCAGGGCAGCTCTTTCGCGCTTCACAGCCAGTACCAATGCTACTGTCCTCGTTAAATGCAGCCATGCCGGTATCATCTGATTTTGTTTTGGAAGCTTTCCCTTCCTGCCTCCATCATCTGGGTGGCGCCAAACCTGTAGGAGCCAACCCAGGGCCCGCTGACTCCCTGTCTGGGTCGCTGTGCTTCTCTCTGCCTCCTGTTTGCCTTGTCCGGTTTTGTGACACTTCACAGCTGAAGTTAGTTGCTGTTCCTCTGTACTTTTCATCTGATGAATAAAGTAACCTTTTAAGGACACCGCGCCACTGTCCCCTTTTCATTTGACCCCCGGTGTTCGTTCCCGAGACATTTTCCCACTTTTCCCGCTCTGCCAGGTGCAGGTGGTAGCAGCAGTATAGCCTGCAAATCAGGGCCTGGTCTTCAAACCACGCAGAAGATCCATGCATAGGTTCTTCTCATTGGGTAAGACAAACAGTATAGCTGAGGTCACTCTCGGTCTGCAGCCAGCTCCTCTTTAGTGCCAGTGAATCTGATTCTTTTGCAACAGGTGGCCTGTAGAAACACAATGTGTGTGCATCAGTCCAGTAGAGCCTCTCAGGCTTAGCATACAGGCAGGCAGACACATGTCTATGCAGGGATTGGCACCAGTACCCGGCACGTATCTGTGGCTCCCTATTCTGTGGCAGAGTCACTCCCACGTCCTGGTCCACTTCCAGCCCCTGCGTAATAGGATTGACAGCCCCTTCCTCTTGGGCGCCCCACCTGAGGACTGTTGACAACAGGCCACTTGGTCTTTCCTCTGTGGCATCAGGGATTACCCTCCCACCCGGAATACTCCAGCAAAGAGCTTCTGATGTCATTCCTGAGTGGGTGGAATCGACGGCAGGTGAGACAAGCCCTTCCTGTTGCTGAATTCAATGTACCTGAACCTGTAGTCAGGTGGCAGGCAGTGACCGCGACGGTAAGTCGCCAGTGTTCTGGCGATCTGTTTCTGGAGGTCCTCGGATGAACATCTGCCATCGTCAGCTATGTAATCTGCAAACAGCAGCTTCCCCCCGATGTACATCTGCCAACACAACCAAGCCAAAAAGCCTCCTTCAGCACCACAGCAAGGAGCAAAACTCCCCCCCCCCTTTAATTCTGGGTGAAGTGCCATTGAAGTGGTTGTCACGGAGCCATCTCTTTAAAATCTTCAATAGTTTGTACAGCCTGTATCCTCATCTGCATGTCTTTAGCAGTGTTTCCCTTCAGATGGCCTGTGATGTTTAGTTCTTCAGCTTTGGCGAGGGGTTACATGTGTGCAGCAGAGACCAGGAAGCACCTGTCTGTCAGCCACAGAGTCAGTTCAAGGACCAGACCCTGGTGGGCTGAGGGAAAGGAAGAAAGTGAGCCAGCCCAGGGGCCCGGACAGGGAGACCCTGCGTGGGAGGAATGGACCCATTTCCCTGTGACGTGCGAGTCTGGCTGAGAACCCATGGGGGTGGAGTGGGGGACCCACAGCTATGAAAATATCCACACCTCGACCAGCCCCCCTATTGTGTATTCGCTGGATGGAGGAAGCCGCGAATGTCACCTGAACCGACATTGGAGGGTGGCAACCCCAACCCACCCCCCATCCCGCCTCGTCATCAGAACCTCGCCACACTTCATCCTGGCTCTACCACTCGATACCACAAGCTGACGTATGAGATACTGGGAAAGCTGGGATTCTTGGGGTGTGGGTTCTCGGGTCTGTACTACGAGTGTCACCTGCACGTCTTCAGCAGAAACCAGGTATGAGGAACCATCGAAAAGCCACCGAGAGGAAGCTGGATGAGTCAGTGTGCCTGCTGAATAAACAGATAGGCTATCGGTCATCCTTTTTTTAACAATCTAGTTTGCCGCTGTTAGATAAATACCACTGTGTTTAATCAGCCTGTTTTTCGGAATGTAAAACTAAGACTTAGTTCCTGGTTGGGACTTTCTCATCACTACCTCGCACGACCGCAGTAGTCACACAAATGATGACACAGTTGTTGCTTATGATTTTTTTCTCCTCGCATGACTCTAGTTTCACAAATTATCCTGGCCTAGCAGTGACATCCCCTCTGACAGATCAACTTTGATTGAGCCTGGCTCCCTAAAAATAGACACGACTTCCGATTATTCATTTTCAGATTTCACAGAAGCGGGGAGCAGCTTTGTAGCCTGGGGCGACCTGAAGTTTGTGTGTGGGTTTGTCTTCACCACATTCACATAATGTGGTAAAACCTGTTAGTTTTGAGCTTGTGGAGATATTTTTTCAGGTCCCAACAATATAAACATCCATCCATCCATTTTCCAAACCGCTTATCCTTACTGGGTCAATTTTATAAAAATCTGTGAATGCATTTAAGAAGCTAAAAAACTAACAAAAGTCTTGGATATAGTTTGGTTATTTAATGCTAGGACTGGGTAATGGTTAGGGTTATCATTGGATTAAGGTTATGCCCATACAAATGAATGGAGAGTAGGTGTGTGTGTATGTGTATGTGTGTGTGCGTGTGTGTGTGCGCACACGTGCTGTGGAGCTGTCTTTGTGTGTGCAGGAGACAAGACAGTTGGCCCACCTCCACAACACCACCACTGCCACGCCCATCTCCACAATAAGCCATTGAGTGCAGAATTCGGCTCCAGTTTCACTCAAAGAACAAGCATTGGCTCTTAATGGTGGGAACTTCACCCTCTGCACACACACTCGTCTAACTCAAGTACCTTCAATTTTTTTTAAGTCTTCCTTTGTTGCTGACAAAACAGTCCATGTGTTTTGTGCAATTTTTTTTTTTTTTTTTACCTTCCTGTAACAGATGTTCAAAATGTTGAACGCAGCAACAAATGAATGCCTGACTGGATATTTCCCCCCTCACTACCATCTCGTGTGTGGAACTGAAATGACGGATGTTATAAATAGCCACTCTGACTGATTAAAGTCTTGCTTAACTAGCATTTCTTGGGTCAGAGGGTGCTAGTTATCAGATGAAAACCTTGGAATTTCAAATAAAGAGAGAAATTCATGCTCATAACAGTCTTTTTTTTCCTCCAAACTGGAAAAATTTCAATTTTGCTATGCTTTGCTAATTGCTATCATTCACCATTCACAGTGTTTCAGTTTCAGAATCTTTCACTGAAATTCCTGGGCTGCTGTTTATCTTCACGTTGCCAGTGATGTACATCATTCACAAAGATGTCCTGACTTCTGTCGCATTCTTTACATGATCTTGATGCCAAAGACATTAGCTTTAGTACTTACTACAACACAGCACATTTTCGCCTCCTGCTGGTTCGGTGCTGCATCCTAGCACACTGTTTGTTCAGAAAATAAAAGACAACCTTCTGCACTCCGAATGACTCATTAAGTAAATCACCCTCCACCTCCAGACTCATACTCAGAGGAAGTCTCACCTTTGGGTGGCTCTTGCCAAGTCAACAAACTAATTCCGTAAATGTTCAAAGAAAGTGTTTTTGGTCAAATAAGATTTTTGTCCTATCATCAGAAGTGTCTCACGGTTACTGTACAGCAGCAGAGGGTTGGCAGATGTCAGATGTCAGGATGATGACATTCAGCTTTTTCTCCAGACCTGCTATTCTTCCGCTGTTTACTCATGGCTTTTACACATTAAGGCTGTGCAGAGACACCCCCCCCCCCCCCACGCACGTGCCTGTTACAGACCTATAGCTCGTTTCATATAGGCATAATGGCAAAAGCTCATCGCTGCCAGCTGCCCAGTTCTCTTTCCATATTTATTCATATTCTATTCCTGACTACCAGCGATGTTTTAAACACATATGTTCATTCAGTACAGTATACTGTAGATACCGTTTAGAGTGCTTACACCTAGTGGTCAGTAATGATAATACATTTCAATTACAAAAGGTTGACTGGGTGTTTTTAAGAGCAATACAGAAAAGAATCCTTGCTATGTGGGTCCAGGTGGTAGGCCAACTCACCATGATCATCCCCGGAGCTACACTGTGTCTCTGCTGAAACAAAGAAGGCTGTGAGACTGAAGGCGAGTCTGTGGCATGGGTCGTGTACTTCACCATGCGGAATGGATCCAGGTAGCACTGGAGAAAGAGGGTCCTGCTAAGGGCCGCGGTATACTTAACGCGAGGCGACACATACGTATATACATACGCAATGCTACGTAACGTCAAACAGATGAAAAACACAAGAATTTTAACGTGTAGAACATGTGTTGAATACGTGTTGAATACATGTTAACCATGCTGTAATACATGAACACTGTAAGCAGGCTACTTCATTATTATAAGTGAAACTACTATTACTCTCCAGTAAATGATCTGGCTGTTTGAATGGGTGAAGTTGTACCTGAGCACATGGCATGCTCCTGTTCTTGTTCCTCCTCCTGTACATCTCCTCCAGCGCAGCCTGAGTAGACGCAGACCGCGGGTTTTTTGTTGCGGCCACGCACACGATCAGGATCTGCTGACGCCGCAGCGCCTGGCTGGAGACGAAAGTGTCATACTCCAGGTCTGTCAGCAGAGGCATGCGTTGGGCACTGCATGGGCACAGCCGACACCCCTCGTGGCCAAGCAGGGTGGCCCGTAGCAGGCTGGGGCAGGGCACAGAGAGGCCTGGGGGTACAGGGCGGGGCTGGGGTATTTCTGAGCTTCTGGAGGTCAGTAGCAGACTGAAGGGGACAGACAAAGACAGAGTGTACTGGCATCTCCACTTGGGGGCAGAAATTTAGACAGGAGTGTGAAGACTGAACTTCAGACGTTAATGCATTCAGCCTTACTCCAGCATGACGTTGCTGTACACCCGGAGCGGCCCAGCCTCTCTGACATACTGAGCTTCCCCTCTTTTCTCATCCCGTGGGGTTTTCAACCTGCTGTGACACAAGGACACCGAACGAAGGCCAAAGTGACATTTTAAATGTCACCCCCACTGTGCACCTGATTGGGCTTCTTATAGGAGAATCTTAAATTCTATGGTTTTCAATGAACCAGTAATCAAAAGTTATCTCTGTTAATCTCTTATTCATTATAACTGGGTTTTTAAATAGCTAAAAGCATATATTGTGATCTGATAATGATCAAGCTTCATTTTCACATTTGTTTGGACCAGGGGCGTCCAGCCTTTTTTTTTAATGAGAGCTACTTTTACAAAGAAAATACTCTGACAAGCTACTGAATTGCAGCAGAATATTTTGCTGCTGAATGAGGGCAGGGTCACGATCAACTGGTTGGCCACCAATGAAATAAAGCACTACCCATTAATCATCATAAAACATCAATAGCCGTTATCAACCAGGCGTTTGTGATAGAGTTGGGTGCTGCTGTTTTGGGCAAATGTGTCTGTTATATAAATAAATGCAAATGTATATTTTCCGGGAGTCTTCCAGGCCACATGTGGTTAGGAATAGTCTGTTTAGCAATAAGCGTATTTCTCAGCATACTTCCTCCAGTGATTACCGTGACAGTGGAGTGCAGATGGGCAAGTCCCACCGGATGCTGTTTGCAGGTGCAGACTGATGGTGAGTTGTCATGTGGCCCTCAGCTCTGCCCCCTAATGGCTGCTCTGAGTATTGGACTTCTGTACCAGCAGTGGAAATGGAGTACAGGGCTGCTGATGGGAGCTGCTGTTTCAGAGGCGTCCAGCAGGGGGATTCTGATACCTTCAGACCTGAAATATAGCTGGTCAGTCAGTAAAATAAACACAGAAATTAAGGACATAAGGATTAAATATGACACCTTCATTACAATCATATACAGGCTACAACTATACAATTTTAAAAGCATAAGTAAATTTATGACTATGCAGGTCTGTGAGCACAAACTAGGATAGCAAATTAGGTTTGTCAGTTGTATGTTTAACCTTGTAGCTACATTTCCTCTGTAATCAGAGGCTTTGCAGTGCTTCGGTTCAGCGGAATCAGTCTCTTGGACACCTCTTTCCCAATCCACACACCAACGGTGACACGGTAGTGTTCCAACCAGCAATCCACGATGCTCCCAGCTTTTCGTCGAAGCCGTCTCAGTTCCTGTTCCATCTGTCGTCCTGGCTGAGCCACACAGTTCATCTGAGAGTTTGTCACCTCTGTTGTTACTGCCTCTGTTGGCCTCACTGCTACCTGTGCCCAGAATGTAGCCTTAAATGGTGTGGGGAGCTATTCATAAGTGACACTCAGCCAAACAAATAAGATTCATACATCACTGACAGAACAAAGATGATCAGATGACTTGGGTCCTGAATCTCCCTCTGGGGATTAACAATGTGAGTGAATATATTTGTATATGTATGTAGACTATATGGACAAAGCATTAGGACACACCTCTTAATCATTGAATTCAGGTGTTTCATTCAGAGCCATTGCCACATAAAATCAAGCGCCTAACTACCCAGTCAAGTTTACAAACATCTGTAAAAGAATGGTTCTGAAGAGCTCAGTGAATTCAAGCATGGTGCTGTCATAGGATGCCACCTATGACATTTCATGAAAATTTTCCCTTGTTAGATAGTCCAAGTGGTATTATTGCAAAGTGGAAGCATTTAGGAACAACAGAAAAGACCGTGTAAAGTAACAGAATGGGATCCCCAAGTGCTGAGGCGCATAGTGTGTAAAAGTCCCTACTGCTCTGATAACAAACACTGCAGGGTTCCAAACTCCCTTTGAATTATAATATAATTATATTAAATTCTCCCCTATAAAGAACATGCCTATTTAGTGAAATACAATAACAGACATCTTCATGTCCTTAAATTAGTGTTTCTTTTTTTGGGATCCAGTTCCTTCCTTCATCCATCTCTAAAAGTGTCTATGTCAGAGATATTGCAAGCATTGGGGGCAGGCCACAAATCCTACACATGCATTCGTGGCAATGGGAATTCAACTTCGCCAACGATTCCTATATCACAGCGTGTGTAATGGGTCAGCTCTTTGAAAAAGTGGTGACATGACAGGACGGTTCGCTGTTGTGATCCGGAGCTTCTCACCAGGGCTTTCACACCAGAAGGAGGAGTGATTGACAGCTGCACACTCTACTGGAGACCCCTGAACCAGAGAGTAGCGGAGGCTGGGCTCCGCACTCGCAATGAGATCAGCTCAGTCACCTGCAAACAGGAAACGCGGAAAATTTGATCCAGGCCCTCTCATACACACAAAGGGCACATAGATTCATAGGCTCTTCTGAGCATTCTAACCTGTATTCGGATTGGGCCATTGGATGAGGTTCTGAGGCTCCAGATCCATTCCTTCTTCACAGCCCCATTTGGATCACACATAAACCCCCCACGCTGATTCCACGTCACTGTGCCACTATAACCGTGACATAGTGACATCATCAACTGCTACTTATATTACCATCCTACTCTTTGTATTCTCCCCTCACAAAGCATCTAACAGTAAATCGATCACTTACACACAAGTGGTAAAATGAGGGCTTCTGTCTCCATGTTCCTGCTGGAAGGTGTCCTACCTGAGTGGGTGTGTGACACTGCCGCAGCCCAATGCCGTGAAGGTGGCCAGAATGTCCTGCTCAGGACTGTCCCCAAACACATTGGTGTAGAAGCCGCCACATAGCAGTCCGGAAGGGGTCTGGCACACTGCTACACGCCCTGAAGTGTAGCTGGCACAGTCAAGGAAAAGATGCAGGCCTGATTTCTCAACCCAGCCCCGGAGTTGATGATTAGCTTAGTCTGCATCTGTGGGTCAGTTTCTATGTTTGTATTGCCTTTCTTTGGGAAACTTAAACGTGATGTAAGAAAGAGTATTTTGATCAAACCAGATATGAAGGATAGATTCTCTCACCAATAAGAAACATTTATTTCTACCCATCTTCCTTAAGCATATTTCCAGTTCAGGGTCATGCTGATGCACAATTGTACAACATGGAAAATTTAGAGATACCAATTCAGCTAATTGCTACAGAAAACTCTGCACAGATGTAGAGTGTAAGGATCTGTATTGTGTAGTGAAGGGTGTCCAGTGACTCATCGGGGCTGACCTCCCAAACCTAGACACTCTTTATGTTAGCTGACCGAACACGAAGGCTAACAGCAGCATCACAGAGACAATTCACTCAGGATATCATCTGTTTGACCCAATGCAATCAGGAAAGTGGTTCAGGGCGATCAGGTCCCAGATTAACAGACTGAAAAACACCACCTGTGAATTTCACCACCCCTTCCCAAACCAAGCACTCTTCCGCCCCCCCGAAGTATTATCTTTGCCACACAATATGTCACCCCTTAAAACAAGTACTGGCACTGTACACATGCACACTGCCACTTAAAATTCGGCTCCGTCCATCATCTGCACTTGATTTTGGAATAAAGACCCCCTCCAATACAGATATTTTTTTCACAAATGATAGGGAAACCAAAGCCAAAACTGCTGATCCCAAACAGAAAGGACACTAGATGAAAGAGGTGCCGTCATCAGTTCTGTAGTGCAGCTTTGGCAGTGATGGTTCTTCTAGGACCATCTGGGGGAGTGGAGGAGCACCACAGAAGGGAACACCTGCCCTCCTGCAACCAACCACGGCTCTTTTCCTGTCATCCCCATAGTGACGCAACACCAGTGACGTGGTGAGTCCTCGCTCCTTAAGTTTTGCAGTTTGCTCCTTTCTAACATTGGGAGAAATAAAGAGGAAGACTTATTTACATACGTATTTATATACTAGCTAAGTTTAATTTCAGCATAACTTCTACTTACATGATTAAACAGACAGATGGACGGATGGACAGACAGGCAGGCAGCAGACAGAGTGAGAGACAGATATATAGACATATGCTGTATCAATCCTTTAATATTTGATTCAGACACTAATATTGTTAATCAGAAAAAAATGAGCTCCTTTGTACAGCGGTGGCCTTACCATAAGGTGAGGGAAGCAGCAACCTGAGGCCCCCGAAAACTTGGGGCCCCATGAAGACAGAACTTTAAGAATACATTTAAGAATACAAGATAATAAGATCATTTAAATTATAGCAACATGTCTGTTATTTGCATTATTAGTGACAGCTTTCAGGACAGACAAAGTTGCCCTCTGTCCCGGATATACCGTAATGCAAGGTGGTCATATACTTCAACCGATGTCCAGACAAGACAAAATCTAGCACATCAGCGAGAACAATCTGTCGCATACTTCAAACCACGCCACCATCATATTCATTCTACTTCATGCTACATCATACACACCAGTCATTGCACCCCAAATGAGACTGAGAACCACTTGTGGAAAAAAATTTATGAAAAATGTCATGTGTCTGTGCGCAAGTTTAAGTCCCGTAAGACGCACCATTAACGTTACTCACATGGCTTTTACCACCGGCTGAAGCCTCTCCACAACCCACTGACACCGTGCCTGCCAATCAGGGTCATCGGGAGGTGGCGGCTCTGGGTAAATAAGCCAGCCTGCAGGAGGAATGAGACAGCATTGCTCAATACGGCATTCATCAAATACCAGCACCTGGAGACAGTATTGTGTTTGTGTATGAAAAGGAAGAAGAAACAATATATAGTAAATTGCACCTTGATCCCTGCAGAGTCCAGAAGATATTGAGAAGCTTATAGTGGTTGGTACTTCAGATGATTCTGCTGAAATTGAAAGTTTACATTTTAGCATTGTAGGAATTTATGACAGATCACGGCATAAATATCATAATATGCTTTAAAATATTTCATTCAAACCAATTCCTATGTATTGCATCAAGTGAACTCGTTATCAAGCAAGTAGACAATATGCGTTTTTATTGTTTTCACGGAGAAGTATAAATAATTTAAGTGGTAAAACTGTGAAGCAGGTAATAATATCCGTCGTTAAACCAGTAACGGTATCCACCCTGGATCGCTTCCTACAAACCAGCCTGCCCTCCGCGCACCCGGTCTAGTCACGGGTAACGTGAGATGCCCCCTTGATGACTGGCAACAATTCACTGAGTCATAAAAGTTTAATGTGCTATTTCATTTCAGATGAAGGGGTCCACGAAGTGGCTATTTAGTTAACACTGTCAGGACGTGAAATGAGAGTTGCGATTGTAAGACTATTCACCCATTTTGTGTGTTTTTCGCTAATACATTAATAGTGTAACCGAATAATGACTTACTGTAATAATGCACCTACACGTTAAACACTCACAGCTGTGTGCCTTGGCATTCGTTTGCTTGTTTTGCAAGCTCGGAGATTCCAGGACGATTTCTTCACCGAGTTTTTCCGCAGTCTTTCTGTTTTTTTTCTTGACCTGTAAGCCGTCCGTTTGACGTGCATCAACGGAAGGCTCCGCTGCAGCCAACGCGGCTTTCAGGTTGCGCTCTTTCCTACCTGTGAAGTCCAGGGATTTCCACCGTCGTTTATCATAAGCGTCTGCTCCTGTCAGCTCATTCCAGGTGTAATTCAATATATTCATCAGCCCCCGGGGCAAAGAAAAATCTACCTCGCATCTATCACACTGATGGAGCAACTTTCCCAGCTCCTGGAGGAGATAAGCAGCTCTTTTTCTAAGCTCATTCAGATGTACCTTGTCCTCCAGCCCAGATCCCCAAGCGCCTACAGATCCCTGATTATTTTTTGTAATAGGCAGCGTTTCCCATTTTATTCCCCTTTTCAGTTTTTCTCTCTTCATTTCACTGTCGTCGTCATCCTCTTCTTCAGAGTCACCGTAGGCGACTGACCTGTTCAGTGGACATGTGTGACATATTCATACTGTAATAATCCAGTCTATCTCCGTTATATATCCTAATCATATAAACGTTGCTGTTATAAATGGTACTGCAAGCAGCAGGAATCCAGTACAAACGTCTCCGGATACTTACCTATTAATGACTGATTCGAAGGATGGCTGGTTACAGTAGTATCGTAAAGGAAAAGGTGGGCGGTCAGCCGAAAATCTTGATCGTTTGTCGTTTTTACTTGAATGCTAAATATCCAGAGAAATTTATATTAATCAATTGTTATAATAGTTATTTATGACTGTAAACTATATCTACCTCATGTTACCTGATCGAAGAAGTATATTGGTCCAGGTCTGTCTTCCATTCCAAAACTTCATATAATAAAAGTGGTTGTAAATATTGCATTTAAAAACATTGTTCTGTAAATAAGCTGTATAATACATTTTGCAAATCAAAATTATTACCAGTTGATATAAGCTATAATTTCTCACGATTCTGAAAACCTGATACAGCCTTATGAAAACGTCGCATTTAGGCCTACCTCTTTTAGTTTGTAAAATCTTGTTGCTTAGATACCAGTTGTTTTCCAAGTGAGTACATTGAATCAAATGGTGCAAGAGTCATCCCTACTGCATGATTAAAAGTCAAAACATCATGCCAACCTATACGAATATAAAGTCGCCATTACTCATATTTTTAATGCACTAGATGTATCCCTTACCAAGAGACGCTGGAAAGTGATTTGACCGTGATGAATGTGGGCTTTACACAGAAGGTGGATATATAGGCGCCTCCCTCTGGTCATTGCCGGTAGTGCTGAAAGAAAATAGGTGTCGAAACCAGTGGTGGTGGTATTACTGCTGTATCCCGTTCCCACTAACGCGGCGCCGGAGCCGGGCTTTTCCCCAATCCGGAACTGGTTTTGCGGATTTCTACAGCAAAAAAAATGGCCCTTGCTATCAGTCACAAGATCCAATCCAACGAAAGCTCGCTCAGAAATTGATATTGTGCGAAACCAACAGCCGTATATTGATATTGATACTTTATTTTGACATTAGAGCCTTTTTGCTTACGACGCCTGTGTTGTAGAAAACCTTCAAACATATAAGCTTGCTTGTTTGATAAGGTAAATAATATTTTTCATTCGCAAAACCTTGCTGTCAGTTTTCACTGTACGCGTCAGTGGATGCAGATGAATGGCCGGTCATTCTTGAGTAAAAAATACCTACTAAAAGGCGATGAAGTGACATTAGGCTTCATACAGTTTTACTTCTGAGGCCGTTACTTCCTCGCGCTGCGATCCGTGCTCGGCTTCGGGCGTTTCCGTCATTCGCCGGTCGGGGTTTCCCAGCATTCCCAGCGCGTCGCTGCACCTCCCCCTCCCTTCCCCTTTGGTGTCTGCAGTCATGGCGGATGTGGTGCAGCAATTGGAGGTGAAGCCCGAGCAGGAGAAGCTTCTGAACGGGAACGCGGAGCTCGACGAGAGAGAAGACGCGGACCCTTCGGAAGAGACGGCAAAGAAGAAGAAGAAAAAAAAGAAGAAAAACAAGGCAGCGACCCAAAGTGAGGAGGCCTCAGGGACAGGCCGCGTTGGTGAGTGCCGAAGGCCGCACTCTCTTACGCCAAGATGTATATCACACAGAAGAGTTTGCTTAAATCCCCTGACATTTATGTCGTACAAACAAAATGCTCGATCTGTTATTAAACCGATTCGTCAATTGTTAAAATTGTGAGACGTTGACTTAATTGTTTACTTAATTTCTGGACTTGCCATGTGCGGAGCCTGACATTTAAAAACGAACAGCAGCTAGCGGGCTAAGCCCACTGCGCCGTTTGGTATGAACGTCAAGCATGGCAGTGAAAGTTAAACTACCCCAAGTAAAGGGCAGCATTAGTATAGTTAGTTGGATCATTGCCTGCTTAGGCTAACACAGCTGATTTGGTGCCCGGGCTGCAGTGTATTTTACCCAGGTTAGCTCCATGGTCTGTGTAATATTTTTTTTTACCTTAATTGGAAACCAGAAAGACTGCTGTCTCCCAGCTGCTGGCGTTTTCCAACTGGGGAGCAGAATGCGCCAGCGCAGTAGTTTATGATGATATGACTCTAAGGTTATAGCCCAGCAAAACGCCTCTCTTGGTGCACTAGTGTTTTAATGTGAGAGGGCGATATAGGGCTCTCGAAGGAACAAACGCGCACACGCCGCTTCGTTCAGAAATATGTTAGTAAAAGCGATACAAAATTATGAGATATAATAAAGCAAAATTAGGGAATATCATAATGATTAAAATGCATCAGCAGTTGCAAAGTTATTGACAATCGGACGTGCCATCATCACCCACCTTCACACACGGACTGGGGAACCCCTTTCAGTCCTGGCAGGACACTAACACGTGAGTCCCGCGTAAGTGCCCTTCCTTTATACTAAATCGTGAACGGTACGTGGGTGGGCAGGGGGCAAGCTGGCCAGGCTCACCCCTCTCCTCAGGCGATGCGTTCATCGTTCTCGAGGCTATTTTCGCTTGCGGTTACGAAACATTTTGAGCGACGCTTTCCCTTTTCTCCTGAGAGAGACAAGATAAGCATCCCTTTCCCCAGAGAAAGACAAGACAGGTGTCCTAACTTTTTCTGTTAGAAACAAGTTATTCATGAGAAACAAGTTATCAGTGAAAAACATCTTTTTGCAGTTCGACCTTGGCACAATAATATTATGGGTGAATCATGGACGACATATTTGAATCTCGGGATGATTAGTCCATACGCGATCAGAATCAGTCCATGCCCAATCACTTCATATGTATGTTGGCTAGGTGGAGTGGAGGTACTCCGCCGAGCCATGAGTAATGGAGCCAAACAATCACAACTTCCCCAATCGTTACAGTAAGAGTGGGACAATGAACACATTTTTTTCATTCTATGCTATGTGGGCGACGTGGCCAATTGCGTGGCCACCTGTGAGTTCGTCTTAATACAGTTAGGTTGTCCCATTTACAAAATGGCTTTTCCTGTTATATGCTTCTAGATTTTGTTTTCTATTAGTCAACATCTGCTGGATGCCCCAATTGTATGTTTCGTGCACTTATTGCAAAATGTATAGATCATCTGGGGGAAATACAATCTCTTTATTAGTGTTGTGTGACCAGTTGAAGGCATGGTGATGAATGAATGATGCTTGTTTAAACAGTGAATTTTCCAGATGTGGGAAGTGTGTGGGTCGTCACCCTAATGAGGATGTACGGTATCAATCCATTAGCCTTCTGTCTGATTTCTGCAGCTGCAAGCAGTGAGGCAGACGGTGTAGGCATTGCCGGGGGAGTGAGCAGCGTGACCAAACAGCTGGAGAAGCAAGTCATCGAGGACAAGGAGAGAGAGGAGGACGGCGAGGATGGTGCTGTGCCCCGTTCTGTCACGTCTGTTTCAGTGTCAATAGCGCCATCGGCCTGTAAGACTGAATACCGTGTCCTCCACAGATGGAGAAGAAGGAGAGAACTCTGCTGGGAAGAAGAAGAAGAAAAAAAAAAAGAAGAGAGGACGTAAGATGCTTGTGTGTCTGTGCGAATCCTCACCCCCCCCCCCACCATCCCTTTCGAAATAAAGGAGCTGTTAGTCACTGGTTTGTGATCTGTGGTTCTGAAAGCAGTTTGAAAAGAACACACCCCTCTTTGAGCTGATAACCAGGTTGTGGTACGTACAGTGGTGTCACAGCTCGCCTCAGTATGGGTGTTAGGAATACCCGATTTAGCTGAGCCAGTGTTAAATACTCACCCGACATTAACAAATTCTCCGCTCTGTTAAAAATTGAGATGCACCAATTATATTGGCCGATGCATTAAAAATGGACCGATATCTCCAGCTGATTATTCTCTTTAAAATGGTGACCCATATCACTTTGCACACCCGCATACTAAACCGTTAGAAAAATGTCTGCTGTGTGCAATTATTTTAATGTTGGCACGTTTTGCTACGAACTGTTACAGTTGCTTTTTGTGGGCACTGCTCTGCTAAAATTTCCAGAAAAGGATCTAGCAAAAGAAAATTTGGTGCAGATTGCGAAATCAAAGGATATCGCTTGGAAAATTACGCTTGATTATCAGCCCTTTTCTGACGTAACCAGTTATATAGTGCTGTGGGACTGTTGTATGCCAAAATTGGTGCTTTCTTACCAGGAAATACTTTTTCATATTTTTGGAATTTTACTTAAGCAGAACCTCCCAAGTTGTCGTCGTCGGTGTGAGATTTTGAAAGTCGTCACTAGTTAAAAAAAACATCAGCTCATGCAGTGATGAGCAGGGAACTCTAACTTGCAGAACTTCTGCTTGAATACATTTCACATGTAAAAGAAAAATGTTTACATGTTACATCATTAGCTATGCCTCTGTCTCCATACAGCCAAAGGACAGACGGACCCTCCTTCTATCCCCATCTGCGAGCTCTACCCCAGTGGGGTTTACCCAAAGGGGCAGGAATGTGAATATCCCTCAACACAGGATGGGTGAGATCCGCACTCGCTTTTCTTAATTTTCGGTTACACCAGTCGTTACGACATTGCGGTAAATTCTCCGAGGTCCTTTCCTGGTCGTCTCCCAGGGCGATTTTTGATAATGAGCACCTTGTTTCTGAGACTGAGCTGAGATTGTTACTGGATGTCTAAAGCACGTACACACCTTGCTTGTAAATCCGGGGGGCTGGTTGCTGACTGCAGCCTGGCGCCTGCAGCATTTATCCCAGTGCGTAGCATTCAGCTTGAGCCAAAAGCTATTGTAACTAACAGCAAGCTCCCTGATGAGATCCTAGCCTCCCTTTGTTGCTGGCTCATTAGAGGGCCGGTCTCGGTTCAGAACTGCTTTCAAATGCATCGTGGGTACTCCCCTGACTGGCAGGCGTACCGCGGCATGGCGAATGACCAACGAGGAGAAGAAGGTCTTGGACAAGGCCAATGAGGAGGTGTGGAACGACTTCAGGCAGGCAGCCGAGGCTCACCGGCAGGTTCGGCAGTATGTCATGAGCTGGATTAAGCCTGGGTTGACCATGATCGAGATCTGGTGAGTCTCACTGTGCCCACGTCGCTTTGCAGGTTGCCTGCTATGTTTGCAGCCAGGGACAGTGATGTTGTTTTCTGAACTCCAGTAGCACTCCAGTTTCATCATCTCTTTTCTTTCTCTTCGTCCTCTCGTGCTTCTTCCCCTCCCATTTCGACACGCCCGGCAGTGAGAAACTGGAGGACTGCTCTCGGAAGCTGATAAAGGAGAAAGGGCTCAGTGCCGGCTTGGCGTTCCCCACTGGCTGCTCCCTAAACAACTGCGCCGCCCACTATACCCCGAATGCAGGCGATGCCATTGTGCTGCAGTATGACGACGTCTGCAAGATCGATTTCGGCACGCACATCAACGGTGAGTCAGGCTGGGATCTTATGTCTGGTTGAGAACTGGTTAATTAGGCCTGGTAGATCTAATCCCAGGTATGTGCGAGAGTAAGAGGTTTTGTGTAGTGCTTTTTGTCTCTGTAACCTCCGTGCAATGTCCTTAATCTCACAGGTCGGATCATTGACTGTGCCTTTACCGTCACCTTCAACCCAAAGTATGATAAGCTGCTGGAAGCTGTGAAAGATGCCACCAATACTGGAATTAAGGTAGGTCACGAGTGCACTGCTGTTCACAGGTCATGCGTGTCACATGACCTAACTGGGGCCTTATACCCAGGTAGATCTGTTCAGGGTCTCTTTCACCAACCACCACGTACTGGTATCAATGTCATATTCCCATTTTCTAATTGGTGTTCTTTGCTGTTTTTCTTTCCCACTCAATCCACCAGTGTGCTGGAATCGACGTTCGCCTCTGTGACGTCGGCGAACAGATACAGGAGGTTATGGAGTCTTACGAAGTGGATATTGACGGCAAAACCTACCAAGGTACAGAGGTTGGGAAAAGCAGGGTGTTGTAAATTTTTTGCTGCCCTTAGTTGCTGCCCCTCCCCTCCCCTCCCCAGCTAGGCTCTCGGGAAGCCAAACGTTGAGCCTTTGTGAGCCACAGAACAGCTTTTGTTGCGGCTCTTGCCTGTACTGAGATCTTTTTGTCCCAGCTGATGTTACGCTTGTGTCAGGGACACTTCTTCCCCTTTGTGTTTCAGTGAAGCCCATTCGGAATCTCAATGGCCACTCCATCGGACAGTATAGGATACACGCCGGCAAGACTGTCCCCATTGTCAAGGGTGGAGAGGCCACAAGGATGGAGGTGGGTGTTAGGCCGGCAATGCTGTCGCGCTTTCAGGAGACTCCATTCGTTCAGAGCATCTGAGAAATCGTGCTTTTTATGGATGAGGGGGATTATGGGTAAAACAAGTCAAGTGGCTGTCGCCTTACATGTGTTTGAGTCCTCCCACCCCACCCCGCAGTGGCTCTCCCCTTACCTTACCTTTATGGTATTTTAGTGTTACTTTAATAGGTCGTAGTATATTCCTTTTTAATGGGAGGAAAAACTTCCCCCAAGTATCGTGGACACTGCCAGTGGTCGTCAGAGCAAGCGGCTGTGATTGGTCAGCCGGAGCCCAAGGCCCGGATAAAACAGCGGCTAGCTGGCTAACACTAACATGTTCACTCTGATATCTTGTGCACTCTGACCTGCATATTACACATCCCATTGGCCGCGATTCTATTTTAAATGCACTGTAGTAATTGCAGGGTAGATGCCAAGGATCGGCAGGAACGGCTGCTGGCTCAGATTCCTGCTTACTATGCAGAGTGGATCCGAAGTTGGCCTGCAGCCAAAATGTTATTTTCAGAATGTTTAAGAATGAAACAGCAGTCATTTTACATTTTGTTTACGAAATCTTAAAAGGAGAAAATGAAATGTGGAAATGTGCCAGAACACGATTATGTATAACTGTAAATGTTTTCTCATATGCACTAGTCTTCCCATATCAGCGGGTAATTCGTACCAAGGCCTACCGCAGAGAGCCAAAAACATTTACGTTGAACCATCCGGAGACCCCATATGTAAAATGATTGTCATGCGCTTGCATATGGTAACTGATAAGCGAAATAAGACATTACTAACCATGCACACAGTAATAATACAGTACATTGTACAGTACTGTACTCTCTCGAATGAAAGGGACTCATGATGTTTCAGCCTAATTCTCAAGAAAAGATGGAGCAATGGAAAAATATCACGTGTCAAGGGATGCTGAAACACTGAATATCTTGCTTTTGTATGCCCCTCAACAGATGAAGGAACAAAAAATATTGTCACACGCTTTTCAAATGATTATTTTTTTTAATGCTGTATCTGCTGTAAAGCACAGATATGGAGAGCCCTGCCGTACTCTGCCTATGGCCACTACTAACACTCCAAAGCAGTTGGCAGCTGTGATTGGTCCATTGAGGGAGGTAGATGCTGTTTGGCTGTTGTGCTTCTGTCCGCCCTGCCCCCTAACTGAGGTTCCTCCCACAGGAGGGGGAGGTTTATGCCATCGAGACGTTCGGAAGCACAGGCAAGGGCGTAGTGCATGACGACATGGAATGCTCCCATTACATGAAGAATTTCGATGTCGGGCACGTTCCAATCAGGTCAGTGGATTGGCTTGCCTGTGTCCCATCATGCAGTGTGTGTGTGTGTGTGTGTGTGTGTCAGAGGGCCGTACGGATCAGTGCACTTGCTGAATAGAGAAGGACGGTCGACTCTGGAATCGAATCTTAATGTCAAACAGATGCCTGATCCCTCTGTTCTTTGAATGCTCTTGCCTTTACGGGCCCTTTGAATTGAATGATTAGGTCCTTACTTTGATAGTTATTGTGTAGATGTGTTGCTCTTGTAGTTTCTGCTCCAAAACCACTTGCAGTTGCATCTGTGCATTCACTGTAAGATCAGCCTGGCTGCGCTTGTGCCTAGTTGGTCCCTTGGCAGCATGAACGCTTGCGATGTGCCATTTGCCTCAATTTGTACGACGCTTTGGACAAAAGCATCTGCTGTATATGTAAATATAAGGTTAATGGACCGGAGTGCCCAGTGTGATTCTCCTTTAGTTACCCCACCACATGCCCATCCCCACAGACTCCCAAGGGCTAAGCACCTGCTTAACGTGATCAACGAGAACTTCGGGACGCTGGCCTTCTGCCGGCGCTGGCTGGATCGCCTCGGAGAGAGCAAATACCTGATGGCTTTGAAGAACCTGTGTGACCTGGGCATCGTGGACCCGTACCCCCCGCTGTGCGACACCAAGGGCTGCTACACGGCGCAGTTTGAGCACACTATCCTACTCCGGCCCACCTGCAAGGAGGTGGTCAGCCGGGGAGACGACTACTGACGACTGTCCCTTCCCACCGATGAACCCCGCGACAAACCGAAATGTCATATGCGCACTAAAAAAAAGCAAAGATGTATTAAAAATAAACGCATTTAACAAGAGCTTGCTTTGTTCTCGCTTCTCGCTTTGCCGAGGGTGGCGGTGTCGCCGCCACACCATCCCTCTGGTGCGGCGGCCTGCTGAACCCGAGTTCCAGTGAAACTGAGTGGCGGCGTCTAGCGGTGGGACCGGGCTTCCTGAAAATCTGTTCAGTCGCTTTTTACAAGACACACTCCGGCGACATTACGAAATCCACCCACACGGGGGAGATTGTATCATGGCTGCAAGCTTGGCTACTAGCGAAAGCGGAAGGCTCTCGGGCCAGAAAGTTAAAAAACTTGCAGCCTGCTCCTCCGTTCTGTATTTGGGAGTATTGGGTTTTTTTTTTGAGAAATATTTGAAATGTCTGATTCTGACTTCTGTGCTCAATGCAGTTCTTCATTTTCGATTCCCTGAAATGTTTTTTGTAGAAAAATAAAGTTATATAAAAGTTAACCCTTACTGTTTCCAAATCGCTTCTTAATAGTTAGTGCCCAGTATGGCCATGGAGAATCCAGTTTTTCTGATGGTGCATCTGGTTACTTATTCCTTTTATAAATTCCATTACTGACCAGGTGGTGGCAGAATTTCCTGTTTGGAAGTCATGCTTAAAGCAGTATGTGTTAAGTTGTTAAACATTTAATTCTTAAGCCTACAGGCTTTGTGGTTATGACAGTATGAGGAAGTTAGGCTGTTGTGTTGACTTTTGTCCTGTAAATGATCCAATGATAAATGTTTAGCGAACAGCATGGTTGCTAATAGTAGACTCACCTTTACTCAGAATTAATGAGTGAAGACTTCAAGGCTGGCCGTTCACATTGTTGTAATAGTCTGTTCTGAGGACACAAGACATCATTGAACCTGAGTTTAGTAATGTGTTGAAATACGCAGTGAAACCCACAAGTTGTGATTCACTGGACTAGAGGAAGCTTCCCTTGGGGGGGGGGGGCTAAAGGGGAGGAGAAACACAGGCCAGGAAGTGAAGTATGGAACCCCCCCTTTCTGAAATTCAGTTTTACACATCACTCTGCTCATGTACGACTGGAGAAATATTTGTGTTTAAAGTCCCTTCCAGGGTAGTGTCTCTTCAGTTTGGATGTGGTTGGCTACACAGCCTCCATGAATCTGCTCATAAAGAATGTGATTTTGTGCAGAAAATACCTTCAGGTACAGCGCATCAATTTGGGACGTATTAAGGAAAAGGAACTCAAAAGTGACATTTAACAAAGAGCAGGAAGACCAGTGCATGAAGGGAGATCATTGCATGGCCTGTTGAGGCTGAAGTCACTTGGCTTCCTTCCTGTTATTTCCTGCCGGGAAAAAAGCCAGCGGTAAGCCTCTGGGAAGCATGACAGCTGCCGAGCATAAACAAATCAGAAGGCTATGACCAGATATCGGGGTGAGTGCAGGAGGAGTGGCTTTCCAAGATTCCTTAATTTAACAGGAAATGTTGACAAAGGATGAGCAAGCATTCTGAATACAAAACAGCAGCAGGAGGAGCCTTGTTAAAAAAAATGAAAAAATATTCTCATTTTATTGAGGTAAATTTCTAAAAATTGAGGTAACAATTTGCATAGTATTACTGCCATAAATTTACATCTGGGGAAAAAAAAAAATTATTAAAGATAAAGATAAGCAGCAATGTTGTGCTTTGATTCTTCCCATAAGAAAAATGAAACGCAGTTTGACAAGAAGGGCATTTGCTCACTGGCAAATCATCCTTAAGCCATACATTTTGTGTATTCACATATGGACGTGGCATCTGGGATGGCATCTTCCCACAGTGATGTTCCCACCCTCCGGCCCGTGCACCGTCGCTGCTGCTGACAACGTGTGTCACCCCCATCTGCTTGGCAAAGGCTGCGTTTGATATCGGCTCCTGACTGAGATACTCTCAGACAAGGAGCACATGATTTCTAAAACAATCTAAGTCACAAATATCACATTTGTAATTAACATCTCTCCACATCACCTCTCCAGCAGAATCTTAATTCTATGTTCAATATTAACAACTTGTTTTTTGTTTTGGCAATTCAGGTTCCTGTTATTGCTACCGCTACAATCAAACCACTTTAAGAGCACTTAAAAAAAATAATAAAAAAATGTGTCCAGCCCAGGAGCAGCACCTGAAACCTCAGAGCCGGCCAGTAACCCATCGTGAGGGACGATTAGGAAGCAGGCAGCTTGACTGTTGATGACGAGAACCTCTCCTCACGGCCGCACTACAAAATACTTGTATAAAATGTAAGTGGACGGCGTCGTCCTGCCAGAATGGCTGTAAACGAAATCGTGTTCCTGAAGCCGTGTACCACTCAGGAACATTCAGCTGTGGGCCTGTGCACACTCAACATCCTGAAGAAAAACCGAGGAACACGATTTCACCCTCTCTCTCCACCGCATAATCTAATGATTAAAAACAAAACCCGTTCTTCTAATTGCAAATACATTCTAACTTGGGGAAAAAGAGGGTGGGCGTATTTAAATGGAACCTACATTCTTTTAAACATGGGGCATGGAAGGTTATATTTAACCGAAATGAGGAACTGGGAAGAGAGGTCCTCATGCTTCGCGAAACTGAAGTGCTCTGACGCACGGAGCGCCATGTGCAGGTTGGGCGTGCAGGTTAAAAACGCATCACCCAGGACCAAGCTGCAAGCCATGTCCTATGGCACGTCTGTTCACAGTTAACACGGATGTGGGGCTGAAAGGCAAAGATCTTGATATGTCCATGTACTCGTCATTAGAGCCAACAACATTAAGGACAATAGACAAAATAAAAAACGTTCAACCATGGTGAAAACATCAACATCAAATTTCCACAAAGAATGCTCATCCAACAAGTCTAGTCTTTTGGGACAGGGGACAAAGAAAAAAAAACTACATTATTTATACCAATAAAAATGTTTACAAATTTAATACAAAACCTTATAAACATCATGTACAATAATTCACAAAGATGAAACAAGAACGGAACATTTTCAGTATCCAGTTCATGTATAAAAAAATAAAATAAAAATTAAGGAAAGAGTCCTGATGTTACCAAGGAGACGCTCTCCTCCTTTGGCAGGAGATAGTTGGGGGGGGGGGACTCTTTCCAGTGAGGCTGCCCGTGCTCAGCTGCTGAGTGATGGTGGGCAGGTGGGGATGAGGATTTAACAAACCCCCACACCACCCAAGGGGCCTTCGCCAGAGGCGGCATGACAAGGAAGAGGAGAATGAATCCCCACTCCTACAGAGGCCTGCCTTTGTCCTGAGAGACCCTCTGCGTGTAGAAGAGGATGTAGGCCTGAGCCCTGCACACCTCCTCCACAGTGCACACATTCAGCTTGGAGTCGTTACAATGCACCCAGAAACCTGCAGGGATAGGGAAACCGCTTTGTGTTGTGGGTACTGCATGGGCACAAAGTAAAAACTTGCAATTTCAACCCCACAGCCATAAATTCAACATAGACAGACAGAGCCACACTTAAGTACAGGAAATACTATACAATTATATTTACATAAATCTATAAAAAAAATCAATTTAAATCTTCCCAAACGGGCAGCCAGGCTTACCTCCCTCCGTGTTGTAGCAATAAGCAGTATAATGGCCAGAACCAAACCCCTTCCCATGATGCATCACTACAGCAGACAGGTCGTACAGGAAGTGCTCATTGTGCCTGGGGGGGTAGGGTGAGGGGTCCCGGTAGCAGTATCGCTCCATGTTTAGCTCCTGGTCAAAGCAGACGTGAACACCGATCTTCTCCCGGTGATTTCGGCCGGACCACCTGGGCAAGGGAGGGGCAGAGAAGGTGACGGGCGTGACGGGGAACCCACGAGTTGAGTGAGGACCGGTGATGCGTTCACGCTTGGTGCCGCATGGCTGGGGAGCCGGCCTCCTACCTGAAGCGCTTCAAGTGCAGACGGAGCACCTGAGGCAGCTTGTGCACCATCAGTCGCTTCCGGGCTTCCGTGAGCACGATGGCCTTGGAGGAAAACTTCCGCTGTTTGTCTGAAAGGCAAAGGGAGGAGGGACGGCATGTCAAGGCCCATGGGGAAACCTGGGTCCGATACAAAGCTCCATAAAACTGAATCTTTCCAACTCTGCTCTCACTGACGCTGGTGTTTGTGAATTCAGTCCTCCATTGTTATGTAAATTGATCTTCAATGTAACGTAAACATGCTGTTTTGCTTGTTTACACCTTAGTGGCCGTGGACACTGTGCCAGGTCCCACAGAACCCCATTGTCTGTGGACTTTCCAGATCACATGACAAGCTCAGTACTGGGAGAGACCTTTACAGGACAGGGTAGGAGGTCAGCTGGCCTCACTGAGAAGCGGGGGGGGGGGGGAGACACCGAGGCCCCGGGGGTCTGACACTCACTGTTACACAGCTCACATGCGTAGATGTTTCCTTCCAGAGCCTCAGTCTCGGTGAACTTGGCCAGCATCTCCGTCAGGTGGCAGGAGTACTGAGCTGCCGATTCCTTGGTCTCCTTGCCATTGCAGTGGTAGCGCTCGGGGAACTCGAGCGACAGGTCCCAGAAGGGCTCGACGGTGTTGGACCTGTTGTCACAGGACAGGCAGGTCACCTGGGAGGGGTGTGGGACAATCGAGATGGACTGTGACAGACTGCGGACAGAAAGATGACAGGCGCAGCCAGTGAAACCCTAAAGGACAAATCGAGAAACAGTGGCTGGCTGAACTCCTTATTGAGACAAACTGGTTCATCTGGACAAGAGAGGATGCGAGCATTTCAAACTGGAAACAAAGCAAGCAGAAAGAAATGAAGAGCAGAAGAGAAAGAGTGGTTTCCTGTAAGGAGTCTTCACCACAACAAACTCTCACTCAAGCTCAACCACCCCCCTTCTTTACACACAATTTCACACTGGAACACCTGCAGCCCAAGACACAGGGTGGGGGTAAAGAGCGCCTCTCCTCCGGGGCTCAGTCCTCCCTGGGAGCGACATGGCTGTTCACACAGAGACAGAGGGCCCTCTGTTGAAGCTGCCAAATCAGGCGGCCTCTGATTTGGAGACCCAGTGAAGGCTCCTCGGGCTCTGGTCTAACAGGTGCATCTCTCACATACCCAGAACTGGGTCACGCGGGTCTGGGACCAACTCACATCAACATGCCTGCACTGATGTTTCTGAACAGACAGGAGGCGGCGGTACCAGCCAGCTAGGTGCCAGAGCACCTGGACTCATCATGCAAACTCGCAAAAAAGTCCTGGGAGGCATCCTGGGGTAGAACCTTTAAGGTATTTATCCTGAATTCCTCAGGCATTCAGCTGGATAAACAGCTAACTGTGCATCCCTCTTTAGGCAGATACATGCAACAATATGAAATATTCAGTGTTTTCCTACAGTTACCACCGAGTGTGTCCTTGCAACAAAGTGATACAACCTCCAATGTTACAACACCAGCACCTTCCACATACCTACACTCAGGGGCAAGGAATGGATGCAGTGTAATAAAGCACTAAGAAGATTCCCAACCCCTTATCGCTATTACGCAATGCAGTTCCTGTCAGGAATGGCAATGTTCAGAGAAAGCCCTCCCCCCACTACTTGGAGGCAAGAGGAAAGCTCAACTTTCCATTACGCCCCACCGGCTCACGTGTGTAGCTAGCCAGGTAGTCGCGCGCAGCCAAAGGCATTCAGCCAGAGAGCGTTTGGTGAAGCACACGCTGACTGTCTTACGCTAAGGGAAGTAGTGGCAAAAAAAAAAATAATTAAAAACTGGCAACAGCAGAAGAGAAGATTGAGTTAAAAAAAAGAAAACAAGGCAGGGAGGGATGACTCAGGGGAAAAAGAAGGGAACCCAGAAAGACAGCATTCGCCACACGGGGGAGATGAATAACAACGTGAGCGGAGCCCGGCAGGGCAGCGAGCCCAGCGAAGTGGGTAAACACACAGGCTGGGACATGGCTGAGGAGGGGCCCACAGCGGCAAGCGATTAGGTCCAAAACCCCCAGTGCCTCCCGTACCACAATAACATCAGCACCGGGTGGCAGCGTCTGCCTGGTGGCCCCCCTTCCAGGGGTTTACGCTTCACATGTCACCCAGCATCTTGGTGGCAGAGAAACAACCCCCCCCCCCCCGCCACAACGTCTCCCGGGTCTAACGCAGATGAAGGAAACGCGACTCACAACAGCCCTCATCCTGTGAATGCAAACTCGTAAGAGCACTGCCACCACCAAGGTCTGGGGGGGGGGGGGACCAGTGAAACGAGGCAGACCTCTGTGGTCAGAGTCACTGACTCAGACGTCTGCAAACATGCTGTGAACGCACCATGGCTGCTTTTAGTACCCATTCTGCACCACAGCCATTAACCCTCGACATGCTAAGTCTTGCAAAAATCCCCCAATCACAAGCGGGCAGGAAACACAGGGCGCAATCAAAACAGCACGCTCCTCGCCACGCCTTACGAGAATCAGCAGCTGCATGTGAAACGCATCAAAGAACCACACACTGCATGACGACGTGCACTTATTTACGGTCTCACATCAAAGGGCCTCCTCCATCAACAGTACGGCCCCTGTATGCAGATGGAGCGGTATGGAAGGTGGAAGGGCGCCAATCAGATATGCCCACGCAACCTCTACAGATACAGGAGACACACCTAACGGTACAGGCCCTGATAACAGAAGGCAAGTGTGGAAACTTCAACCAAACACCATATGATGATTCATCCACCACAGGCTCCACTAGTAACAGCTTCTCAGGAAACGCACTGTCCTATGAAGACTTTGCCCTATCGGGCCACCTAATCTGCCAGGTTGCGCAGAGTAGATGGAATTAACACCGTCAAGGTGACTTAAGGTGGTGGTAACAACGGCAAACCACTCGTGGAAACTGATCGGGCAAGTCTTCAGGTCTTTCCAGGAACACTGGTTGATCTAAATCTCTAAAAATAGTTGACGCATGGAGGGGGGAAAAAAAAAAAAGAGTAAACGTTAAACAGGATTATGAGAGTTTGAACGCGGAAGGTGACTTTCGTAATCCTCTCAGGCCGAGGCATTTAAAGCTCTCCGCTCAGATCAGGGTCATACTGAGGTGTGGCGACAGCAACGTTCAGAGCAGGCAGTGGCGAGACAGCGAACGCCCTGCCTGGTTTTCTGATCCTGATTTTACAAACTCCGCCTGATTGGTGGTCTGCTCACGGCCACTCCTGTTACAAAGTCAGCCATGGAGGAGCTTAATCTTTTTCCACTCACTGGCTTCTTAATCCTCTTAGCTTTCAACAGCCACACCTGGCGGGGGGCAAAGGGCCTGTATGTATCCATTCACCTCCTTTCCACACAGGTCACTGTGAGAGTCAAACACACCAATCGACACTGCAGGAATGGGACAACGCAGGGGCAACTTAAAACAGGATGGGGAACCACCATGACTGTGATGAACAAGGTCAAAAGACAACAAAATAAAAATAATGTTTTTATTTTAATATCCTTCTACCTTGTTTATTGCACAGTCTGGAGTATCGGCAATTTCATTTCATTTTGCTGGTGGAAATCAATAGAAAACAGAGAAATGAAGACCGATAGGAAACATGAAAAAAGGCCAGTACCAAAACTGCTGCCAAACACACATTTCCAGAAGGAAAGTGACCTGAGAGCAGAGGGGAGGGTGGTTGGAGTATCTCATACCTGGCTGAGCAGCTGGCCGTGGAAGACGGTGTTGACCACGCTGAGCACCTGCTTGATGAGCCGCCTCTGATTGGCCGGCACGTTGGCGGGTGTCAAGGTGCCCGTGTTCTCAAGCTCGCGCTGCACCTTGTCCAGCAGCTCGCACAGGAATTCCTGGGCATCCTGCTGGGCGTAGCCGCGGAAGGCTGGGATCAGCTGCCACACGGAGTGCAGCATGGCGAAGGGCGACACCAGTGCCCACTTCCCCGACCACATCACCTGGAAGAGGGTGTGCAGCTCGTGACACAAGGAGATGTGCTTGGAGCTAGGCTCCTTGGGCTGGATCAGCTCCATGCTGCGGGAGCGCGAGGCACCACCGCTCAGTCCCGAGCCAGCCAACGAACCCTTGCGGGGGGTCACCGCTGCCATCTCAGCAGGCCCCAGCGACAGGTGGGTGCCCGTCGCACTGCCGCCCCCCCCTCGCACCACCAGCCGTCCGTTGACGGCGTTGGCCAGAAGCTCCAGCGCATGGTTCAGGTCCAGCTGCAGGAAACACTCCCGGAAGATGTGCAGGTGGCTCAGTACCTGCAGGATGGAGTTCATGTAGCAGGTGTTGCCCAGGTTACGCAGCCCCGTCACGCCTGGGGTCACTGTGGGTCTCCGCTTGATGGGCGAATCGCCCACCTTGGGAGGCGGGCTCGCCGATCGAACAGAGGGCGGGGCTTTGGCAGCTCTGCTTCCCGTTTTGGTTTTGCCTGAATGGGCCAAGCACGGCATAGGCTTTGCGGTTGCCCTCCCCCTCCTGGGTGAGGATTTGAGCACTCTGGGGCTCTTTGAGGTCTTGATGGTTCCAGAGCGGACAGCCCTGGGAGCTGCAACCCTGCCTGCAGACCTCCAACTGTGCTGCTGCTGCTGCTGCTGCTGCTGCTGAAGGAGGCGGCGGCTTTTCCGGGGCGGAGCGCCTCGCAGGACCTCCCTGCGCCGTCGCTTCAGTTCCTGTCGCCGGTCCTGTGCCTCCCGCCTCCGCTCCTCCGCCTCCTCCTGCTGCTGCTCCTCCTCCGCCCGCTGCCGCCCTCCTTCCGTCAGCTCAAACCACGAGCGGAACACCCGGCCCATAAGTGCGCGGCGCCGGTGCCACAGTGCTGTGAACATGCGGTCCTCGTCCCTGAGCAACAGCTCCTGAGCGCCACCCTGGGGGACGTCGTCTCCCGCTGCAGCCGCCGAGCGCAGAGTGCGCCCGCTGCGCGTTGTACACTCGTAGCGCTGGCTCTTGATGGCATTGAGCGTCCCACGTAGTAGCTTAAGGTCACCCGTGGCATTATCGTTCAACACATAGTCATCACACAGGTAGCAGAAGACATACAGTTCATTGACCTCCAAGGCCACCGGGTGGCGCTTCTCCAAGAAGTGACGGAGCGCATGTTCCTCGATGTAGCGCCCGCAGGCCACGTGCGAGCAGCTCAGGCAGGCCCACACAGACTCTGTGGTGTTGCAGTCTACACAGTGCCACTTCTGCGGGTTCAGAATAGAGTGGTCCTGGGCCAACCGCAGTCGGCCCACATGCTTGCACCGGTCCATCACGTGCCTGCCGCCCACTCCGGCTTCAGATCACCATGGCAACTGGGGAAAGCTGTGAAACAGGACCCGCCCACAGCATTTTATCTAGGAGAAAGAGGGAAAAACTGATTTTTGAGAATCAAACTTTGAGAGAAAAAATGTTTTTGTTTGATGGCAACTGTTCCCCGAGAACAGAGAACTGCAGCACCCTCCATGTCGCTGCAGGGGTGTAATTATGCTATGGGCATTTTCCAATTCCATTTCTGAGAAATAATCTCAAAATGATTTTCCTGTATTCTACAAAGGCAGTTTTCAAGAACAATTCTGACATTTCTAGGAAGCACTTCTCGCAGGAGATTAGCCATAATACACACACATGTCCCTTATGATCCCACACGATTTAATCCCTCGCTGGGCACACAGCCCCCTGAAAAGGTCGGAATCTCCCCCGACCACCTCAGGCCTCTGAGCTGGGCGGCTTTCTACTCAGTTAACAAAAGGGGGGCCAACAGTGTAAAATGGGGCTGCCAGGGATGGAGCTGAGCCCCATTGTCTGAGGACAGGGTGACCCACACTGAGCCCCACGTCCAGAGTGACACAGAGACAGAGCTATGCTCTCTCAGGTCCACCATTTTTCATTTTATGACACTGAGGCAACATCCTCTTGCTTGCGGTGCTGATATATTGGGAACACACAACGCATGATTTACCACAATGCTCTCAGGATGAACTGGTAAAAATCACAAGATTCCTGAGGCGTGGGGAAGATCTGGCATTGAAATCCAGGGGATTCTGAGAAATCTAGACTGCGGGGGAATCTGGACGCCTCATTTCACAGTTTACAAAATACACCATTTCAATGTACTCAGTGCCAACTCCTGAAAGCATTAACAGAAGCTGTGGAAGCCCAACCGGGAAGAAGCAAACGGAAAAAAGACCCACGTGGAATATTAAGCCAATTAAAGCCTGGTTGCCACAAGCTACAATATTAAGTCATAAAACTGGACACCAATAAAAAATTGAGCCAAAATTTCTTTCAGAACAACAGGGTAACTTAAATGGATAAAAGAATTCTCACAACATGTTAAACCACTCTTTTAGTCATCGGCTCCAAATTGAAGCTAATATTAGATTCCACTAACCAGATATTTAATTTTAGATATTATTTCTTGTTTATTTCCCCCCCACCTACAGAATTTAAGCCTCACAAACACTGAAGAGCTGGTCGCGCCATAATTAGACAGGAAGCCGCCGTAGGGATGAGCCCGGGAGTACTGGACGGTCCATGTGGTTTTATTTTTAAAGGCAGCAAAGCGAAGGCGAGCTCGTCTGTGTGACAGTCCGACGTGCTCCTCTCTCGGAGGCCAGCCGGTGAAACCCGGCCGACAAGGAGCCTTTTTCAGCCGAAACCCGCGAATCAAACGTCAACTCTGAAGAAGCAGCACGCTTTGACATGATCGGCGAACAGAAAGGGAAAGCGGGCAGCGCTGGGTACAAACACTGGCTATTATTAAGTGCAGGGAAACCCACCTCCCACCCCGGCGGGACCTATGCGACGGGCAGCGCGTTAACCCGTAAACTGACTCAGACACGCTGACTCGGAGGCGAAGCCGAGTAGTGTCCCCCCCCTTCGCTCGGGTTTGTTGGCGACGTCCGTTAGTGGTATTTTCAGATGGGGGGGGGCTTACGAGAAACACGCACCGCGAGCGCCCACCAAGCTCCGGGACTGACCGCGAAAGGGTGTGCTGGGGGGCGGGGGGATGCTGCAGCTTCGGCCGGCGTTGAACTCCCCTCCTCCTCCGGCTTACCCAGTACAACAGCACGTCGGCTCCCGGGCGAGCGACACGGACGGCAACCAGGTCCACAGAGCCAGGCAGCCGAGCTTAGCTGCTACCACCGGTACAATAAGGATCATGTCAAAGCGACCTTACACGGCAGCACACAGCATTATCCCTGACTGATACTGTTCTCATAGTCACGTTTACACCTTAATGGCCATGGCGCAGCGACCGGTTGCGTATTATAAAGGCAAACTATCATTTGTTTCTCTTTATTTTCCCCAAAAAAATCAGACGTACCTATCACGCTAGGGCGCTCACTCCGCTGACACTACAACCGTCGCCATCTTCTCTCCACTCCTGTCGCGTGGAGTCGGCTTCACCCTGCGTAGTGCGGTGACGTCAGGAGCCTAGAAAAGCACGTTCGTTGCGTCACCCCCGCGCCCCGCCCCTCTCCGCCGCGAGACAAAAGAGCCCTGAGGTGGTGGGAGTGTCCCGAGTTTGTGGCTGGTAGTTGTTCTGGGATCGTAATAATACAAAGCACTACTCACGAACGCGGGACTTTCGTTTAACTAGTTAAGAAGTTAAAACTTTGCAGAAATATGAAGCATGACTTTCCCAAAATTCACAATTTCTCAAAATTCTGTAAGCACACTTCTACAGTTCTGCCACTTTGAAGAGTAGTCTTTCTAAGACCAATTGTATTGCATTTCCAGAGTTAATGATTAATCGCTATTGAATAATTAGCGTTTACTAGGCAAATTACATAATTCAATTGATGCCCATTAATTAAACCGTAAAGGTCATTTTCCTAATAAACTCTTTTGCCGTGTTCAACTCGTATGGGCAGGTAATCTCTGAGTGAATTGCGTTTAATGCTGTTCTTTGAAAGTTTATTGTTGATTCATGAGCTTCCCCATTTCGCGTCTTCAGTCTAATGAAAAACAACTGTACAAAGTCATAAGACTGGTATCGCATTTGCGTGTTAACTAAGCTGTTTTCGAAGTGGATGAGGCTGCGTCCTGATGCATACAATCAATGTGAAAGACGGATTGTAATTCATAACCGTCTCCTTATCGACAAAATGTGACCAAAGATCCAACATGTATAAAATTTACAGCAGCAGGAGTTTTAGGAATCGCCCTTTAATAGCAGATTGTTAATGACTGAACTTGAGACGGCTTTGTAATATTGACGAAAAACGTCCCGTGTAATTTCATTTGGTTTTCTAATTTGATATTCTAAATGGGGGCGGCATGGTGGTGCAGTGGTTAGCCCGGGTTCGAGTCATCGCCTGGGTCAGGTGTGTGGAGTTTGCATGTTCTCCCCATGTCGTCCTGGGGTTTTCTCCGGGTACTCCGGTTTCCCCCCACAGTCCAAAAACATGCTGAGGCTAATTGGAGTTGCTAAATTGTCCATAGGTG
>JAODJX010000065.1:20480054-20519171 GCA_026776945.1 Isichthys henryi | reverse complement strand
CCCCCGTGATCCCGTTGGCAGGTTGCCACGGCTGGTCATTGTACAGGGGGGCACATCGCTCGCAGTGGTCCCCGGCAGTGTTGTGCCTGCAGATGCACTTACCATGGACCTGAGACAGAGAGACAGGGAAAGAGGGAGGGAGAGAGAGAGACAGAGAGAGTAAGAGAGTAAGAAAGGGCGGAGAGAGGGAATGACAGAGGGAGGAGAAAGGGGGGGGGGATGGTGAAGCAGCATGTCATTGCTACATATCATTCCAAAAGATTCCCACACCAGTGAGGGCATCCGTATGTGAAAGACACCCAGCGGACCCCCTCAACAGGTTCTCCCTTTACAGTCCATTCAGACCCTGCCCTCCCCTAAACAGGGATAGACAGTCCTCAGAACGACTGAGGATGAGTGAGCATAGCAGCTCAGCAGCAACAGAACATCCTAAAACAACACACGTGCCTTGGGAATGGGCGGGACAGCCCATAATGACCCCCGACACGCACAGGCAGCACGGCACACTGCAATGAAGGTATGAAAACACACATCACCTTAATCCCGGAATGTTAACCTATAATTAGGGAATGCATGCCAAGTCACATGTTTTATTACCGCACTTAAAAAACGGTTAATTCATGCTGTGTTAATTATAGTGTGACAAGCTAGGAGGGAGGGCCTTTCAAAAGAGTATTTACTACTTCTCAAATATAACATTACACCTTACAAATGCTCCTTTTATTATCCTCATCATATCTGCGCATTAGCATTAAAAGACGCTTCCACCCAGCTGCAAACATCTATTGCGTCTGCGAATCCATCAAGTTACTAAAACGGGCAAAGCGGAACTGGATCCACCAACAGATTTTCTATTTTTGGAATTTAAAAGATCCGAACTCTAGTGTTTGGTCACACAGCACAGCACCTTGTCTGTTTCTCGGACAACATCGAGGGAGATATTTATCAAAGTCATTTAGTGCTTTTTTCCCTGTTTAATCTGTAGTTATTCCGTTAACAGCTAAAAATTGTAGACTGACCCAGCCAGAACTAGCTTGCTGCATATCAGCTTGCTACTCAACATTATAATAAAGAACAAATTAAAAACAAAAGTTTAATGTTAGTATGAATACTCCCATGCCCCCCCCCCCCCCACAAAAACACCACGCTTGCGCAAGAACAGACAGGCTAATTGTAGTAGGTTTTACAGACTTAGCCACATGCTACAATTAGAGTAATTCCTGTAATGGAGGGTAAAACATGGTTTAATTCCCTGTGCCTGCAGTTCTGATGTCAACAGTGATCCGTCTTGCCCAATGAAATGCCTTCAACTGGCAACTGGTCTCTGCGTTCCCACAGAGCTGAAGCTGCGGAGAGAATTGACTTTACAGTTGGTGCAGAAACTGGACCATGCAAGACAGTTAACCTGCAGGGTAACATTCCTCAAGCCAGAAGTGAGACTAAGACATGGACGCAGTCTTTCCCTGGCTCGGAAAGACCTTCCGGAAAAGCTTCTACTCAGACCTGGCCAGTGCCCCCTGTTGCAAAAGTCAAAATGAAGCAAATTCAAAGCCTTCTAAATTGGGAAGCGGACAGATCGGGGGGAGTCCCAGCCCACAAATCAGCAAAGGGGGACAGCTAATCTCATCACTGGCCACAGAAACCAGACCGGGAGGCATTAGCCAAAGCGGAAAGCCGCCAATTCGTCAAACGAGGCCAAACGGGGAGCGACGGCTGATCAGCTGGTCGCTCAGCCGCCAGCCGGAACCTTCCTTGCAGATACATATGCCTGGCATGAAGGATGTGGTGCTTAAGGCCCGCCTCAGGTCCAAAACACAAGGCCGGCACTCGAGCCAGAACAGGAGGGTCCACATTCGCTGTAACACCGTAACACCGAAGTTCATTAGACGCCTCAACCATGCCGAACAACAAGTCGTGTTACAACCTGCACTGGTAATTTTACTCTCTACATGGCGTTTATCTGCTGGCCAGTGTAAAAGAGGTCAAGCCACATGAGATGGTTAGAGAGGCCAGAAAAACAGCGAGAGACGGCCAGAGAATGACTGAGGGCCTCCATATGGTGGGTTCACCACAGTTGTGAGCAGCACTGGGGTCATGTGACCTGCGAGGGGGCTGCACTGAGTAGTACTTCCTGATTTCCACTCTTCCCATGGAGGGACTGAGAGTAGTACAGTGGATTAAAGGGTTCACAGGCTACAGTGCTTATCATTGGGCTTTTTAAGGGAGATGCCCTGAGTCATGTGACCACCGGGGGCGGGGAGTTTGAGGTATTATTTTAATGCTAAATCCCTGCCAGCTGTGAGTGGGAAGGTGGAAAACCTCATTACCGCAAACGTGTGTGTCTGCTTACACGCAAACAGGCGATAGAGAACTTTACACAGTAGCGGTCTGATCGCAAATTATCCGTCTGTTTACGGTTCCCTTAATTACCACGTAGCTGAGTGTAATTGCCGCGAGTGCTCCTGCAGCAGTGTGATGGTGGAGAAAGCCTTCTTGACGCTTGTCTCGCAGACAGGCCGGTGTATTGATACTTTCTTTCGCCACCATGATACGAACAGCCCCGAGTGACGCTACCGCTATCATTTCCTGTCATGCTCTCCTGTGATCAGTATCGGAGCAGAAAAACAATTTGGTGTGTTCTGCTCTGATGCAAAGTTAAACAGAAATCCGTCAAACAGAACCGGAGGGAGTTCAACGGAAAAGTGATCTGCACGCCTGGATTTCCTGTCATAATTTATACACAGCATGCCCCTTTGAAGTAGCATGTTTCATTTCAGAAACAAGGTGAAATGAAAACGTTTTGTGGTTTAATTGCACTCGCTGCAAAACAAACGTCAAACGAGGGCGTGTGTTATAAACACTTCAGAGCTGCCCACAGCTCACAGCCAGCTAATTAGGTTTTTATTCACTGGGCCTCATTTCTGGAACGTTTCCCTGTATGTCACGTCTTGGATGTTTAATCTCTGAGTCCATCTCTGTTGTGATTTCGGTGTTTGGGTTTGAAATGTATTGCAAGTCTGGGGTGAAAGAAAATACATGCACACACGCACACAAACAGACACACACACACACACACACACACACACACACACACACACACACACACACACACACAAAAACAATAATCGCAGGTTCACAAACAGAGGACCTCTCCGTGCAGCCAGATGCTCTTGTGTAATACGTGTTTATAACACCTCTGTATGGTCATTTCACAGAGGAGGGGTGTCATTTACTGGGAGTCATGGTGGTGCAGTGGTTAGCACTGTTGCCTCATATTACTGGGACCAGGGTTTGAGTCTCTATTATGGCTCCATGTTATTATAGTTTAAATGTAATCTAGTTTCCCCCCTCAGGTTAATTGGAGTTACCAAATTGACCAAAAGTTTGCATGTGTAAGTGAATGGTGTGTGAGTGGATCAGAACCCAATCATGGGTTTTTTCCCTTCCTCCTGCCCATAGGTTCTGGATCCCCCCATAACCCTGAATAGGACAAGCAGTAAAAGTTGGAGCGGGGGTCTGTCCGAGCAGATGAGAGGGCCTCGTGAACTGAAATATGACATGAAAAACCTGAAGGAGAGCAAGATGGCGTTTGCTAACCAAGGGGTACGCTTAGTCTAAGTAAATTCAGCCACCTCTGACCATCCTGAGATTGCCTACTGTCCTCCCCATGCCCTTTGCTGAATCCTTCCAGATCTGGCTGTATCCTGCCTGCCGGGCTCTCCTCAAGTCTAGCCAAGATTAAAGACTATGGACTGTAGACAAAATGGACATTCACATGCTTGGCTTATGCGATAGAACGCGGGAAGTGGACACATGGTCAAGCAAACCAAACAAATGCCAGCAAGGAAACACACACACACACACACACGAGCACTTTCCATTGTCTGCGCCCACGGACATTGCTGGAAAGTGAAACCTTGAGCGTGATTGGTCGCCTCGCGCCAGCCAGCATCCTGCCATGCGCTTAACATTCACTGTGATCTCTATAAATAAAATCTCATCCCAGGTGATCGTCTGCCAAACGGATATTCATCATATTTATCATCCACGTATTTTCTCACCAGCTGGGTATCCTTCTGTGGAAGGAAGGTGTCACGCAGGGAAAATGCGAGTCATGGTGATACAGGAAACCACAGGAGAGAAAGCAACACACCACACACACACACACACACAATCACTCAACGTTATTCAAAGGTTGGTTTTTTCTTTCTAGAGCCCCACTTAAAAAGTCACTTCAAGGCCACACACCCGCACAGTGTAGTGACTGTCTGTGGCCAGTAGGGGGTAGTGTGCACGCGCACGCTTTGGCACTTACACGTGTTCAGTATTTCCATGTGTTCAGCTGCCTGGCCTGACTTCAGGCGGACCCGATCTTGGGACGGTAGGGATGCAGAAATGGACAAACCGAGAATGGCAGCAATGATGGCACAAGGTGAGGGACAGCCCAGCAACAATGGATGTTTATTCCTGTAAGCTCTCCAAGCTAAAAAAGCCATTTGCTTGTCAGGGCTGCATTAGCAAGATGATCTTCTGGCTATATCAAAGCTGACCCCAAAATTGAGAAATGATATGTTTTAAAGGGGCTTTAGTATTGTCTATCCATCTAGTTTGCTCTTCTGCGAGTTGCCTAGTTGTCTTCTCTCGAACATAATAGGACTAACTGGCATTCTTTCTGTGCTGATTAAAGCTCCCAAAAAATACAATTAAAAAATTGAACAGCAATGTCTCTTACTGGAAATAATGACCAGGTTACTCAAGATAATCCACAGAATTTTTGATGAGTAGTTTAATGTAGGAACTATTTTCTTCTACAGAACTCCACAAACCAATCGTATCACTGCGCAGAAGATATTGTCAGGGTACTAGATCAAGAGAGACCACTGATATTTTTAAGAATACATTTTCCAGCAGAACAACCTAGATGGATAGATATGACCAAAGCCATGTAAAACATATCTTTCTCCAGTTTTGGGGTGAACTGCCCCTTTGACCTTTTAACTTTGCTACCTAACAGGATGGCCCTGCTGAACGTTTAGCTGAACCTGAATCGCACGACTGCTTAGGTTAAAATTGGAGTTCTTAAAAGAGCCCCATCTAGTGGAGCAGAAGGGATTGTGGATAGAATTGTCTGTCACTCACCACGTGGTTGGTCCTTTCCCGGAGGGGCTGGTAGCCGGGGGCGGGGCCACAGTGCTCAGCATGCCCGTTACAGAAGCAGCTGCCCTTGGCGATGAAGTCATAGATGGCGAAGTGGCCCATAGCCCGGGGGCCGGCAGCGGGCTCCTTCACCCCGCAGGGACATTCCTGGCCCAACAGGAGTCGTAGCCGAAGGTTGGTGACAAGCAGTTTATGCTGGGCCTTCTCACTGTAGGGGTCCAGGGAGTTCCAGGGCGGCAGGGCACGGTAAATCACCTGAGGGCAGACAGAGAGGGAGGGTCAATGGCAGCCAGATGGGCGTCCCGACCAAACAGGAGCTGCCCTTGGTCTAGAGGCTGCCCAGAGAATCTGACCAGCCACCAGTGCCGGGTCTCCCAGCCCTGAAAGTCTCACATCTCCGACACCAACAGGGGGCGCAGGGGGAGTTAAATCTCCAGGTCTCACAGCCCCCACCCCAGCACTCGGCCCCACCCCAGGAGGAGAAATTTGACAAACCTGCTCATTCTCCGTTCTATTCTAGGGCTTGTCATCTACTCCTCAAGTAGACCCCCCCCACCCACATACATACCCCCCCTCTCTATTTCAGGTCTGGCGAAGCACCAAGTTTTCTCGGTTTGCCTTGAAAGCTACCGTGAGAGCAAATAGAAACCCAAGCCCTGGGGCGAGACGCCTTCCTCAGCAGCAGAGAAGGCCGCTTCTACTCCCGCTCCTACTGCTCCTATTCCACTCCTACTGCTCCTATTCCACTCCTGCTGCTCCTATTCCACTCCTACTGCTCCTGCTGCTCCTATTCCACTCCTACTGCTCCTATTCCACTCCTGCTGCTCCTATTCCACTCCTACTGCTCCTGCTGCTCCTATTCCACTCCTACTGCTCCTGCTGCTCCTATTCCACTCCTGCTGCTCCTATTCCACTCCTGCTGCTCCTATTCCGCTCCTGCTGCTCCTATTCCGCTCCTGCTGCTCCTGTTACTTCTCCTGCTGCTTCTGTTCCTGCTCCTGTGTAGCTTTGTAGTTCCGTGTTGTTTTATGTAACACCATGGTGCATCGTTTCACTGTGTACCGTACCAAATGTATATGGTTGAAATGCTGATAAGAAACGACTTGACTTGTCTTGACTTCCTATTCCTGATCCTGCGGCTCCTATTTCCGCTCTGGCTACTGCTATTTGCAAATCGATTTGCAGCAGACGTTACAGTCATCCTTCTTACCGCCGTTAACACCCTACTGCTGTCTCTCATCACCATCATTGTAACTGGACCAGATGCAGTAGTCAGTCTCCCCTCATCAGGAATGGCATGATATTCCAGCACGAGGTGACTTCGCTGGCTGCTTCTTCATTCACCGGCCCGGTGTGAAAGAGATGACACTATCAATTTGCCGCCTGGAGGGGTCAGGAGGTCGCGGTATTGCACTCCACAATTACTGGGACCTCACAAGCAGACCATGGGGCAACGAGATACTTGAGAAAACTCACAAGACAAAAGGGCATGAGAGAGATCCAGCTCAACACAACTCTGTGGGGAACAAAGAGCACCAGGGCCGGGGGGGCGTGTCATGATTGGGGTCTAAGCAAATCATAGCAAAAACACTCCAATATCAGAATCTCAAAAGTTTCAACGCTTATATTGAGCTCTGAGGCAGATCATACACTTCGTACACAAGTCACTAGTCATACTAGTTATCCGTGAATAAATTATAATTTTGTAAAAAAAAAAAGGGAAGGGGGCTTTTAGGACCCAAATCCATCAGTGAAACCGCATTTCCTTAACAGCCAAGCAAGAATAAATTATTAATAAATTATTTGACATAAAGAGGACAACAACAGTATGGCCATATATTTAAAAAAATAGGCAGAGACAATTAAACATTGAAGCATTTCACGGGAACCCAGAATCCCCGCATTCAAAGACGCCCCCGCTGCACTTATCCAGTTCTGCAATGAAGCAGTCTTCATCGACACACGCTTTCCAGTGGAATGCGTTTGGCTTTCAGCACATGAGGTGACATGTTTAAATGTCCCCCCCGCCCTGCGAACCCTAAATACCAGCGGTGTACATCACTCCAAACCCCACCCGGCATTACACACCGCAGAGAGCCAGGGGGGTGGCAGGTACGCCCAGCAAACGGAAGTGAATGGGAGCTTAAGAACCCATGGAGCTCACCTGCAGGAGGTGCTGTGGAGCCGTGTGACCGCGGGTCTTTCCCCATGGCTACGATTCATGATTAACGATCACAGAGAATCAAACATTAAATGACCAGCAGGCTGTATTTTAGTTCATGTGCTGAGATAAAAAGTGTTTAATGAGATAGAGGTATAAATCTTTGCTTTAATGAGAAGTAAAGACAAGTAAATAATTTCTTCCTACATGTAAAAAAAAACGACGCTTCTCGGTCAACCACATGTGAGATCTCTGTGCCCTGGATGTTACAGAGGGAGCTGAATAAAGAAGGGGGGGGGGGGCACACTTCGCTGCAGGAGGCCTGCGTGCCAGAGTGAGTCACAGCTTGTGGGGGTCGTAAAAATTCAGCAGGATGATAAATGGTTTGTAAATTAAGGAAGTTTTAAAATGTCACTCTCCCACCAAATAGTGAAACTACAGACACCCCCCCACCTGATAAAAAAATTAAAACGGACCTCAGGATGGCGACACAGCAGAAGCTTAGTGCCACATTTCCATATCATCAGAACCATCATAAACAGTCTTCCTAAGGCTGCTGTTACATTACGTGGGTCGATTCACGTGCACGGGCCAGACTGGAAGTGAAATGGATAAATCTTTATAGAGTACAACGACATCTTGCCAGAACTCACAGCCCTCTTCAAAACATCTGGCAACAAATCTCTGTGCTTCTGTCTTTGAGTCCCTCAACAAGATATGACTCTGTCATAAAATAATAATAATAATAATAATAAACATTTACAAATGGCTCCAGCCAAAAGCAGGGCTGCTCTGTAGAGCTCACAGTCACAAGCTCTACGCACAGAGGTAGAGCTGCCTCGTAATCAACAGCAGTTCCCACCAGCTAGTTCAAATGTAAATATACCTAGTTAATGGAAAGCACATAAGGATGACTAGTACTTAAGGATAACTACTTTGCACTATAAATCATACCTTTCTCCATCACAGGACTGCACTAAGGATAGTCTAGGTCAATGAAATTCTAACTGATCATCTACATGACATGACTTTGCCAATATGACTTAAGCCGCATGTCAATGTCCCTTTCTGTAGATAAAAGCTCGCTCTAAACACATCACTATTTAAAGGTAATCAATCCACCCTCTCATCTTCTATAACTGCGCATCCAGTACAAAACTGCGGTCACTTAGAGGTAATCCTACCCCTGAAATGGTTTGAAATGGGAGACTGAGATACGGGCCTCGAGCGCCTTTCTGTAAAAAACAATCCGCACTGATGTTTTCCTCCCCCATCGCCATGAAGACCCATAGCATCACCTTGTGCCAAACATCTACACCTCCAGGGGGCGATCCTGGCACACAGCAGCGGCCTGCATTATGCGCTTTCTTCCTGCGCCTTGCCTCAGAGAGGGTGAGGGGCTGCTGTCTCCAAACGTGCCACATGGAGTTAGATTTCACTAACGTCTCCTCAGCACTCCCTGTGGTGTAAAAGGGTTTTTCGGGTGATGTGTGTCTGGATCTCCAGAACACAGCTTCTCCATCAACCCTAATCCTTCATCTCCACCAACTTTAAGGATCCATAACCACCCCCGAGCACAGCAGCACAAAGACCTGACTTGGTCCCTGAAAAATTCTACCCAATGAACTTACTCACAGGCGCCCCCTAGTGTCTGGACCCCTGAATGTCTTCCCCTTGTAATGACCGTTTATTGATCACCATGGGGAAATTTTCTTTTCACCTACCCCATATTGCCCTCCGTGACACAGACACACATGTAGGTGAGAGCAAACTTAGCAGTGAAGGGTGGCCACCTGCAGTGGTGCCCATGGAGCTGGGGGGTGATACGCGCCCCACAGGTGTAACTATTCCGCTGAAACTGGGCTTGAACCGGCAACCTTCCGAGGCTTAACCAACTGAGCCACACACACGAGGCCCTGCCTCAGAAGTATCCATCCATCCACTTACCTCTCCCCTTGTGCAGGGGAATGGAGCCGAGTATTTGGAGGTGCACTCCACCTCATCCGGCTTCAGGACTCTGTCCTCCAGCCCGAAAGCTTCCATGCAGTTCCGGGCAAAATAGGCGAGGGTGGTCCAGTTGTGTGTAAAGTCCTGCGACCGCTCCAGCACCATGGCAGCGGGCCGGACCGAGCGGAACACCACGATCAGGTGCGTGAGGTAGAACTTTGTTTCCAGGTCCAGCTGGACGAATTCATCACTGACCCCCTCCGCCGACTGCCACCACGTGTCTGGGTGACGGAAGGAGGAGTCCGCCATGGCGGAGGCCGGGTGGGCATGCTGGGGTTGCGCCGAGCTGCACTTGTCACATTTGAGAGGGGGGCAGGACCCCACGGCCGCGGCAGGACCCGTGTAAGAGCAGAACAACTCCGTATAGTTGGAGCCACAGACGGTCCGTGTCTGTATTCGCCGGCCCAGCGCCAGGTTCCCCATGGGTGGGTTACAGGCCTGGCTCTCGCACTGGGTCCCGACTCCAGAACCTGCCGCCAGTCTGCTGAGATCTGAGAACCGAGGGGGACAGGGGAGGTCTTCACTGAGTTAGAGCTTAACCGAATAGCAGCTATGAGGACCCGTGTATGGCCTCCTCCAGAACGGAATCCCCCCGTCAAATAGAACAATAAATCTTTCTTCATAGAGCAAAATAATAAAGAACTTCAGCCGTGTTGTGCAAGTTACGCAGCATGCTCCTCTGGATAGGATCCAGATCACGACAACTGTTATAGTTAGTTATTAAGGAGGACGGATGGATGAATGTGTTGTTGGGGTTCTGAAGCATTCCTTTATAAATTTATTGAGCAACACGGCTGTTTGATGTGGTGATAAATGATAAATGCGGTGAAGAAAAAAAGACATGTTTGGAAGGACGTCTACCTCGATCGCTTCAGATAAATCTTGCCGCTCAAACGCGGAATGCAACCGACGGCGCGGCTCATATGGGTTTCTACTAACACCGTCTATAATTTCCCCTTGTGATACATTTTAAGACTGATATTACAAAGGTGTTGACGATATTAAAAGAGACTATTAAGTACTTCACAAGTATTACCATGCATCACGTAAGCTGGGGGCACACTGAAGGCCAAAATCAGCGCACAATGTAATTGTAAATTTGTTATGTAATTGAATAATTGTGCTGCCTTTTCTCATTTGGGTTAGCGAGACGAAGCGCTGGGTGTCTGTAAACTTCCTCAGTCCAGCCATCCATCTATTATTCCATCCATCCATAAATCCATCCGTTTTCTCTAATCGCGTGATGTACCTAAACTAAGAAATTTGTATTTAGTGACTTCTATCTTTCCCCGCGCCTTAACCTTACATTTTTTGTTATACCTGGGCCCCTGGTGACAAATTAACGTCACGCATGTAAATAACATCACTTCCACCGTGGAAGATGCCCGGAATAATCACGATTATTCTGCTTCTGCGAAATATAAATGGTTTTCAATCTAAAATGTTTAAAAACACATACGAGAACTTAAATCGGGGTTGTTACCACCCAAAGTGCATTTATCTGGCGCCTCTGTAACTCCAGGCATCTCATTAAAAATAAACGCAACAAGATCCGCATTCACCGCGCTGTCAAAGCACATGCGCCGAGACTTTACGGTACTCATTTAAAAGCCCGAATTTGATAATGGCCCACAGGCTGAGCTCATCTGTACTTTCCATCCTGCGATTACATCCGTAGTGAAGCTCGGGAGGCACCTACCTGCGGACAGAGACTGCAGCCCCCATAGAAGCAGGGCAAGTAACGTCGACCAGCTCATCCCCTGCAGCGTAGCCCTATTCCACATGGGAGACCAAGTTTTTGGGATTCTGAAATATTCCTAAGATCTTTTTTTTTTTGATCAGATCAAAAATATTAATCCTTTTTATAACAAGTGGCGGCAAGCTTTTGTGAGGGGCAAATCCAGATGAAATTCTTCCAACCAAGCAGATCCTCCCCACGCAATGCTAGTGACCTCGAGCAATAATTAAATGCGGAAAATCCACTCCTTGACAAATGCGACGGTCCAGATATTTCAAGAAACGACTGAGGCAGACTCCGTCCCCTTGGTCGGGGGCGAGCGCTTCTCCGTAAGCCGGACGCTGGCGCTCCAGCGCTCGTATCCTCCGCCACAATCTGCTCCCTCGCACTTCAGTCGCTAACTTTTGCCTGCAGATATACATCTGAGCAATATTGAAAGAGTGACAGGGCATCGCGACTCCGCCCCATCTCGGTTCATGGTTTTTTTTTTCCTGCGACTTAAAGGCACATTCCTACAAATCACACTCGCAGGCTGTTAGATGAGAGTTTGCACGCTAGGATTCTTGCAAAAACAAAAAAAGGCAGTTCAAGTCGGCGTAGGAAAAGGCATCCCGATGTACCACGTTGATATAAACAGCTTAAAAACAATGCATGCAGTCAGGTGCTCCGAGGGCTCCGCTTTCCTTGGAGGCCGCTTATGTCATTCAGTGGATACAGTATCGCACTTCTGTGTCAGTTCAGCTCCAGTTTTATTTAGCACAAGATAGTTGCAAAAAAACAAAAAACTGCCTGTCATCTCCATTTCTACACAGAAACGTTTATCATTGCATTTTCCTGTAATGCAGGTCGCTTGTTCTTTTCCAAGTTATGCTGATTTTCGCAAAATTAAAGGTAACATTGCTTTGTCAGTTTGTCAGTGATCCAGTGGATTTAATTACATAATTGATTCCGTCTTACCGGGGGTGTTAAATAATACAAATTCATTTCTCCACGCGGATTCACTTATTGGCAACTATTTCTCGTAGCTGTATTGGGCAGCGGGAAACTTTCTCATAATTTGTTAAAATGCGCTTTATTTCATTTATTGGTATAATAAATAGTATCAGTATAATAAATTCGTCAGATAATAAAGATATGAAAAGAAACTTTAAAGTAATTTTACAGAAAACGCTCCACCTAGTGTTTAATTCCAGCTCTGCAGGAGGCGATATCTCCAAACGCCTCGTTTAAACAGTCACAGATCAAAGGCTCCCCAACAACGTCCCTGTGCGATATTCAGCTTTCAGACATGTGTTGGTCTCATGCGTTCCAGCTCCTTCAGCAGCTGTAATTCCCTGTCACTCCAGGGCTGCCTCCTCCCCCCTGTCAGACTAACACTCAAGATTGGGGTAAACAGTCCCTCGGCAAATGACCCTTGACCCCTCTAAGTAGGTCTCAGCATGCTGACAGTTAACCTCAGCTGCATGACATTAACCTGAAGCAAGAAAAATGGACCTCGCAGACGCAGCATCCGCACGTCGCCAGCTCTCACACATCTCGCGTGACACTCACGCTTTCAGACTCTCACGATCATGCAGGGAATCTTATGTCATTCTATTACAAGCCTGAAATTAACTACATCAAAAGTGTCGGGACAGTTTAAACCCTGCAGACTATTTACAAGGTAATATAACTGATACATGCATGAAAATGCGTGTGCATGTGTGTGAAGACTTTTCTCAAACTGAAAATCTCACGCCAGTCAGCTGTCCAAAACTGGCGACCCTCAATACTGCTACTCCTCACTTAACAACCGAGATGAGCCAGGTGACGCCCCTCACCACACTATGGGCTACTGGCAGTGGGTTTGTGTCAAACATCTGATATTTTGGGCCTTTGCACCATTTATGACATTTATAGTGTATTTATCAATAGGGAGGCACATAACTGGGACAGAGAAAGAATGAAGGATAAAATAAAATAATAATATATAAAAAATATATAATAAAAAGGGGCCCTGAGAGGTGTTGTGTGTATCACTGAGATTTGACTGGATTTGACTTTTCCTGAACAGTAATGGAGTGAGAAGCACGGAACAGTATTGCTGTCTTTTGCAGTTTACCTGTCATTATCCCTGGGAGACAGGGCATCACTTCTACCTGTCCCGTTGTTCTTTTAATTTTGATTACTTACTATTATGGAAAGTCACTTGAAAATGAGAAAAGTGATATGATTAGGGGAATTAGCTTACATTAACGATATTGAAATGTGGCTTATTTTTTCTTTACATCTTCTCTATCATACTGCTCCCCCCCACTGCCCTTCCTGGATGGTTCTGGAAGCTGAATACGGATGCCCTCACAAAGAGATTTACTAGCTCACAAATAGGAGGGTGTGAGAGAGCAAGGGGGGGGGGCAGGAGATTTTTCTTCCCTTTTTGGGTCTAGGAGCTGTGTAATTTCTGATGTAAGCAGCCTCTGTTTCACTTTCGATCGTCGGTTTAGAAGCGCTGGTTGGATTTTGCCGGGGGTTTCTGGCTTGTTTGTCTGTGAAAGGGGAAAGTCAGGGCAGATTCTGAGAGTTATTAAAATTCCAGGCTTAATTAGCTCTGGAGATCCATCTCTTCTGTGTCCCAAAATGCAGCGTGACACTCAGTCTCCCCTTCAGATACATCCATTGTGTTTTGCTTTCCCACGGACCACTTTGAGGGACTCCGAACAGGGGAAGATGGGATGCTTTTAGAACAATGGCATGCATCGTCTCTCTGTCACAGCCCTCTTTCCCTCATTCCCCCCCCCCCCTCTTTTTCTTGTCTGCGTCCCTCCATAACAATGCTGTGTTACTGATTCCCAGACTGTGGGGACAAACAATGCCTATTGTTTCTGAAGTCAATAACTTTTGCCGAGAAGGGGGTGGGGCGTGGTTTCCAGGCCCGGCCATCTTCTCCGGGCTGGGAGGGCATTCTGGGGGAATGGGCGGGGCTTTAAGTGACAAACATATGCATGAAAGACTGATGGATGGTGCAGTGTTAGTGTCTGCATGCGGGGGTCGTGCAGAAAATCACCAGCCTGAGGCAAATGTACCGGTGGGGGGTGGAAATATGTCAGCAAACACGCAAAATAACTGGGTTATTGATCAAAACAAATGGTAATACTCCACATTAACTGCATCTTTATAATGCACTTGTAGAATATTCATAAGCAGCATGCAAGTATACCTTAGCATCATATATACATACCTTAACAGCTTAACATTAATAACAAACATCATTCGATTATACCCTGATAATGCTTGTTATTAAAGTATATTACAGCTGTCATAGCTTGTTCTTTGAATGTATTATGAATGCAAAGCTTTAAGACATATTAAGGTATACTTACATGCTGCTTATGAATGCATAATGAAAACATTATGAAGGTGCAGTTAATGTAAAAAGTTACCGAATAAATGAGACATAGAGCATCAAACTTTTATTATCATTGAAAAACAAAGAGATTCAGAATAATGACTTAAAATTAAGACTGAGATGGGCTGCAGGATTTATTCAATGGATATGGTAATAATAATGAATTATTTTACCAGGAGGCGTAAAATTCAGATCTCTCTGGGGAGGGAATACTTTTACTTCTTATTGGTCCTGCCTCCCCATGTGATCTGATGGTACTGCGTGTGCCGTGAATCTAACCCTGAGACCGTGGTGTAAACAATCACAGAGACGCTTTTGCCTCGATGGGATCGTACTGTGACGTCTTACAGTTAACAGCCAGCTCGCCTGCCGTGCCCGAGGATGGCGCGGTTTAGGAGTGGCCAACGCCTCCGTGCATAGGTATGTGCCCGTGTTCGGGTGAAAACATGGGTGTGTGGGTCGTGACTCGGGGAGGGGGGCTGGTGCCCTTCCAGAATGACCCTATTGATGCAGAGCTTTGGCTGAGCTGGTGAAGAAGAGCAGTGACGTCCTGCAAGGGGCCGCAGCTTAATTTGTCTAGGGGCATCTTAGTATTTCTCCTATCAGAAAGCATGTCCACAGTGATCTGATTATTTGATAACTAGTCCAATTTAAGGTAAACTGGAATAAATATAAGTGGACAAAGAGAAAGGCCATTTAAACTGGGATAAAGTATAGACCAATAAAAAGCTGAGAGCTTCCTTTGTAGTTCCTGGCAAACGGTGCCATGTTTGTAGTCCCCAAAAGGCAAGATGTCAGCCAGCAGCGAAAGAGACCTTTTCACAAACGGGATTTCATAGAACGAAAACTAATTTCAATGCAGATTTATTCCAGAGACTCTACAGAATCCAACAATAGCCAGTTGGGTCCTAAATATCCCCAGGTGATGACTCCAGTTTGACAAATCGGTCTTTAAACAGGTTAAAATCTCAGCTCTCTGTAAGAATGTTTCTAAGGCTTTCAGAGCCAAAAAACAAGTAATAATCAGTTATCATTAACGTCCGCTATTTTTTAAATTCGGTTTAGTGTCATCAAATTAAACTTTGTGTATTATAGGTTCCAATATTCACCATTTTAAAAAGCAGGTATCTGAATTTTTAAAATCAGGAATTTGAGCCAAAATTTAGGTTTAAGCCTGAAACAGACCCTTCTGGGCTACCCAAGAACTTGGTATTTAACTTTAAGAACTTTAGTAGGCACTCAACTCAATATGTTAAATAATCTACGGGGTAGGTGGATAGCTCAGGGGACAATGCCCAATAGGTTATAGGTTTGAATCCCATGGCCAGCAGAGTATTCATATCACCATTGGGCCTCAAACTCAGACCTACTCCAACGGTGCTGGATGTTAGCTGACCTTGGGAACTTAAACGTGTTCTCTTACGTATATACAGAACATGCATCTTTTATGGTGATCAATATGTGATATGTAAAAGTTTCCCCCCAGGGATGAGTGCTGTTCTGTTCTAATGAAATGGCCAAACGGCAGGTTGTGTGACCAACAGCTTGTCGTTGTTGCCCTTGCTTGGTGGAAGAGGTTACTTGTATAGGAAGGATGACACAGGGTGGATCCCTTCAGCTCACACAACCCACGGTCTCGGCGAGGCAAGAATCATAAAAACCAAGAGGCCCGGCGATGACAGACAGTGAGGTAATGTACAGAAGCCTGATTTGACAGGGAACAAAACACAATGCAGAGTAAAAAGGCCCAGCTTTTGTTGACAGTTCCTCCAAAGGAATGCGAATATGAGCAATCAACAGAGGAACGCATTAAAATTATGTTGAGTGAACAAGTCTGGTAAGGGGGGCGGGAAGGGGGTGGTTGTTTAAGAGAACGTACTTCAGAAGCGAGCCGATCAGTCAGGGCTCTCCATAGACCCACATCCTGATGGAGTGTGTGTCTGTAACTACAGCACTGGTCAGCTTACTTTGCATCCTTGCATCCTGCAGGTACCCCTGCCCTTCAGTGCCATCCTTAAAGGCTGAGCGCTCGTAAATCTGCCACAGACTACGCTTCACTTAGCCTCGGCATCCACTGCCCTGTACATTCTATTAAAAGCACACACTTTGTACAAAAACATTTACTTGACCTTTAGGAGAATTTAAGAAGAATGCCAGCATTGTTTTAAGATAAACAATCGGCAGAGCCTGGCAGGCCTGAAATGAGAGCGTGCCTTATGTAATGAGATTCTTGAAGACAGCAGGATTATCAGTAGATATGCAACGTACCACTTTGTAATAATAATCATGGAGATCAGATCTGCACAAGGAGGGCTTCCGCAGATTCCTACAGCTGTACCTCCTCAGCGGAATACCTTCAGACATTAATCTATTCCTTTTCAGAGTCAATGAGTATCTTACTCACCTATTGAGCCAGTACCTAAGGGGACAATGACAGTGAAAAGATCGCAGAGAAGAATCCCACATCAGGTATGTGTGCATTTGATGTATTTGTTTTATTTACACAAGACAAGCCATCACACCTTCTGAGGAACAGAGAGAGGGAACCCCTTTGCAAAGGCACCTTTGTGTTTAGACAGCTGACTTTTGGCGGATGTTACACGTATCCGGAGGCTCTTGAGGCAAAATTAATGTCGATCTTATCTTGTTCACAGCAGGCAAATAAAAGTCTAATTCCGCCTGCCTCCATCCTGAGGACGAATAGCTACACTCTCTTCTATTTACAGTAAGACTACCTATATAAAGAGTTTATGAATGGTTATGAATGGTTTATAATCTGATTATTAATTAGGTTGTTTGACTTTGTAGATTATTAATAGACAATTTTAAACAAGTTATAACGCAGTTTTCTTTTTATTAATGAGTTACTACCATTTACAAGTGGCGAACGGGAGTCTTATTGTAAAGAGGTACCCTCTGTTCTATTAAATAACCTTGTTGTCCTGCCCCCCAGCCTCCCAACATATTCATTCGAGCAGGTGTTCATCATGCAGTGAGTGTTTTGGACTGCAGAGGGAGCCTAAGTACAGAGAATGTCCATGCATCCTCAGGGACCGAGCTCCAGAATGCCCTAGGGAGCAGGTCTGGCGGGTCGTCCCGTGGAATTCAATCGATGGTGGAAAAGCTGCCTTGCGGGTCCCTGCATGCCCCAGATCTCACGGCATCCACCGGTAACAGGTGTAGGAAAACATTCCTCCTTAAAAGTCAGATATTGTTTTTTTTCTGCTTTATATCTCTCGACATGAATGGGCTTCGCTTCTATGAATGCACAATGGAAGTTTTCTAAGCCTTTTAAAAAACGTGTTTCTGTCTTGAGTAAGATTTGGCAAGGCCTCCTGACAGGCCCGCGTCTGTCGACTCATCCTGCGCTGTAACTGAACCTGCCTCTGGGGGAATTTCGGAAAACCTCCAGTGTTTTCTGAAGTCTTGGGGTCCTTGTGTCTCACAGTATCTCAGTTTCACATAGTACAAGGAAGAGGAGACATCAAAGAGCAGAAGATGGTACCAGTCTGTGCACATCTGTCTGACTTCGATGAAAATGAATGAGAAGACACAATTTAAACTAATAAGCATTCATGTATTTGGTGACGGGGTTAACGAACATTATAGGGGGCTAAAGACCACCTGCCCTAGCAACCCCTCCCTCCCCCACATTCCTTACCCCCAGCTTTCCTTTCCTTTTCTCTACACCCCCCCACACACATCAGCAACAGTCAGAGGGACTACCCTACATACCCTGGGGCCCAGCACTTTACAGAGACCCGTATTCTATAGTGGAAACCCCGCTTGGTGAAATCAACAAAGTCGGACACCCCCCTTTCGAATTCTCTAGATTCTCAAGATTCTGTCTTCAAAGTGCTAACCTAGGAGGGATGATCCAGAATTTCTAGCTGCTCCCCTAAACATCAGTGGCAGACTTGGGGGGGGGAGTGATCCTTTTGCAGGTAATACTGATTATAAATGGGATTTGTGTCAGAAAAGGCGGAGTCCTGGCAGTACTGTAAGTGATGGATTGACAGCCTTTGCCAAGAAACAAACTCACTCCTTTAAGGTACCAACTTATAGCCAATCAAACATCAGAAACAAATTCAGAGGATGGTAAACCCTGGGTACATGTCTGAGGCTTGCACGTCTTCCCTTATTTGCCCATTTCTCTCCTCCCATCTTCGGTCTTTACTTCTTTTTAAGCGCCGTAGGGATAAAGGCTGTCAGCCTTAGTAAGATGGATGAATACCATCATAGCAGATTTGATCAATACAGGTAGCCGAGAAGCAAAGAATGTAATTTCTGAACTTCTTGGTTACTGGGGGCACTGGGCGGATAATAGACATCCTGTACATATTAAATTCAAAGTACCGTGACTGACAGCACCTTCCCATTTGCGAACAATTTACCGTGACTTGTGTTTTTTCAGTTCGCATTCTGCGTGTCTCCCAGTGTTCTGGGAAATTTGCAGCAGTCTCAGTTCTGGGAATTGCCCGTTTTCCTGGCTGGTCACAGCTCAAAAGATCCGCAGGTGTCTAAACTCTAGCCTTTTCAGTAAAGGCAATCCCTTCATCGGACTGATGGGCTTTCTCACCCTCAGGGGTGTAACAAATGCCCTGTGTTCTTCAGGGTGATGACAGGGCTACACCAGGCTTCTAGCCCAACTGGAGCTAGATACCTGCAGACGTTAAAATGCTCCTCCGGATTTCACTTTATGCAAACCTTCATATTTCTTCATTCCTCTCGCCTGACTTTCTGGAGCATGTCAATTTAAAAGCATCAAGCTTCACTGCACACTGTATGTGAATGGAATCAGCAGACAGCGCACATAATCATTTATACATGTGAGTTAAGAAAATCAAGGCCCAACCTGGGGCTTAAGGTGACAACTTATAGGAAATGCAGCCACACAATATGTTACTACATTAGATTCTGACCTAGATGAGGAACTATTCAATGTGAATATCATCTGTGACCAGCATCTGGGATGTATCGGTCTGACGAAGTGGTTCCCCACATCAGTTTCAGCAGAGCATTTCCACTATGCAGAAAAAAAACATTCATTATCAGTGGATTTTTAAATAGAAGCAGGTTTTTAGTGGCTCATTGTTGAAGTCAAACGTCTTTATCGCTATTCCATAAACTGCATGATAAATATTTTAAATTAAATATTTACTTTTGGATTAAGAACTTCACTCCACTGTCAAGATAAGATGTTTTATTCTTTAAAAATGCCATTGTGTAGACAGCTAGATTTTCAGACAAAGATTATACTCAGGGCACTGAAAGTTTCCCCATGTACACTTTTGATTGTATCTCTGAATTCTGCCAATGTCAGTCTTACATAAGATGCGCATTCAGTGTTGTGGATTAAGCAGAGTTCATTAAGCTTATATATATCCAGGATATATTATAGTAGCATGTTTCAGGCTTTGAAAATGAAAGAAATATGTTAACTACTAAATAGCTACTAAAAGTTGGAAATGTAAGCATTTTAAAACCGACAAGCTCCTATGCTGATCCACGATCAGATTTCCCAGCCCGATCCTACAATTAACCTATACAAATGAGTCTTGGGCCTACAACTGCTTAGCGCAAAACTAGTGAACACTCAACCAATTCAAAAAGCCAAACCACGGATGCTTAATTTAAAATTCACTGGCACATCCAATCACATTTGTGTGATTGACATTGACTGGTGTAAATTGCAGAATGCACTGCGTGCTTGATCATGGAGTTAATTTAAACCTATTCTTGATATATGGTCAAGACTGAGCTGGCATGGTAAAAATTGGGTCGCAGTGCAAAAAGGGCTGAGAACCAGTGTTATAGAGAGATCAAAAGATGTGTTGTGAACTGTTTATTACTGAAGCTGGAGATAAACACACTGGAGGTGTAACTCAAGCCCTCATCCCTGGTGGTGTGAGGCAACCAGGCTACCCACTGAGCCAACATGCAGCCCAGACCGACAATGTGAGCAGTATGAAATTATAGAAGCCATTGACAAAAGACAACTGAATCTGTCAAACAAACAGGGCAGAGTAACTTGTTTCCCCAACGTTGTCTTAATGCTTTATATCATTTTGTTTCTCTCTATCACACATAAGGTAACCTCGGGGATAAGGGGTATTCATCTGGATATACGTGTACAACCAGCAGCCAAATTAAGACCTTAATTAACACAAGTTTTCTTGTATTTGGTGCTAGTCATGGCTTTTTTGTACTTAGTGCACCTCCTGTCTTGCAATGTTTAGACTATTTTACCAACGAATATATTTATTATTTATTGAATATTCATTTACTCCATTTTCAGTTTTACAGTATAAAAGGCGAAACTGTCTCCACCAATAAGGTGGATCGTAAGCCTACCGATACTGACATCTGGTGGACAAAATGTGGAAATGCGAACGGCATCGTTTTGTGTCAAAAAGTATCCGTGGAGTTTAGAAACGTACTGCAAAGAATTCTGTAAGGAACATTTGCTCCGTGTGTCCTACACAAAGAAAATAATGTTAAAAAAAACGTTATAAGTTTATTATTAATAATAGCACATTTACCGCACTAGAAAACGTCCCTATTTAGACCAATAGAAAACACCTTTACGTTTTCTGACCAATCAGAGCGGACTCTCCGCGCGGGGTGAAAGGTCAGGGGTCGATCCAGAGAGAACTTCCTATTGTCGTGCGCGCGGCGTGTAGCTGTCGGCTGATTTTCTCTAAGAAAGAAAAAGTTATAGATTTATACGCCTTGTAGAATTCCAGCACATCCAAATGGTAAGGAACACATTTCAGTAAACATCACGTGCGTAATCGATTATTTTATCTGGCTCTCAAAGATGGCGGTTGAAGCGTTTTACTATGATTGATTCATTCATTTTTTCGCGGCCCATGTCCCGCTGTATATATCCACTATTTTCCATTTACCGGTACGATGTGATTTGGCCATATTTGTATATGTTTACTGTTACGATCTCTTGACGTTTTTATACTCCATCGTCTGGAAATTGTGTTAATCTGTCACCTGAGTTAGTGTTGTACGGTCACTTGCTAAAGTTGCTAGTTCGCTCGGTTGAGTAGAGGCTTTGTAGTTGTTTAGTATAATAATTACAATTTAATTGCTGCATATTCGATTTAGTATATATATTTTTATATAAATGTATCAACTGTCTGACTTCTCATATTTATCAAGGGGATTTGTAGTTTACCGTAATTAGCTACCATAGTTTTTTTTGTTGTACTATACTAAACAATGTGTCTTTTTTTTTATTTATTTTTTTTAAGAGTTTACCTCTGAATCCTAAGCCTTTCCTCAACGGCTTAACCGGTAAGCCCGTGATGGTCAAACTGAAATGGGGAATGGAATACAAAGGATATCTAGTGTCCGTGGATGGATACATGAACATGCAGGTATAGAGCAGCTGCCGTAGTTGTTAATCTTTTTGAATGTTTTGTTTTCATGTTTATATTTAAATGTTTCCGTTATCTGTCCAAACCATTAATTTATAATCTGATTTTGGCAGTGTTTGTTTATAAATAGTTAGCCTGGATATCCAGAATGTATTTTTCTTAACCAGTTTGCTACCTGGTATTTTATGATTGCGTAGACATATGTATTACTGTCTACTTTGTGATTGATTTAATATTATTGACTTCCTAATGCTTAAGATCCACTTTTAGTAACGTTGATAACTATATCCATTTAAAAACCTATCTGTATGGTTCCATGCAAAGCAAAACCGCTTCCTAGTTTGTGAATTGAGAGCCCTTTGAAGAGCTGTAGGGCTGTTTCTCCGGATAACGCCACTTGATTTGGATTCCAGCTGGCCAACACGGAGGAGTATGTGGATGGCGCTTTGGCTGGTCATTTAGGAGAGGTGCTCATAAGGTGAGTGTAACTGGGAGGTACATGGAGAGACAGATGTCACTGAGTGTATTTTTTCTCCAATAGGTTTGAAGGTTGCCTCCTCCTCCCACCCACAAGGCACTTCAACAAATGTGTACTTGGCCTTTAGTCATACAATGCTGCAGTATTCTTCCTTACTGAAAAAAGTATGTATACATAACATAATTAAGTTACATTTTATTTTCCACAGATGCAATAATGTGTTGTATATAAGAGGTGTCGAGGAAGAGGAGGAAGATGGTGAAATGAGAGAGTGAAGGAGCGGTGTCCTTATCGTCCTTACCTGAATACATAGTTTGCAGTTTTTTTTTAAAATAACTTGGCTGTGACAGGTGAAACCTTTTACTGTTTCTTTGTGTGTGTGATAGCAAATCCATATTTTGATCTTTGCATTATTTTCTTACACCCTGTTCTACCATTGTCCTCCTTTGGATGGAGAAATAAAATTGTGAATGTTGTCTTTTCATTTTTGACTCTTTTTTTTTTTGTTGCTAATCTCAAGAGTTTGCTTCATGAGCCCAGAACACGATACAAAGCTGTTACACTTGGGTTCACATGTAGTCTGACTGACTGTCACCTTTCTCTTCATTCCCAAAGGCTTTGAACACCAAAACAGCCTCCTGCCAATTTAGAAAAAGAGATCATTCTTGAAAAATCAGCTAACTGCCCCTTCTGTGTGTATATTTCATGCTTATCACTATGTATTATGTTAGTGTCTCTGTTGTTAGTGTGTTGTTGCATATACACGAAATGGATGCTCTGTATTCATGGTTTGTCCAGAAAATTTGATGCAGCTACTGGAGAGAATATCTCCAAGTAGCTCCTCGCTGACTCTTGTGAAAAAGAGCCTGAACTATATATGTAAGTTGTAGATGATATTTGTAGGTCTAAGCTGGAACAGTCTAGGATTGTTCTGGAGGCAGGCAAAGAAATATAAATTTGACTTCTGGCATCGGACATCAAAAATCTCATGAATAGCGGTCATGTCTCTTCCTACTAATTCTTTTTTTCAGTTACTTGTTGCACTTCCAGGAGTGGACAGCAAATAAAACGTTCATACTAGCTCCCGCTGTCTGGTAGGGAGGTGTGGGCAGGTGGCTTGACCTCAGTTTTATCAGTATGTGCATGCTGCTGATGTTGGAGTATAACTTTACATGGCATGACCTGGTGTCCCTATGTTGAGCTGACCCCTCATCCTGAGTTTTTCCTTGCCTCGTTTCTGAGATAGACCTCGCGCCCTGTGACTCTGCATAGGCCAAGTGGGTAGAGAAGATGGATGTATTTGGTGTGTTGGACGGTATGGCTGGAGCATGCAATCTGATCCTCCAGACTGGTAAGGATGTTCAAACATCCTGGGCATCTGAGAAGGGCTCCTCCAAGAGACCTACAGCAACACGGAAGGAGTTGCAGGAATTTCTGTCAAGTACTGTTTATGAACTACTTGTGACAACAATCTCCCATATTCTCCATATGTCTGGACTATGGGGTAGGGTCACAAGACGGAAACCTTTTCTTACAAAGAAAAACATCCAGGCCTGGCCAAATTTTGCCAAAAATTACATAAAGTCTCCCAAAAGCTTGTGGGAAAATATGTTGTGGTCTGATGAAACCAAGGTTGAGGTGTTTGGCCGCAATCCCAAAAGGTATGTTTGGTGCAAAAACAACACTGCACATCACCAAAAGAACAGCATACCCACGGTGAAGCATGCTGGTGGCCGCATCACTCTTTGGGGGTTTTCCTTCAGCTGGAACTGAGGCTTTAGTCAAGGTGGAGTGAATTATGAACAGTTCCAAATACCAGTCAATTCCGGCCTAAAACCTTCTGGTGTTTGTTAGAAAGCTGAAGAGGAATTTTGCCTTTCAGCATGACAGTGACCCCAAGCATACATCCAAATCAACAAAATAATGGCTTACCCAGAAGAAAATAAGTCTTGGAATGGCCGAGCCAGAGCCCAGACCTAAATCCAACTGAAAATCTGCGAGGTGACTAGAAGAAGGCTGTGCCCATGAGAGGCCCTCGCAATCTGACAGATCTGGAGTGATATTGCAAGTAAAAGTGGGCAAATATTGCGAAGTCAAGACGTGGTGAGCTGATAAACTCCTACCCAAAAAGGCTCAATGCTGTAATCCAATCAAAAGGTGCTTCAATAAAATATTAGCTTAAGGCGGTGTATACTTATGCAACCAGCGTATTGTACGTTTTTTTTTTTTTTTTCTCGCTAACAGATTTGTTTGCCTTTCCATCGAATTGTACAGATTTTAGGTAACATTAAAGGTGGGGAAAGTTTTGAAATAATTTATCGTATTCTCATTTTTTTTCATCACAAAAACCTGGTATTTTTTACACCTTACGGGCAATTGTCTTTGTGGGGACGGGGGAAACACGTCGGTTTCTTTGTCTGGATGCGTTCCCTTCTGCATGACTTCTCATCTCTAATCCTTTCTCCGCTTTGTTTCTTCTGCTGGTGCCGCATTCACTAGAAACTTTCATATGTTCTATATTCCCTTAGTATCTTCTCATAACTCAAAATTTCACTGTAGTGTAGTGTTACAACTTCCGCAGTCCTCATTAACATGCGTCTTTAATGCATGGCAGATCCAGGCGTTCAAATTCAAATTGTAGATTTTTTTTCGGTTCTCTGGACGTAGCTGAGGAGGGAGGTACACAGGTTACCTACGGCGGAGTAAAACAAGCATGTATTTATTTCAGTATTTAAGACTTTATTATACAGACATTGATTCTTAATACCGTTAGTGTTAATATTTTGTCGAAATATACATATAAATATGTTTATAATCAATCATGTGGCATGAGTTTCATTGTTATGGTATTCCAGTTTTCACGGGCAATTCAGGCTTGGTTTGCCCTGCGAAACTCTCATAATGACGATGACCATAGGACGATGTTACATATTGCCCATACGATAGCGTAAACAATAAAGTGTTTTATCTATTACATGGAATGTATGTAATCTAAAAAGCGCGAGGTGCCTTCGATAGCTCAGTTGGTAGAGCGGAGGACTGTAGAGAATAAATGCTGTAATCCTTAGGTCGCTGGTTCGAATCCGGCTCGAAGGACGTAATCATTTTCTCCCACATTTCGTTTTTTTTTTCATTCCATTTCACTTTTTTTAATCGACGTTAATGTTTTATTATTAATCAGTATACTTTTACACATGCACGGCTTAAAATCAAACCATTACAAGAAATTGGATCTCTAGCGCCCCCTGGCTTCCTAAAGGACTAGCCAGAGCCCAGATCTTTTTGTTGAAAAGTCTTTTCACTCATCACTAGTATTGTGAAATGCTAGTTCTGACTATTACATGTATGTATTCATCACACTTATTTATTACTCTAAAATATTTCTAGAAATAAGATGTATGCAGAATTTCAGCATTAAGTTGTAATATTTATGTATATATTTATATATATGCCTATCCCAGAACCTATGGCTGCACAAGGGAACTACGGATGGGGCGTCAACCCGTTGTGGAAGATTTGGTAACTCCAATTAACCTCAGCATGCTTTTGGACTGTGGGTTGGAACTGAAGAGCCTTCAGGAAACCCCATGAAGACACAAGGATAACATGCAAACTCTACACAGAGGTGTAAGGCGACCATACTAACCAGAGCACCACCACACCACGCGCAACATGCACCAAACGAAAATGTCCTTCCCAGTATAATTTCCAGTGTCTACTACTGACTGATGATTCCACAGCGCTGCTGAAATAGATGCCAAGCGTACTTTCAGCATTTCATCTTTAGAAAATGAACCTAGAGTAAAATGACAAGAAGACAATTTCATTCATTTAAAAACAATTTTAGATTTATTGGGGTTTGAATTTCCTGGGATACACACTGTACAGCTGACCTTTCCACACTGCAGAGGTTAGGGCTCATCGCGATCCAGCAAAACACTACATAGTTTAGTACAACCTCAAGGAGGTCGCCAGCACCTCAGAGGAGTTCCTGGAGCTCATCCTGCACCAGCTCTGTGAGATCACAGAGAAGGATGAAATCAATGTAAGACAGAAGTGGTTTTTGACGCCATCCTGCGCTGGACCTTGCACGAGCCTGCCAGCCACAAGGCACACATTTCTGTGCTGTTATCTAAGGTGACTATAATTATGCAATGTTCTCACTGACATGTGGACATAAGAATAGAACTCTAATTCAGTGAATTCCCAAATCCTTATTGCTGTAGTCAGAGACAAAACCTCTATTTTCATGTTCCATAAGTCTACAACTTCGACTTCCAAGTATTACAACTGGCAGTGCACCTCAAGGTACTCTGGTCCCTCCCCACCACTATCCAAAAACACATATGTGTGTCCCTCCTGGGACATCTCACACCTTGTGTCCATAGCTCCTAGGATAAGCTTTAGACCCTCTAGGACCCCGAATGAGACAACGGTATAGAAAATGGATTGATGCTATTAACTTGCAAAACCCTAAATAGCCTTGCACCACAATATTTTAGAGATGTACCGGTCTCATACAACCCTCCTTGCCTGCATTGATCTCAAGGAGCATAATATCTATCAGTGCCTAGAGCAGAAAGCACTATGGCAGGCTGCAGAGCGTTCTTCTCCGGAGCTCCACAGCTGCGGAATAGCCTTCCGGCAATTGTGTGGGATTCAGGCTCACTCTCAATATTCAAGTCTAGATTAAAACCACACTTGCGTAGTCTACCTCATAGGGACTCCATTTGGTATGCCCACCCTTCTGCCTGTGACGTCCTATTGGCGTGCCCACCCTTCTGCCTGTGACGTCCTATTGGCATGCCCGCCCTTCTGCCTGTGACATCCATTTGGCGTGCCCGACCTTCTGCCTGTGACGTCCTATTGGCGTGCCCGCCCTTCTGCCTGTGACGTCCATTTGGCGTGCCCGCCCTTCTGCCTGTGACGTCCATTTGGCGTGCCCGCCCTTCTGCCTGTGACGTCCATTTGGCGTGCCCGCCCTTCTGCCTGTGATGTCCATTTGGCGTGCCCGCCCTTCTGCCTGTGACGTCCTATTGGCGTGTCCGCCCTTCTGCCTGTGACGTCCATTTGGTGTGCCCGCCTGTGACATCCATTTGGTGTGCCCGCCTGTGACGTCCATTTGGTGTGCCCGCCTGTGACTTGCTCTCTGGGAGCTTCAGGCAGAGATAATGTAAAGTAGTCTGAGACAATGTATTGTTGTGAAAATGCGCTATACAAGTAAAATGGAATTGAATAATAAAATGACAACTGTGCAGGTGCCCCAGTAAGTGCCTGTAAGAACAGCACACCATGAAGGAGCAGTGGGACTGTGGATGCTAATTCTGCTGTCAGTATTAGTAGTAGCGTGGATGCTAAAGGTAAAATGTGGAAGCTTCTAACGAGCGGCAGTAGAAAGCCAGAGGCGCACGGCAGCCAGAGTGCTTCTGCGGCATGATGGGTTCCAGATGGACACTGTGACACTGAGTCACATGAGCGAAAGAGGGAGACGGATAGACCAAGGGAGGGGAAGAGAAATCAGAAAACAGAGTGAGCGCCAGATAGCAGAACGGCGCCTGAACAGAGAGCCACAGTTTATTGTTACGAGCACGTGAGTCTTGACTGAGTGCAGGACCTGGGCTCTGAGGTCTAGCCGTGTGCGGGGTAGAGAGTCAGGCACTCACTTCACATGATGGGCTGGAGGATGGTGATCGTTGCACTTCTATCGCACAATATCTACACAAGTGATACTCAGTGCCATAACAAAGGTAGGGGGACGTTTAAATAATAATGTTAAATAATAATGGTCATTGTTTTGTATGCTTATTAGCAGTGAAGTCATTGCAGAAAAGTTAGGACTGCTCTGAAGTAAACTGATTCACCTAAATGGCACAAGTAATATTTAATATTCATGCATGGAGATGATGTCCTATAATGACCTGAAACATATGCTCTCTTAAGTCACTCTCAGCTGGAATTTGGAGCTTTTCACGGGGTTGTCTGAAGGCGCCAGATGCACTCTTTGATTAATGGCAAGGCATTTAGGTCGGGGGGGGCGGGGGGGTAATCAGGAGGTATTGAAGTAAGAGTCAGGACACCTGCTGTAAACACAGTGGATGGTTAAACACAAATGATCCACAAACACTTTGAGTCTTTTGTTGCAGGAAGAATGTAGAATTATAAGGCAGGTTATTGATTATATTGATGTGATCAGATAAAGTCCCTGGTTAAATATTTCCTTCTGTAGACATACAACTAGTTTTTAAATAATGTAATATGTGACTTATTTTTTTCTAATATTTAGCATCATGATAATAATAGTCTGATTTATTACTGTAGCAACAGGACATTAGGGAACCTGCAATATGCATGGCTATCTCTCAAACGTGACTGCGGTAGGAATACTGCTCACATTCCATAGGAAGAGTCCAGGAATTTCCAGAATGTGATGTGCGGCCAGATGGTGACTGACAGCAGAGGAAGTGAGAAGGGAAAATCACAAAGCAAGTCCCTCCCCAGTAAACAAAGAAAAGAAAGGACCCGGGCGGTGGGTCGCCAGGCTGCATCAGCCGTTGTAATGCTTGTTATTTTTGGCTCCTATAGATATCCTGAGGTCATTTCCAGGGCTCTTGAATAGTGCCTTTCAGACGGGGTTTATTGGTCTTTTTATCGTCCTTTGTTGCTGTCAGACATCCACATCCTCCATCTCAGGTCTGCTTCCGGTTTTCAGAAAGGCTGCCTGCTGATCGCATGAAAACTTTCGACAAAAAAAAATCATGTTCACCGTGATAATTCTGTTCCATGATAAGCATTCTGTTCGAAAGCTTAATACCATCTGATACAACGATCACCATTACCATATCCAGAGTTTTAAGATATTTTACTGTAGAATTTTTAAAATAATGCCCCCTGAAGTTGTAATTTTTCCTATTAAGACACAATGAAAATCACAGCAATTCATCTGGTCAATGTCAGAACGTCTGTTCGAAAGCTTATTATCATCTGATATACTAACCATTATACCCACTGAAAAACACTGTGTGACAGGCCATATTCACAGCAATTAATCTGAGCAATGGCATCCAAAATGCAATCTGATCAGAAATCGGATTCAGCCTCGAGTTATTTTTGGGTTATTCTTAGCCCGAAATGCAATATAGCACCTCCTTGGCGAAAAAGTGCGTGTTATGTTTTTAACTTTGCTGTCCCATCTGTTGAATTTCTGCCATAAAAATCCAGTATTTCTCATAAATACTCCACACCCATTTGCGGTTGCTATCACAGACACTGAGAATTAAATAGCTCTGCTCGTTCAAGGCATAAACACTTCGAGTCCCTCAGGAACAGCCTGTGTGCTTTGGTTTTTTTTCCTGTGTAAAATAAGTCTTAGGTTTTCCTTTTCTCTCATCACTTTAGCAAATCGAACGCTAAACAATGTCATAGCCATTAAATTAACTCCACGTCGTTCTTGGCATGTGAGAAGAAGAACACGACACTGGCTTTCTAGCGTGTAATATTCATTTACATTTTAATCAAAGTCTAATATCCTAAGCTCCTGACCAGGAAAGGTTATTGGAAGATGTGTGATGATGTCCAGCTTTATTTCTGTTTGCCTTGCTGAAGTTTGTCTTTCTTAAAAGGCAACATCAGCCAACCAGCCAGAACTAGATTCAGCTCCCCGTCATGGTTAAGAGGACATTTCAGCTGAAAATACTTGTATTGTTTACAAACTAGATAAGCCAGTCTGTGATTTTTTATTTCTTAACATCAGGAATAGGCTATTAAACTTTTATTAAATGTTCCCCAAAATTGCTTGATGTTTGTCTCTCTTTTTTTTTGCTCTTTGGTCTTAAAGACAGCTTAAATTGCATTCATCCATCCATTCATACAAATTTCCATCTTCCAGAGGATTTTCCAGTACAAGGCTGTCATGAAGCCGGGGACACCCTGGACAGGACAGCAGTCCATTGCAATGCACACACACTGTGTAAAAATTGCATTGTTTGTGCTTGTTCCATTACCTGTTGACTACATCTGGGATTGTTCTGACATAAGAAAGGCACCATGAAGTCACCTCACCTGTTAAGTGTGAAGATGCTAATTAAAATACACCCCTAAACCCAAGTGGGTCGTGACCTTTGAGAATCCCGCACTTTTGCCCAGCCAATGTAATTGGCTCATTCCGTTGTATCCTGACTCCAATGCTGACACGCTGTTTTAGTTTAAACTCTCTTCACAAAATAAAGGGTCGAGCTGGATTCACAAGAATGTTTCTCTTTCCTTCATCTTTTTACGATCGCCAGACATTCCTCATTAGCTGCTCGCCGCATATGTGGTTCACAGCTTCGAAATGCCCCCCGCCCCCCTCCCTTCAGCTATTGGTCTGTGCCACCTTCACTCATGAAATGAAGCTATTCATTGGGTCTATGGCTTTAGATTTTTCCCTGAGGCACATCTGTCTATATCGCTACAGGAACCCACCAGAATTGACAATCATGTGACGTTATGCACATCAGCTGTAATTGACTGGTGACAGACATTTTGCTGAATTATTCTCATTAGCATGAAAGTGAACTTTGACACTAAACTCGATTTCAAACTGTCTTTCAGCTCTGTTCCCATCTAGCATCAATAAAGATGCCACATCTACAGTCAACTCCTCTATTCTGAACTCCATAGCAGATGCCAACCTATTATTTGAGGTGAGATTATCAAAAACATTAATCATGGGGTTGGAAGAACATTGGAGGTTTTACTGCCTGTGAGTAGTCCCCTCTGATCAGTCTGCTCAAAGTACAAGCTTTAAAATCAGAGCTGCTCCATCAGCCTGATCGATACTTATCAAATTTAAAGTGCCGGAGATCTGGGATTAATCCAAAGAAGCACTTTTTATAAAGTAGGGAGCATCATTCATCGTCACCAGTAGTAATTTCTTTAAGTGATATATTTGGAGTCTTATAATCAGCTATATGTGTTTTACTACAGCCTGTGGTCTATATGTTCAACAATTTTTGAATTGAATGTAATGTAAAAGATAAAGGATGATGAATAATCTGTAATGTTAACACTGAAGCCAAAAGTGAAATGTATACAAAAGATCTCAAATGAACACTATCAAGTTTTTTCCAAACATGTTTCCTTTTCTTCACTATATCTGACTGTAAGTACAGTCTGTTCCCTAGTCCTACCAGTTGTGTAGGTACCATGCATTCACCGGTCCACTGCAGGTTGGCCTGTGATTGGTGCAAAGAGTCGAGCTACTTGAGACATTCAGAGCTGCTTACAGACCAGGAGCACTGAGGAGTGATTGTCTGTGAGGACAGTAGAGTCTGTGAACAGAAAGTTTTTTTGTCAGTTCTGCTCTTACTTTTCAGCATGTGCGTTTACATGCCAGGCTGGTAGAGGGCGCTATGTCCACCTCTGTCATATGAACAATTCATAAAGAGCTCTTTGAGTCAAAGCTTCAATAATGGCAGGCTGTGTGATTTGATTGGTCACTAACCATGGGGAATTCAGCCTGTCCACTATGTCCCAGATCCTGCTGGAGGGGCTGGAGGTGGGAGAGGAGTGCAAACCATTCTGCGTGCAGGATGAAGAGCTGGCCTCCATGCGACTCACCCGCAGACTGGAAGATGTCAGTAGGAACGTCCTGCCCACAAAGCTACCCGATATCCAGCGCATGACGTCCGCCCTGTCTCAGCTCCCTGGATCTCTCTGCAGGGTGGACTTTGAACATGTTGTGCTGACCATGGTACACGCGGCCTACAGGATGACCACCACCGCAGGCCACGAGAGGGATGCCTGGGCAGAGTCTTTTGTGAACCTCTATAAAACTGTGAAGAAAGATCTGAGGGAGGCTGCTTAGCACACCTGAGCTTTACTCTTCACCATGCAGCACTGCATCCAGTAATTATGAGTTACAAGTGCTTGCTTTGACCAGGCAAAAAAACCCAGAAATGACTATATTAACAGGGTCGCACTCAGCTTCATAGACGATTTTATCTCAGCACGTGAAATAACTCCACGCTCATAATTTTATTTTGTAACACTGTTTCCTCCTGGTCCAGCACGTGGCAAAACTAGTACATTTTAAATTACAAACGTCACAATTTCCATTAAGTATCAAAATGACAGATGCTGTAACATCACACAAAAAATGTAGGGAATTTTAGATATTTTAATGAATAAAATATGGGTTTATTTAAACTTTTACGATCTGTTAGGTCATTCACTTAAAATGCAGAGAGTACATAAAAAGTTTGTGGACACCAAATAAAATTATTATTGGTCCCAAAAAGTCAAATGAGAATAATGTGGTCTGACTCATTTATTTTTAATTTAGATTGAATTTTTGCATTAACATGCAGATACATATATAAAATAAAACCAATCCGATGAAAAAAATCTGTTTAGACAAAATTTAGATAAAGCAATTAGTAATAGATTAGCAAGGGGTATGTGTTAGAATTATGGACAGGAGAATGAGCAGGTCCACAATGACAGGTTCATAACTTTGTAAACACAGGTCAGGAGTCAGAGCAGTCACTGACAGTCACTTGCCTGGGTTTGTGTGAGACCAGGCTTTGTCACATCTTCTTTGTCTCCCAGGGGGCCCTGCTCCCGCCCAACTGGAGGGCAGAAAGGCAGGCACCACACCCAGGAGGACAGTGAAAAGCGGGAACTGAGGCCAAAGGGCAGGTTGTACACCTCGCTGGTCTCCAGCACGTCGTCTTCAATCTCGTGGTGTGCCTCGTTCCACGCTACAAGACCTCGCTCATGCTTGGACCCTAAGTAACCCAACGGGAATCGTTGACTGCAGAAGTGCTATTACAATTTACCTTCTTGAATGTATTAAGGCTCACCTGGGATGGTGTTGTCCAGGACAAATCCAAAAAAGCCCCCAACAAACATACTGGTGGTCAGCAGTACCTGGAGAACCTGGTCCAGCTCATTGACCCCTGAGAGCAAAAGACAGAGGGTGTTCCCCAATATTTTTACTTGAAAAATCCCAGGATATTGTTCTTGCCCCGTCCGAAATATCAAGTCTACGTCAGTTGCATCCTCGCCAAACGTGACCAGTCCCATGATTCATTGCACCCCAAGTTCATTCTTGGGAGGGAATTTAGCAAAACTACTCTTGCCAAGACCACAAGTACAATCATTGAATTCTTGATATTGAGAAACATCCAGAGTTTGGAGGCTCCTCAAAGTCACCTTTCTGGCCTGACTTCTCAGTAGAGAAGTTGTATTGTGCTTTACTACAGTTATGGTCTCTATCCTTTCTGAAACCTGGTACATTGGCCACTCATCTTGGCCTTTCCTCTGCCTCCTACCTGTTGCTATGCAGGTTGGGTTCTTGAGTATCCAGTTAGGAATAACCAATCCAGTGAACACGGAAAACCCAAAAATGAAGATGTTCCGCGAGGAATTCATATCCGCGTACTGGTGAAACAAAGGCATGAATAGGTTCAACTAGCAAGTCTTCACACAAGCCCAGTATCTCATTAAAAATATAGCGAATATATCAATCCACATTTTCCGCAGGATGCTTGTCATTATGTGTCACCACAATGGTACAAACTCCGTAGCAATAAATAGTGTAAAGATGTCCACAAAGTTTAAATATTCACAGTGTTTTGTTGTTTTTATTTGTAATATCTTTATGTAATAATATTGATATAATCTGAGAGAATTACACCTGTTGTCGTCACAATCAACTGCATCAAGGCTTTACGGTCAAGTGGGATCGAAGACACCAAGACATATTTAAAGTACCTGTGTGTCATACTTCCGCTGTTACTTATTCCTCTTATGCTTTAGTGAAATTGTTAAAGGGTCAGTGGTGCTGATATTTGCTTATGCCGTGCCCTGATAGTCTGCTCCTACCTGCAGATTTGCAACTCCAGCTGCAGATATCACTCCAAACATCACCAGGAACATCCCTCCAATAACAGGTGTTGGGAGTGTGGTGAAGATGGCTCCAATTTTCCCAAACATCCCCATCAGAATCATCAGGACTCCGCTGGCCACAATCACCATGCGGCTACCCACCTGTGCATGGGAGCCAAGCCCTTGATTTTCCTTCTGTCCCATGAAGAAAATGGGGCACAAGGCCACACCACCCCTTTCCCCTGACTTACCTTGGTGATGCCCAGCGCGCCAACATTCTCACTGTAGGAAGTCGTCCCGTTACCTGTGCCCCAGGCCCCAGCCAGTAGACAGCCCACCCCCTCAATGCCTACTCCCCGATTGATGGCATGCCTAGGAGGAGGTGGGGCCCCCGACAGCCGGGCACAGGCGTGGTAGTCACCCACTGACTCTACCATGGAGGATGTGACCCCTGCCAGGATTCCACAAACCCCTGCCAAGCTCACAGTGGGCATGCCCCATTGACCTGGGGAATAAACAACAGCAATGTAGCATTTTTGGTTTGCATGTTTAGCTGATCTCTTATCTTGGCAAAGGAACCCGAAAAACGATTCTTTCATGTCCTTCAGCATTCCTTGAAATGACCGACCAAGCATCTTACACAAATGCCCTGAAATATTGAAGAAGACAAATCTAGGGGGATTACTGCCGCCCTTACCTGGGTAGGGGATCCTGAACCAGGGGGCTTGGGTGATGACATCACCCTTAAGGTCTGTGCGGGCTTGGTATCCGTACTCCTTTGGATCCAAGGGCAGGATGTCATAGATGGTCAAAAGGTAGCAGACCAACCAGGACAGTGTGATTCCCAGGAGCACCTGCGGTCCAAAAGGCAAAGACGAGGCACCTAGTTCACTGGCTTCTATAACCAATATAATTTCACTGGAACCTACCAACTTTGGATTACACTTCCTATTATCAGTCATGCACTCTTTCTTACCGAACGCTAGGTGTTAGCACGTGTTAGCACATGTGTACATATTCTCTGCAGTTTGGCTTACAGGTAAAATCTGAAATATGTACATCCTGGAGGAGTGGAACTTTCTGGTCTTGCTGTATGCAGGAACTGGGACAGTCATGTGACGGAGGTACTGGGAGAACATGACAATCAGAACGGTCGTCCTGCAGGAGGAATCGAAAAAGTATTTAGAAGAAGAAGCAAGTGGCGCTGGCTCCTTTTACACAGTGTGTGCTACACCTGCATGGCAGTGGAGGCAGTGGAGGCAAACTCACATAGCTGCAACGCCCCAGTGATTCCCTGCGCTCATGCCAGCTGAGTCAAACAGGGACAATCCGATCAGGGAGATGGTGGGTGCAATAGTGAGCGGCCCAATGAACTTCATAAAGAACCCGATGAGGCCAGAGAACCCTACCAGGATTTGGAAGCAGGAGCCCACCATGATGGAACCCTGCAGCTAAATACAGGCAGACAGCACGAGGTTTGAAACACTGACCCTCAGTGTAGGGAGGTATTACATCATCAAATTACTGATTTTTTTTGTCGCCATTTATCTGTAATAAAGACCATGATTTTGCAAAAAATGGCACGTAAAGAGAGATTTAGCATGTCTAGAATAACATATAATCACTGTCAGACGCTTTTGTCCAAAGTGATTTACAATTAAATATATTCTATAAATGAAATAAGTAATGGAGTATTGACACATATTTTGTGGATACAAGTAGCAGGAATGAACTTCCTTTGCAGAGAGTCTGGGTTCGACCTTAGGGGGAGGGTGACGAGCTCAGGTATTTAGAAGGTGCACCCCAGCCATCCCATGTGTTTGTTAAGTTTCACAACCAGCTCACTTAATTAATCAATTAAAATAATTTAAAAAGTCAATGAGGTATGGATTAGTCCTAGAAGTGGTTGAGTTAAAAAATACATGCGTGTTGGATGGTTGCTGCAAATACTCAGGTGACTTTAGGAGAGGTTCTGAAACGGCTAAGCTGACACACTTTGACTGAAGTAACATCATATTTTTGCACCAATATGAAGATCATTTAAACATAATTTTCTTTGACTGCTCCAGACTTTGCACAGTATGTATATGTAACTGGACTCTGGATATGAACTGTGATCTTGTATATATCTGATGTTGTTGTTTGAGCAGCTGGCGGCGAATGATAATGAGAGTGTGTGAGGTGCATCCTGTATCTTAGGAGACCTCATTTGGGGACTAGATGGCTTCTGACCTCTCTCATGCGCCTTTGCCAGACCTCGATGAACACCGGTGAGGAAACGTTCACCAGAGAGGCATTCTGTGTCCAGGTGGGACAGGTCCACTCAGGCATGGATAGCATGGCCAGGGACGGGGCCAGCAGGGTGAAGGTGCCCCCTTGCAGGATGGGCAGTCTGGGGGATACGGAGGGGAGCAGAACCACTAAAGTCCACAAGGAGAGACTGTCTTACTGAACGATAATAAGAGAAATGGTTTTCTCCAATGCAATGATGGCCCTTTCGTGCTGTAGTTCAAACTTAATTTAAAACAGTTACAAAAAAAAGAATTAGTGCAAAAACCTGATTATCTACAAATGACTTCCAGACTGTTAAACAAAGAAAAGCAGACCCAGCGCTCCAGGGTCAAAGGGAGGGATTTGGAGGAATGTTAATTTACAGTGAGCTCCTCTCTAATCGGATCGAAATTCCAACCTAATCTTCCCGTTATGAATTTCTCGGTATTGGTGGACTGGACTGTAAATCCTAATTGGCCTCGGAAACTGCTTCCTGAAGCAGATTATAAAGAATGTTAATGCACATTAAAATAAAAATGTTCAAATGCTATAGTGGATCAGCAGCATCCTCAAGGGCTCAAGAAATCTGCAGCCCTTAATTTGATCTCAGGTTTCTGGGCCAATTACTGTGAGCCGCTTCCCAAAGCCCCCCTCCAACCATAACTGTACTTCCAGGATATCCCACCGCAGCCTCACCTGACCCCGAAAAGGACCTGCAGCACGGTGCAGAGCCCAGAGACGAAGAAGATGGTGCTGATGAGGTAGCTCTGGGTGAGACCATCGTGCTGCAGGCACAGGGCCTGGGACAGAATGAGCGGGATGGCGATGAGGCCGCCAAAGGCCGTCAGGCAGTGCTGTATGTTTGGGGTGAGGGGATGGGGGGAAGGGGGGGCAGAAAATCAGCACATCCACAGACACGGAAGAACATTTATGTCGTTATAGAATCTGGAGTTTGTTAGGCCCGGATCAGAAGCATCTACCAAGAAACCACAATGCTTATAGCTACTGGGGTGGGCGTGGCCTCTTGAGTGGAGGAGGAGCTCCAAGACTTCATGTGTGACGCCCTGCCTTCCAAATGCATGTGTTTGGCCACATTTCTCCTCCTTTTCTGGGCTCGGAGCACAGAGAGAGAGAGGCCCTACCTGGACGCCCAGGACAATGCAGAGGTACCAAGGTGGGACGTCTGTGATGCAGTAGGCCAGCTTGCTCCTGCTTCCCTTCCCCAGTAGGTCATCATCTTCTGGTCCTCCAGGCAGCTTGCAAAAATGCCCCTTGGTATCGATCTGCAGCGAAAAAAGCCGCTCACTGTGTTTTTTTCTGAAAATCAGGTTCATTTAACAGAAAAGCTGATTACTCTGCCTGAAAAGCAGGTTTCTTCACGCAAAAAAGCTGCTTACTTGATTTGAGTATGTTTGTACTGTATTCTGTAAAATATTAAGGGACTCCCTTATTAGTACAAACAATAGACAATGTACTTTGTATTCCTGATCAATCGACTAAAGCATGCATGCCTCCATCCATCCATCCATCCATCCATCCATCCATCCATCCATCCATGCACCCATCTTGACTATTGCTTATCCAGTATATTGGTCGCTCTACCGAAAAGACTGGATCAGGATCTCAGGGTCCATGGTGCAGGATTATGGGGAGACCTCTCTGTTCTATAATTACTGTTGTAAAAACTGCACTGAAACACGCCTGTAGTACTTTTGTTTTGCTTGTCCTAAGCGTCGTTTAGTCTTCATCCACCAAATAGTGACTCCTCAAAAAAGAATCTCCTTGGCATTGATCCATGGTCTTATCAGGAGAGACAGAGAAGCCATTTGGACGAGGGAGAGAAAACACAACCCCGCACATGCTTTGGAGCTCAGGCAGGCAGCAGCACTGCACCCAGTTTCTTTTTTAAAACAAACGATTAAATCTCAATAAAAAGAACGATAAAGACCCCATTAAAGTTACTAATGCTGACTTTGGCCTCGAGCTGCTTAGTGTACAATTTGTTTTTAAGTGCAGGATGCACACGAAAAACAGGAAATAAAAGTGAAAATCAGTGACTGATGATACTGACCGAAACACTGTTTTTCATCTACATTTTATTGTAACGTTTCTAAGGCAGCACACTGTTACTGTGGTTACAGGCACAGATTATAAAGACAGATGAATCTTGATAATTGACCTGTTGCAAAATTAAGAGGATGAATATGACCGACAATACAGTGCAGGAAAATGCACAAGGCAGCTCGGAAAAAGAGACTCACAGGGACTGAAGTAAATGAGTTTCTGTTCGAAGCAATTTTCCATGTTTGGAAAAACTTGGAGTTCTGTTATACTGTTATATCCTGTTATACCTGAATACTGACAGGTCCTAGTTAACACCAACAAACCCCGATGCAACATCATTCTAACATTCCCTAATTACTTCCGTTGGAAAGTTATGTTTAAATACTCACGTGAAACGTGTAGCTTTCCCGTCCGTTATTCTTCCTCTCGGTAGCCATGGGTGAGCATGAGACTCAGGTAGCTTGGTGTCTGATAGATTGAGGACGGTGAGGAGGAAGAAGAGAGACGGAGAGAAGGCAGGTGGGCTGGGGGGGGGGGGGGGGGGGGCCGGGGGGGAGCGGGAACGGAAAAACTGGGGGGGGTTGGGGGGTGTTGGTA
>JAODJX010000065.1:20461810-20480044 GCA_026776945.1 Isichthys henryi | reverse complement strand
TGCCTGGTCGGGGGCCGCCGGCGCCCCGCCGCGCCCCCCAACCCCCCCCCCGCGCGCCGCCCGGGGGGGGGGGGGGGGGGGGCCCCGTTACCGTGGCGTACGATGAACGCTACCTCTGCTGGTGGTAGCAGTGATTGAGTCCCGCAAGATCTTCATGTGAGCCCAATTACTTCACATCTACAACTGATTACAGACTCGTGTGGGCAGCCTGGGAGACTACCCCCCCCCCCCCAACCTCATCTGCATAAATTGGACATGGAAAAACACATCATGGGTGAGATTTTCTGTCCCCTGCAGCTACACATACATCCATGTGACTGAGCTTTTTGTAGGTTTTTTGTCTCTTCCACTCTATGGTCAAGAACCAGAATTACGAAGATGAGTAGTTACATGATTTATGAGCATTAGGTCATGGGATTTTTATTTAGTTACGAAATTTACTGCAATCAGGACAGTTTATTCGTCAGTCAAATTCAATGTCAGCTTAATTCTCTTGCTGTCGAGTAAATTACATTTTTTTTTAATGAAGTCTGGGGCACGACTAATACTTTATTCTTTAAAAATAGTGACTAAGCATGACTAAATTTATCATTTGAATTGTATTTAATGTTTGCAGCCTGGCTGTGCAGTGGCCTGTCTGAGTATGAAGGATATTGTGGGTTATTAGAAGAACTGGTGAATGAAGACAAACAGAAATATTGGAAATCTAGAAAACGGAATGAAGTTTAAGAAGCAGCGGCTCTGTGTGTGTCTGATAAAATGTCCCCACAATGTGACAAACAACGTCCAATTTTGACTTTGTGGGGACCATTTTTTTGCTCCCTGCAAAGGGAAACTCAATTTTATAAAAATCTAACACTACAATCGAAAAACTAAAAATGCCATGCCAAAAGTATTGTATTTTGCCCATAAAGATATGAATATGTGGACTGTGTGTGTACACAGTGTAACAGTCTGACTGGACATGCCCTCCCCTGAACTCACAACAGACCCCTGTCACATGCTTTCTGCGTGAACAGAGTCCCTGTGCTTCTACTGAACCAACTTAATGTGCTCCATGAAATGCGGGCACTTCTGGGTCATTCCCTCGCTCTGGCAGCTGTCAGCAGCTGATATAATCCTTCAGGGCAGCAAGTGAGTTTGTCTTTTGCTGCCGAAACAGGAAGGACAGGGCAGCCGGAGATATATCCTCTCACCGAATGATCTGTTTTACTGCGTCCGATGCTGACACAGAGCTCAGTTAGAACCGAGACTGGTCACATGAGGACAGGCTGACCATTTCCTGATTGCTATAAGTGACTGTAAATTTATGGTCTGTAGTTGAGCCTTTCAAGTGAATAAATCAGTGGACTAATGGCTATCGTATGTATGTGAGTGGAGGGATGTACTGATCTAGTGCTGAGGAGAAGCAGGAAATTGGCATCACATGACAAGCGGCTCGAATTGGATTGTAAGGACTGTCATGAGTTCCCTGCTGGGAACTGAATCACTTTTTCTGGGTCATCGCCTCACATATATGCTTTATCCGTCGCCTTCAGTAGGCAGTTGGGTTTTATACTCATTTCACTCCAAGACTTGTGCTCAGATGACTTGTGGTCACCATATTAATATAATCTCATTCCGGAGATACAACATGTCTGACTATTTACAAATCATGTACATACCAGACTGACAACTGACTTGAGTGAATTATGGACTTGGTTACTTCCAAAGTAATCTCAAGGCATTTTTACAGAAGATTCAGAGATATACCAGCCCCTTTCACTCATTTCTCAATATACGGGTATTGTGAAAAATACAGATTTTTTTTTGCAAACTGCAGTGTGTTACTTCACTGCTTCTCGTTCATAAAGGACTTCAGCCATTGTATAGGACACTTCAGTCCTGCTTCTAAGAGGCTGATACGAACTGTCCTAACAGTGCACTTCACACCACTTAATGCTTCCCATTCATTTCGAAGGTCACTTGATGTCATCCTCAAGGCACTGTTGAATAAGCTGACAGTCATCGCTGACATTAGAATGTCGCTTCTGCCCTCTACTTGGCTGGTTTTTGTTCATTACAAATATCTCCTTGTTCTTCTCTGCTGCTTAGAAATTCTGAACCTGGAAGCAACCTACCGGTCAGTGTAAATTTCTGCCAGCAGAACCAGAATTAAACCAACATTTAAAAATGCAGATTTTTACAACATATACCTGTAGAGTGATCTCTTATTTTTTTCCAGAGCTGTATATAATGTGCTGACTGTGTTGACTAAAACGATGGAAGAGGTAAATTTTGTAAGATACATATCTGGGCTTCGATTGGGCAATAAATGTGCTTCTGTAACTGGGGCTGAGACTTTAGTAAGGACAGTGAATGTGACTGTATGTGGGATTGTGCATTTTTATTGATTGTTATTCAGGAAAAAAAAAATTCTCTACATTAAGGCTCAACCAATTTGACCAATAAAAGGTGCCACTTTACAATATATAAATATACACTTATAAAGGGACTACGAATGGTTTATAAGCAGGTTACAAATTAGGTTGTAACACTTTGTAAATCATTACTAGACAATTATAAAGTACCACAGTTTTCTTCTTATTAATGAGTTACTACCATTTATAAGTGGCAAAGGGTAGCTTTATTGTAAAGTGGTACCAAATAAAAAAGTAAAATAAGGCCAGAATGGAGAATGTTGTTTCTTTCTTGGTGGCCATATTTTTTAGATACTGTAGGTAGAAAAGTAACAAGACAATTGTATCAATTGTTCATCCTCAATAGGGTGTCTCTGTGGGAAGTGAGACCTTATTTGTCATTGATCATGCATTTTTCTGAGAATGATACAAGCCTCAAAGCTTCAGTAGCCACCGCTCTTTGTTCTTGATGCATAGCTCAGAACGTTAGCTTAGTCATCAGCTGTGGGTTATGACAAAAATAACATGATCATGAGTACAAGGGGCCACAATAAGGTTCCTCTGCTGGGTCTCTGGCTTCGTTCTCTGTTAATGGAGGAGGAGTTAAGAGATCAGATCATGATGGGTCAGCTGAGCTGATCTGGGCATCTTATAACGGATCCATATGGTCAGCTCCCATGCAAACTGGTTTCAGACACATCGCAATGGGCAGAGATCCTGAGGCAGAATCAACAAACGCTGGAGTATTTCTCATATTTACCAAGTAAATACTTCAACTGATATCGGTTTAAAAGTTCAAAGAGATGCATAAGGTGTGTGACTTTGTGTCTGCTTATGTATGTCCTGCAATGTACTGGCATCCAACTCAGTTAAACCTCAGACTTACGGCCTGTGCTATCTGGACTAGACACCAGGTACTGACTAAGGTAAACACTTATGAATGGGTTGAATGGATCAGGTTTCTTGACGTTTATTGCCACTAGATGGAGAGGAACTCCATCCACATACAGCGGAACAGCTCAGCACCAATTCAATGCAATACATGGAATTGACACTAGGAGGCATCTTTTAGCGTACAATCAGCAACAAGGATATTGTGGAGTAAAGTTGAAATTGAGTATTAAAGGGCAGCAAGAGGCCAGAAGCTTAAGAGATACGAGACTCACGTGTGTATGTCATGCCTGTCATAAAAAATGCAGCAGTTTGAGCAACACTAATTACCAATTCACATTTAAGGTGAATTTTAGCCGGAGTTTAAATGTTCAGAATGGGCCGGATTAAGGACACATGCTTTCAGGAGCTTCTAAATAAATTACCAGCTGAAAGGATATAAACAGTGTTGATATTATTGTAATGTATGTAATTTAACAGCAATCTTATCAATGTAAGCTCAGGGTTCACCTGCTTGTGGAAATACACAAGTTTTAGATTTCAGTCTGTTCATGGGCTAGATGCATTCCTGTGCATCACTAGTGCAAGTTTTTAAGTTAAACACTGGCGTGGTATATTTAAAAGGTACACTGCTCACATGTGAACTTTATTACTTACTAGTTTTGTAGTTTGTACTAAATATCCCTGAAAATATGCTTTAATGGAATTTACCTTAAAGGTATATATGTTGAAAGTTATATGCAAATCTTACATATTTATGCTGTGTCCAGGTATGGAGACAAACATTAGCTGAAATCAAAAAACGTTTTTCACAAATATTTCACAGCGGTATCACAATTTACAAAGAGAAGGAACCAAATTACAAACAACAGGACTAATTCAGGTCTAATAAAACTGAAAGTACTGAGGTCACTGAGGTTCGCAATAGCAGATACATTTTGTGCTGTTGTCTTAAGTCATGCATTTCAACTGTGCTGCTAAAATGCTACTGGGTGAGGAAGAGCACCCTGAACGTGGCCACAGAAACGGACTTTAAAGGCAGAGTAACGTTAGCAGTAGACAGAGGCAGACAGACTTTAAAGGCAGAGTAATGTTAGGAGCAGACAGAGGCAGACGGACTTTAAAGGCAGAGTAACGTTACAAGTAGACAGAGGCAGACGGACTTTAAAGGCAGAGTAACGTTAGGAGCAGACAGAGGCAGACGGACTTTAAAGGCAGAGAAACGTTAGAAGTAGACAGAGGCAGACGGACTTTAAAGGCAGAGTAACGTTAGCAGTAGACAGAGGCAGATAACAGATGACAAAGAAAGGGACGGATAAGGATAACTGAGCAGAGGAACGAGTCTAAACACAATCAAGGGCTTTTTTATTGGCACCTTGGTTATACAGTAATCCCCGGACTCACCTAATTGATCGGGGGGGGGGGGAGGTCACTTGACAGTGTTCATGCCATTATGGAATGAGAGAGGAGGAGGAAGAGAACGAGGGAATGACAGTGTGGAGGAAAGGCAAGTGGACGAGAAGTAAAGTGACTTTCAGAACATATCAGAAGGAAAATGGGGGAGAACAACAGTCGGATTTTTTTATTTTAATGAGAAGAGGACACTGGAGATCACTTTGGAGACTTTATACTGCGCACAAGGCTCAAACTCCGATGGCCTGAGCAAGCCTGACAGGAAGGCAAGAGCAGAGCATCGTGATGGTACCGTCGATCCCGAATCCTGAAAGGCAGAGACCACTTCAAACTGTGGACGGGGATGCACTGGGCCGCCGAGTGCCGAATTCCCACAGAACACTGTCTCACTCCATCGAGGAAATCTTACGGAAACCGTGTTTGGCCAGGCAGCACGGCAGGATTGCTCCTGCTGTGTGTGTAGGAGTAAAAAAGGTACAGGAAACTCAGCGGCCAGTTACCCATTCAGGTACGAATCCACAAATTGCTGCATCTAAGACTGTGGAAAATAGTACATTTCTGTGTTACTCTTGTATTGTATAGCTTGTTTGATAGAAATTTCCTGCTTTCCTGTAAATCTCACAAGACTGAGTTTATGTATTGTTTTTTTATATATTAATTATCCATGACGCATGAATTGTTCTATTTTTCAGTGATACTTCATAATTTATGTAACTTAATTGTAACTTTATTGTAATATTACTCCTGTATCTCCAAAATCCAGGATTGTGGGGTTTGGCTATAAATTGTATTTAGATCCACATAGTTTGTGTAACTTCAGGTCTACCTTTGATTGTATAAATGTACCTTTGAATGCTTCAGCTTCTCTGCTTCACGATGGACATCAGTGAGAAGTGTATTAGCGCGCCGAACTGCTCAGAATCGGAATACTTCTATGATCCTGGAGGAAATTGTTTAAGGATTCCTGTGTGTCCGCAGAGAGGCAGCTGGAGAGAGGCACTGTGCTGCGTGAGATCCGAGTCATTGATCACGTCACAGGGAGCACCCCACCTGACCTGGCAAACAATCAGACACTCACCCATACAGGCCCCCCAGGAGACGAAGCAGAGAGCTGGGGGACTGCAAAGGGGAACAGGCAGGGGGGCATGCCCCCCCAGGCTCCCGCAGGCAAGACATTCAAATATTTTCATGGAAAATGCTTTAATTTGGCATGTCAGATATGTTGGATGTAACTTACAGGGCATCTCTTATTTCACTCAATCACTATTTTGTGATATAATGTCTTTATCACAGTAGGTGAAACATTTTCAGTGTTTATTATGAATAATTAATTTCAGTAAAGAAATACAGGCAGCACTGATAAAGGACCAGTCAGAATAAGCAAATGTTACCGGTGATGATGCGGTAACAGCCGTAACGGTGTGTGCCCAGCGGGACGGAAGGGCAGCCGGCGCGCAAGAACCACCTTCACACCAGACCAGCTGGAGCAGCTAGAGAACGTCTTCAGAAACACACACTACCCTGATGCCTTGACCCGAGACCTCCTGGCCACACGTACACAGCTCTCTGAGGGCCGAGTTCAGGTACGTAAGGGGGCAGGACGCCTACATCCAAATGAGAGGCTTTGTAGTTTGCAGGCATTTTAATACATGTCCACATACTTTTTTTCTTAGACTCTTTCAATCATATTTCTCATTCTACTACAATGATTACATATTTAAAGATGCTGACTTGCATAAACAGTTAGTGTGGAAGGATGGAAGGATGAAGGGATGGGTGGATAAAAGGTTAATAAAACAGAAGTGTATGTCAAAGAATCAGCTGAATGATATTACAGTTATAGAAGATGAATGGGGGAGAATAATGACACATATCTAATGACACACAAAGATTATACACATAGATAAAGGGCAGTCATTGTTTTTTGAATGCTGTGTGCACTTTGGACTAGTTAAATCCAATCTAATCCAAAAGCTAAGCTTCGGGTTCTCCAATTACTATAAATGTAATGAAATGTTTATATGTTGAATCTGGTAACTCGGTCTCCACTGTGTGTGTGTGTGTGTGTGTTTGTGTGTGTGTGTGTGTGTGTGTGCTTGGGTATGTCTTCATGCAGAATAGAAATGATGACGTTAACAGGCACTTGACCCAACCCTCATGTCAACCCGCTGCAGATCTGGTTCCAGAACCGCAGAGCAAGATGGCGGAGGAGCGAGGCCAAGGGCAACCCAGGCGATGAAGAGCTCGCAAAGGACGATCCAGTGTCTGAATCCGCACCTATCTGTAGACAAGTTAGTGAAACTCACATGTCCTATGTATGCTGACTATAGCAATTATTTATATTAGTTTCCATTGATACTCAATTATCATGGCTGTATTGATTTAGTGGCCGACAGTGAAGTGATGTTTTAAATCCATCTTTCTCCGTTCTACACAGAACAGATGCTTTTGTCCGCCTTCTCCTTGTGGCCTGCTACCTTGGTCCATTCCCTTCGCCCACAAGACTGGTATCCTGGACTTAGCCCTACCCCCTGGACACTTCTCCCACTGCACCTCTAAGCTCCGCCCACCTACCATAATACATCCACTCCCCCTGCCCCCCATGCACACCTCAGTTAGCCCCTCTGTGACCTACCCATGGGTATGCTTCGATGTGATTGACTCCCGCTGGGGCACAATGCGAGGTGTGAACTATTGATCTGATCATCGTCCACATGCATTGCAACACTGCACACAGCTAAAATGAAGTTTCCATGTTGACGATGCTGAATCATTATGAGTGGCAATTTCCATCTATGTCTCGATTGTACTGCATCGCTACATGCCAGTGTTTGTCTTTGGTCAGCTGTGTTTAAGTGTCTGAATCAGATAATAACATTAAAATAACAATTGGTGTGTTTATCTGAGGTCCAGGTAAAGCTCAAATTACATAGTTGTTTTTGTGAATAAATATGAATTTCTAACCTTTGTGCATATAAGTTTATTAGGAATGTAAGTTGATTAACTGATAATTAAGACAAATTGGACAGGCTGAGAGAAACAGCTAGCATTGTTTAAGGTGCTACTTACATTGTCATTACATAGCAAAGACTGCAGTGAAGTGCATTTATTGTATCATATCATTGATCGACAGATGTTCTACTGGTTATGGCGGCTGTAAATGCCAGTTCTTGACAAAATGTCTAATTATTGCTCAATGAGTTTATGAGTCTATATAGATACATTTCTCCTTTATCTTAATTCGGAGGTTCACCGGCCGGTCAGCCACGGCTTGGAAATGTATGCGAAACAGGAAGTTCCTCCAAAAACATCTCCTGTCTGTCGTGTCCCCAGGCTGTGAGTTTTCTGGGATCCTCTAAAAGTCTGCGTTGAAATTCTGTGAAAAAAAAGTACTTTTAAAGAAGAAGTCTTTTAAACTGCTCTATTTCAGTTTCACAGTTAACTAACTGTATTTAACCTGACATAAAGGTACTTAACTGTGTATGTTAACTTTTTCATCATTAACATTTATGTTGGTGTCAGTTTTCCTTCCATCTATCGATACCTAATGTAGGCTTACATTGAGATGTTTCAGTCTTCTGCCCCACCACAGCTATTCTATCCTGTTCAGCACCGATTACAAGGCCGTAAGCATTTTAAACCTCATCCTACAGCAAGTTGTTGTGAAAGATATTTGACAATTGACTATGTAGTCATATCAGTGACTTTCACCTCCCACAGAAGAAGAAGTCCATAGAACAAGGGGTGAAAACTCATGGACAGGAGCGTGTCAACACATTTGATGCACTGTACACCTGTCCATTCAGATTCAGGTCAGAGACATTTGCGAAGAAGTGTGTACGCAAAGTTTGTCGTTACTTCCTCATTGCTTATTCCTTATTATCTACGTAAAGGGCATTTGTTAAAGAAGTGCTTGGGACATGAAATAAGGAACCAGAGTTTGGCATGACAGATTTCCGCTTCAACCACATGTGTTAATTTTTGCTTTCCCAACCTGACCTTGTTGTACTGATAGTAACACTGGATTGCACGTTACGGTAATGTTCTGACTGAACAGGGCCGGCCCACTGTGACGTTACCGTTATTTAGGCTACACTAAGTGTGATATTTCACTACTTTTCTTGTAAAACAGATGCTAGCTAGCTCGTTACCAGGTAGATACCCTATGTTACCTTAATGTTTTTAATATAGGTGAACTAACAAAATCTGTTGTCTGCTGCTTATGCCTCACCATAAGCTCACCCTGGGTGCCATGACACCCTGGGTCTAAATACGAGTGGAAATGCGGTATATCTATGGCAGTGATGACTCGAGTAATACATCGACTGTTCCAGTGAATTCTTGTTCACCTTTCTTTACAACGCCGGTCTTGCCTTGACTCCAACTTCACCCCTGCTTTTATCTCTCTTTACAACCTTCTAATGGTCCACGCACTATCAAATACTTATCACGTACATCCCAACATCCTTTGAGAAAGCAAATCAATTAAAAAGGTTTATTCACATCATATGTTTTATTGCCATGCACAACATCGTTTTAAATGTAACGTTTTAAATTACATGTTTTTCTTGAAATGACAAAGGCTTCTCAATGTCTCTATGACAAGCTCCCGGTTTAGGGAGCGTCCACGAAGTTCATACGATTAAGTAAACAGATCATAAACCAGAAACTCCCTCCGGCAGACACACAACCTGAATGTTCATGCGTATTTACACGCACGCACAGACAATGGCTCACGTACTTGTGCACACACACACACATATTCTCCATTCATTTCTATGGAAAAAACCCTAATCCCAACAATGACCCCCTACCCAGTCCCAACCTTAACCATAAGTAACCAAACAAAATACGGGACTTTTGGCATTTTTACTAGGTTGTTTGCATTGAGGGAGGAGGGGGTGGCATAGTGGTGCCCTGGTTAGCACTGTTACTTCATACCTCCAGGACCAGCCAGGGTTCCACGTGTGTGGAGTTTGCATGTTCTCCCTGTGCTGTCGTCGGGTTTTGTTCAGGTACTCTGGTTCCACCCCCACAGTCCAAAAACTTGCTGAAGCTATTTGGAGTTACCAGATTACCCATAGGTGTATGTGTGCACCCTGTGGTGGGTTGTACCCCCATCCTGGGTTGTTCCCTGCCTTGCTCTAGACCCCCCACAACCCTGAATAGCAGTATCCAAACATCCAAGTAACAAGCAGTATCCAAAAATGGATGGATTATTGCATTTGAATTTTTATATAGAAATTGAGTTTCCCCTTGTGTGGATCAAAAAATTTGGATTAAAAACCATTTGACCTCATAATGTAATATACCCCCCCCCCCCCACACACACACACACACATCACACTATAACACATGTTGTAGTATAAGCATGTTTTACCCAATCAAAATAATTCAGGGATTGTCAGATGCAGTATATCCCTTAAATCTTCTAACTTGGAGCTACACTGTTATACAAAGACAATACAACTAATTTAATTTTAGTGTTATTTCATATTATTTAAATTATGTTCGGAAATACTGAGGAAGTAACCTGTAGTATTAACAGCACACATACTCGCCCTAGGACAAATGTGATTAGCACATAGTAGTGAATGACTCTTGGTTGAATAATAAGTATTTACACATGTATAATGAACGTCAGGATAATAATGTAATAGTACAAACTTGCAGTAAAATATATTTAAAATTACTTGGTAACGAAAGTGCTCTAAATCCAACGCAGAATATCGGTATCGATTCGGGACACTCACTCCGTTTCAGATGCGGACTCTCTCTCTCTCTCTCTCTCTCTCTCTCTCTCTCACTTGCCACAATCTGCTTGAAATGCATCAGATTGCGTTCAGATACAAACCATCAGGCACAACTGATAGGTGGGGAAATATGTCAAATTACGATATTTATAACCAGACATGGGAAACGTTAGAGATGAGCGCCATATTGTTCGTCCACGTCAGCGCAGACCGAGTACCTGTCTTAAAAAGTAATTATGAAACCACCACAGTCACGAGTAATATTGTTTTATCTCATTTCGTTTATTGGTAATCTACATCCATTACAGTCGAAGCTGTATCTATAATCCAAAGGAAAGCGGCCTACACTTTTAGCGCTGGATTATATATACATATATGGTCGATTTTCGTGTATTTTCCTAGCTTGATAAATTAATACAACACTTCAGAAAAGAAACCGCTACTAAGACGTGTATGTTTGTAGAGTTTTTTTGTGCAGTAATAAAATAGGATCATTTATGTGAGGTTCAGACTTTCTTTTTTATTATGTATTACACTAGGAATTAACAAGCCATTAGTTATGGTTGTAATTAATATTAATTATAGTAGTTTAATATGTATTTTCAATAATATATTAGAGCCAATCAGGGCTGTCCTCTCCGGCGTTAACTAGCCAGATGCCTCTGGGACTGACGTCAGCAACCCAAGGATGGAGGCAGAGTTGTGCGTCTAGATTTCAATCTATCCGAAGAGATGGCGTCCAGTTCCCCATGAATAAGCAAAAAAGAAAAAAGAAACGAAAAAAGGTTCGGAAATTGAAGTTAAAGGAGAGGACGCAGGAAGGGAAATGAACGCACATTTTAAACAATATATTAAATAAATATAGCCGTATCTTGTCCAGGGGATATCGCATCTTGGGGTTGAAGATAAATATGGGATTTATGTAATTGTTAAGCATCACGGTTTACATCCGCGCTTGAAAGGGACCGGGGTAACGTTTGCTTTAGTGTTTTTTTTTTTTCTTTTTGCCTCCGCCTCTCTGTCTAACCAACGCTGGGACGGCGAGACAGAGAAGGGGCGATGGCTGCAGGGGGAAGATGTGGGGAAACCGTGGATCATTACCGGGCAGAGGTGGAGCGGCTTACCCGGGAGCTTGCGGAGGCGAACCAGGAGAAAATCCGAGCGGCGGAATGTGGTCTTGTGGTGCTGGAGGAGAACCAGGCTTTAAAGCAGCAATACGCAGATTTGGAGTCGGAGCAGGAGGCGCTGAAGCAGGAGCTGGAGCAGTTACAAGAGGTAGTGTCCTCTACCCATCACTGCTGGGGTCGATGCTCAAGTATCGCCATATGACAAAGAAATATACACCGATTCAACTCAATTAAATCAGTATAACAAATATGATTCCAACATATTGTTGGGCGCCAGTGCGTCTCTCGCCAGCCGCAGTATTAATTAATCAATAAATTTGATTAATATGACATATGGAATATGGAATATGACATAACATTGCATTTAATATGAGTAAATCGCAGTTGGAGTGCATTAAGTAATAATTGCTTATTTGATACATCATTTGACAAAGTTTACATGGACTGCACATCACTGATGCAATATGCCGAAGAGAAGCCACGCATTTGTATGCGTACAACCCATCGGGAGAGACGCATGGCACCTCCCGTTTGCGTGGCCTTTATACCCGTGTAAATAAGCTTTTTTTGTCCGCTGGAGTCTTAATGCATAGTAAATCCTGAGTCCACAGTTTTTCTGTCATCGGCATTACACGAATTTCCCATTAGTCTTGCGCTCAGATCAGGCGTCATAAGCGAGAGGTCAAGCAAATTCAAGCTGTCAATTCGGCAAGATGAATTTAAAAATGCCTGAAGTCTAACTCAGGGAGAACGATTCTTCTCACTTTAAGCTTTTCCTAGCCTGTGCTCATGTTCAGCTCGTAGCTTTAAATCCTTTTGGGGAGCAGGATCAGAACGATACCGCAGGGGTGTTGCTGGGTAGAAAATAGTCAGAAAAGTAACCAAACCAGGATAATCATTATCTTTATTTTCTATCACTTTTATTTATAGTTAGGTTTATATGGGGCCTTTTTCAATCGTAGTTTCCCAATTTAACGAACCCATTAAAATGTGAGTTGGCTAAAGGAACCCCGAACCTGAATTGGAGCAGCTCCCATATTTTACAGTGTTTGGTGCATTTCCATGAAATGTCATTGCTTGAATGATAGTGCTGTAGCTCCTGTCCCATTTGTGTGGAATTCTGGTGGGCGCCCTTCTTCTGCTGCTGTGACTCTTGTGATATGTGCGCTTTGTGTGGTATTATATGATGCAGCTTGATATCCTAGCACAGATAGTGCAGGGCTCAGGACCCTGAACCGGGAAACGACTTTGGTCACATAGGATTGACAGAGAGAGTGCATCTGCAGAGAGTCCCAGGTCTCCGTGCTTCCTCTCCATTTTCATTTCAGCCCTCTGTAAGCTCTCTGACCCAGCCACAAACATGGATCAGTTGACTTTTTTTAATAAATGTTCTACACAAAGCAGTAAAGAAAACATACCTTGTTATGTTGAATAATAGTTTGATATGTAAGTGGCATGTTCCAGGGTGTATCAATAATCTATTGTAGGACCCACTGCTGGAAGCAGTGTATTTTGGGCAGTTTGTTTATAATCTTTTGGTCACATGCCCGGATTAGTTTTCAGAGCTTCATTTTTACCGCACCTCTAACCAAGCCAGTCTCCCGGTCTCCATTTTGGCTCGGTTCTGAAGAGGGAGAAGCGAGTGAGCGAGCTGGATAAAGTGGAGGAAACGCGGCAGCAGAAGATTTTAGAGGGGAGCCTGAAGGTGTTAGTGTGAGCAGAGGAGCGTTCAGACAAAGGGGGGGTGGGGGATACATCCCGAGTGAATCCGCATCGGTGCTGGTCGATACTGAGAAACATTCAGTCTGATTCAGATTTACTCTGATTACCTTTGTAAATCTGTGTTTGTGCTGAGAGGGTGTGGTTGAAATAAGCTCTTAAGTTAACGTTCCTGTATTAGTAAATTGTCTTCAGTTTACAGTCTAGCAAGGACAGGAAGTCAATGTCAGAGCAGCTCGAACACTGACCTCAGCCTTACAGTCCATACTTGTGATCTAGACTGGGTCTTGGTCCTACACAGCTGTGCATTGTGGGTAACAGGCAAATTCTTTCATCCATTCACCCAGAAATGCTTATCTTATACAGGATCACAGACACAAGTCAGGTAACACCCTGCATGGGATGTCAGATTAATAATTAGTATATTGCCACAATAATGTATTTAATTAATATGCTTTTTGTTTTTTTGCTGAAGCAGTAAAATTTCTTAGTAATATCTGGATTATAAGTGACTAAGTTTCATTTATAAAAGTTAGTTCTTTTGCCTGTTTGTTTTTCGCAACCATGAATTTTTCCTGCAGCCGTTTGCATCGCTGGTTCAAGTCTTTCCATTAATATTTAATGTGTTTGTGCAGTTGATTTGTCAGACAGCCTGCATAATGATCATCCGAGTGTTTTTGTTGCGTGTTCTGTGAGCACCATTAGATCATGGAGACCTGTCACGCCCGGCACATAGATGTCATTGAATACCACCTTCCTGTCTGCACCCTTCAAATCTGCACAGAGTAGAGGACAGGATGACTGCTGACTGCACACTTCCGTCAAGGTCATTATGGGAAAGTAAAAAGCTGAAAGCAAACCCACGCCTGAAGCTTAATAAGACGGGGCTGAATAAAGTGGAGGCCGTTAATGTGAGGATGGCAGGGAGATACCTTCCTGTGAGCATCCTCAGCAGAGCCAAGAACAATACACAAGAACAATAAAACTCTCCCAGTGAGCGGGGGAGCTGCTATTTCTGCTCACGTAACAGATGCAGTCACCGAAATGGACAGCAGTGACTCATAAAGGTGCCAGGAACAGAACCTCAAAGCATTATTCACGGAGATTTGGAATACTTTCATTTTGAGTCTGTTTTGGTCTTCTCACTTTCGTCTTAAATTTAAAGCAGAAATAGTTTAGGAACTAAAGCAAGATGCACCGATTGAAAACTCTGAGCTCTGTAGCTGATAGGTGTTCCTGGTTTTGCTCAAATCATATAGGGACTGGGGGGGATTTTACTTTGATCACACTGTTATTCTGTTTAAAGCTCTTGATTAACAATACATTTCCACAGTATGAGCTTCCATGCCACTAAAACTACTAGGAGAATCGAGTATTATTTGAACAAGCCAAGTGGATTTTTTACCTAAAAAATTGTTTGTATACCTGCCAGTTCCCAAAGTGAAACTGAAATTGCTGATTCGACCCTAACCTCATCGTTGTGGGGTTTTGGGAGGATCTTTCTGAGAGTGAGTCTTGCTGACCGTTTGCACAGAAATGTCTCTTGAATATTTTTAGTAGATTACGAATGGAGGCAAGCTTGTTCAATAGGTATAACTGGCCGGACAACAAGGGGCGAGATGCGATTTCCCCTTAGTCTGTTTACTGGGCTCCGTAAGGTGTTACAGCACCAGTGCTGAATGTATTTTTCTCAATCAGAGGCTTTGTATGTAAATGTCCTGTCACATTCATGAGAGATCAAAGCTCTCTGTGGCAGTTTTGTTCATGCAATTAATTAAAATCTTGTCTCCTGATGCCTCATTATGGTAAATTCTGATTCGTTTGCCTCCGCAAAGGGTTGCTGCGTAAATCCAAAGTCAGGCAGTTAATATCATGCCTTTCTGAAAATGGGTGATGTATCAATTACCAGTTCAGTCCTCAGTGTAATTACCATGCCGTGGGCCCCCAGCCATCAGCTGTGACAAGTCCCCACCCCTTTTTTATGGCACCAGTCAAACATCTTTGTTTCACTACCACTTTTAAATGGGGGGTGATCTATTGATTCAGGGCAGATCTGCCAAATGATGGGAGGAGCTATTCAGGATTGTTTACACATGCTTTTTTTCCCTGAGTACATAAACTGGTGTTTTTAGTCAGTTCACTCTAAGCCGCTGGCCATTATGAGGGCAGATTGAGGATCCCTGGTACACAGATGGATTTCCGTCACTCTTGGTCGCTTTTCTTGGTGGCTTCCCAGCATCAGCAGTGGGCTTCATGAAGCAGACAGGACGTAGGCTGGTGCCATGGCGATGTCGGCATCTTCTGTTAGCATAGCCCACATACAGCTGGTTTGACAGGGAGAGGGGGCAGAAACACTATGAATTGGGTTCACTTTCAGGTCAGGAAAGCAGGAGCCACATTGTGGGAGCCAGGGCCTTGTGACCCCGCCCTGATCCTCAATGCTACCTTTCCAGGCTAATGCTAATGAGATGACAGGCACTACACTGTCTGTCCAGAAAGCCAAAATCCAGACCAAGATTTTGTTTCAGCCAACCTCTTGAATATAACGAGCCACAGTCACAGAGTACTCAACTGGTTGGCTGAAACAAACCCATCCCAAATCCTTACTGGGATTCAGCCGTTATACCTCACCCCTCAACACGTCTTACTGGTTTCACACCAGCTTGGGACTGGGATCCTTCTTCAATTGTAAAAGGTGGAGTAAATCCACGGGCCCCAGTGATGCTGATCTAGTTTTCCAGCACAGATCTGGTCTCCCAAAGGTTGCTGGCTACTTTTTCCCCAATGAGATGACGGCTAATGGTGAGAGCGGAGGTCTAATTATTATAACGAAATCCACAGACTTATTTTCCAGAGGAAAGGTCCTGCCTCTAGATAAACCTGACTTCGGCAGCCAGTACTGCTTGGGCTGGATCTGTGTGAGGCACAAACGGCTTTAGTACTTCTGGCCCGTCCATTGGTGGCAGCAGGCAGACCATGTATAGACATAGACTGGTGTGTGTAATGACCACGACTTACCTTGATTACTCTGTTAAAGGCCTTTATTGATGATATTTTTCTACAGTTAAAACTCCCAAACCAGTAACAATATTTGGAGACATGAACATCCCAGACTCCTTCAAAGAACCAAGATAGATTTTACTCTTAGAAAACTGCCTGTATTCCTTCCAAGCCAAAAGTGTAATTGTCGTTCCCTCCATGGGTGGTCTAAAGGAGTGGTCTTGGGGGTCTGCAACCCAGTAGGGGCCCTCAGTGAGGGCTGAGGGGGGGCTACGCAATTTATTTTAAAATTGTAGAAGAAAGAGGACATCGCTGAAGACCTGGGTTGTAGCCTATATTGAATCTTTATGGCATATTGATATATAGGATAACACGCTTCTTTTCTATCAGTATATTGCTATTGTGTGCTGGAATTTGGGTTATATTAAACATTTTGAATAGAAGCCGAGAGTATTCTTTCCTAGTTATGGAGGGGAAAGGTGAGGAATCATTGATACTTAGCTTATTTCATTATAAACCATCACTAAATGTATTTTAAAAAGTTTGCAATATTTTATTTAGTTGAAGACTAATACTTAAAATGAGGCTCCGATTTTTTAGCTCTTTGCCAAATAGGTTTCAGATTCAGATTTTTTTAGTTTTTTTTTTTTAAATCACAAAATGCACATAACAGAATCAGTATCATTACCTCTGTAGGCCGCTCAAACGCTGCTGTCCTAAAGCTTATCCAAGGTGGTAACACTCGGGTACAACCTGGGCAGGATGTTTGTAGGGCACATGTACACACACTTATATGCATATAAACACACTCTGATAGCGTACCTGCATGTCTTTGGAATGCTGGAGGGAGCCTGTCTGGCACAGGGAGACATGTAAACACGCATACACACTCACACATATGTAATACATGACCCACAGGCACACAGACGGACACCCACAGAGCGGAGAAGGGATGAAGCCCCCACCCCTGCATATGTGCCGAGACACGATGCCGCCTGAACTGAAGTCATGCATTAATAAATAGATCGTGAAGGTAATGGAAGAATGAGAAGACAGTGAAGTCATACACGCTAAGTAATGCTGCCGTAAGTTTTACTCAGGACAGCGATCAATGCTTCGGATATTGTGTTCGGAACAGAAAATGATTCAATTCGAATGTGTGTTTTTGCTTGACACTGTTGAGAAACGATGATGATTCACCATTTTGCACAATGTGGCTTTTACTGCTTTTCGAGGCAGAGAGTTGTGTGGTGGCTAAGAATGTACAGATGTAACCTAAGGGATTCCCAAGAGGGACGCTGCCCTTATGTTCTCAAAAATTATCATTAACCTCAACTGTTTGTATAAAATATCAAGGTATGTTTTTGGGTAAAACCTTTATTGGCTCAGCTAAGCACCCAAACCCGCGTCCCTGGTCCAGTAGCCCTTCCTGTTCTCGGAACGGGACCCGCATCCATCCGCCGTTGTTTGAAATCTCTCCTTTGCACCTTGTCTGAAGTCAGTTTTGTCTCCCACACACGAATATGTATTGCAGTACTATGTTTGTGGGAATGCAATTCACTGGCTGAACTGAATAATTTATGAGCAGACTGGCTGTAGTAGCCGGTGCAGCAGAGGAAGATGTTTCAGTGTGTCCTGGGCCGGTAGCGACCTTACGCTGCCCCAAGGAAGGCGGACAGAGTGTCCGAGCCACCAATCTGCTGCGATGTCATCCTCAAGAGCTCTCTGCTCTGATGGGGCCAGGGGTCTGTGCAGTTTCTCCTCTTCCTCTGTAATGGGAAGGTGGCAGACAGATTCCAGCACAGAGATGAATTCAATGCTGGGCACTGATGACTGACTGACTGACTGACTGACTGACTGACGGACTGACGGACTGACTGACTGACTGACTGACGGACGGACGGACGGACAGATAGATAGATAGATAGATAC
>JAODJX010000065.1:20449839-20461710 GCA_026776945.1 Isichthys henryi | reverse complement strand
GGTGGCAGACAGATTCCAGCACAGAGATGAATTCAATGCTGGGCACTGATGACTGACTGACTGACTGACTGACTGACGGACTGACGGACTGACTGACTGACGGACTGACGGACTGACTGACTGACTGACTGACTGACTGACGGACTGACGGACTGACGGACTGACGGACTGACTGACTGACTGACTGACGGACGGACGGACGGACAGATAGATAGATAGATAGATACTTTCACATATACAGATTACTTTTAGCAAGCAAGCCCACTCTTTCTTCTCCTATAATATTACCGTCCCTGGGGAGGGCTGGGCAGCCAGTTGATCTTGGCCCCCCAGAGGCCTTTTTTTCTCCCTACTAGGGAGTTTTTAGTTCCTCTCCTCCGTTGTCATGACTTTTTCTTTCTTTCTCTCTCTCTCTCTCTCTCTCTCTCTCTCCCTCCCTCCTTTTCCTTGTTTTCATATTATTCTGTCTTGTTGATATCAAAACACACCCATATAAAGTGCCTTGAGGTTACTCTGCTGTGAAAGTGAGAGGGTACCACATAAAATAAATTGAATTGAATTAAGTAGATAATTAATTAATCCCTGGTGGAAAATTTCGGAGGTACAGCAGCAAACAGAAATACAAAATAGGGACAAAGGCAGTCAGTCAGCTTAGACAAATTAAGCATAGATTGGAAAGATAGGAAATTATACATAAAAAATGAGGAAGTAAGTCTTACTGTGTCGAAGTAATAAATACAAATGTGCAAAATATCTCTGATGTAACAATGGTGCCCTACGGTGACCGCATAATGCATTACCTCATTACCTGGGCGCCGGCAAGACCTGTGCCAGCTCTCATCCATCCTTTCCAACAGTCTGAGAGATGGCGTGGGAGCCTTAGCTGGGCCACAGACTGGGACTCTTCACACCAAGTACAAACACGATGGTCAGACTTGGAGAGTCAGCAAAACACTGAGTTGGCATGAGGCTTTTACTTCTTGGGTAACCTGAGTCCCTCTGCGTGATCTTAAGCACTTCTTCTTCTATTTTCTGTGCACTAGAACAACAGAGGTTTTCACGTGTTCTGCAGCCTTGGAAAAATGCAAACACATTGCCTGTCGCTGGCCGGCTGCATGCATGTAATATTGATGAGATGTTACTGCGGGCTTGGATCTCCTCGTGGTTCTGTGGAGCCATAATGGCTGTTTGAGGATGTGTTGATGAGAGCGGGAGCCTCGGTGATGCTGTGATCTCTCACCTTTTATTTTCGGAACTGCGGTTGGTTGTTAGGGCAGATGACGGTGCCAAATTTAGGAGCACAGGATGCAGAAGAGGACGTGTCATGAGTGTTTGCGAGTGGTGAATAAAAGCAGAGTGAATTCCACTGGGCAGGAAATAAAACACAGCTCATCCTGCAGGGCAACAGAGGGACTGCGATTAAAGGTAGATAACTGTCATTCTTATTTACCACTTTGAATCATATTTCCAAGTCAGGGCAGGTTCACACAACCGTACAGCATCCAAACATGTTTGGGGAGAGTTTTGCTTGAGTTTTGTCTTTGGATTCTTAGTGCCAGGTTACTGCCTGGCCCGTTCGGTTTGGGCTTGTCACCCAGTGTCACCGTGAAAATGTGTGTCACAGCAGTGATATAAAAAGTGCTGTTTGGCTGCACCAGTTTGAGCTGGGGGACGGCTGGCATTAATTTGTCTGCACGGCCTATTAGCTGGGACTCAGCCGGCATTGTGAGATTTATGGGGTGCTCCCGGGCTTAGAGAAGCCGTCTGAATGCCTGACTGGTTATGCTCCAAAGCACCTTACAGAGTGATGTTCCCGCTAACAACATCTAAGTCTCTCTCTCTCTGCCTTGCGTGCCTTTCATGGTGGGTCCCCTCCAAAATCCTGCCATCCTCAATACATCTTGACTTCATTTCTAATTGCCGCAGGGGTGTATATAGGGACAGGGCCACTGGGGCACCGGTCCCATATGATTGGCCTTCCTCCCGTCACTCAACGATTCAAAACACATCATTGGCTAATGACAGAGTTTGCACGCCTGGTTGAATTATGGCCCTGCTCATGCCCAACAACTTAAGAAATCCTCGAATCTGTCCTGAATTGCCGACGGAGTTTACAGGGAACATTCTGTGATTCTATGAATCCTGAACCTGTCATCTTGTTCCAAGAAGACGGGAGGTATCACACACACAAATTTTCCCTTGACCCCTAAACTCTTTTCCCTGCCTGCCTCTGACATCGCTGCGACGGTAACGACGAGCTTCCCAGCTCCAGGACCCGGTGAAGGCAGATGCTGTACAGTAAAGAGAAAATGTGTATCGATTTACTCCTCCTGTTTCAGGACCTATTTATATACTGCGATACTATGTATGCCCTCTAAACAGGCATCGACAAAACACACAAAACTCAAGTCCTAGCATATGTTTCTAAATATTTTAGATTTTCTAAGATGCTGTGAACCAGTTCATTGTTATTATAACTCCTGTTTCCTTCAGTAGCTTTGTGGCTTGATGTTACTTTTATGTCATTGGTTGGGCCACCCTGCGGACTGCGTAACCTGGACGACCTTCTCCTGATGTGTCATCAACGGTTCTGCCATCGGCTGTTGACTGTCCTCATTCAGGGAGCCCCTCAGAATACAAATGGGTACCTACTGACCTGTGTCTTTACCTCTTGGGAGGAGGGGGGCTGCGAGTGAGAGTGGTTGATGGGAAACCAAATGCTCACAAGCGAGAGGAGGAGAGACCATGCCGGGCATTTGACAGAAACAAAAAGCTGCTGATTGCATCCTTGACGACTTGTAATCAGAGTAGAATTTATGAGAACAGAGTAGGAGCTGAAAAAAATGGTATCATGCAGCAAAGTGAACAAAGGGAGGTGGAGATGGTTACCTTGCCCTAGACTGATTCTGTCACCTGTGTCCTGCTTTCCCCTTGTCCTTCTCTTTTGTACTTCTGCTCTTGGTCTACCTCCTAATCCTGGTATAGGTTACTGAAGTCCATGTTGCTAATCTTGGTCATCAGACAATGCCTAAGGAGATGTGGGATTTTTTTTCTTTTCAAAAAAAGGTGTTTTCTGCAGTTAAAATGGTTCTTGAAGAAGAAATTCTGATTCCTGGGCCCTAGGGTCAGTATTTATTGATACCTTTATTCAGTAGCTCCAGTCGCAGGGTGACGAAACTAAGATGCAAAGGTTCTCATTTGGAGAATGTTTGTTTTATGTTGTAAACCATATGCTTTGCTGACATGCAGGCTGGGTGCATTTTCTGCAGTGACCTCACCATCAATGCAGCTGATATCACAGCCGACTCATCTTTCAGAACAACAACAACTGCATTTTAGAGAAGAGTTGAATTGGACGGAGGTCTTGGTGTCCATAGCAAGATGCATTATCATTATCGAGCCTAAAGTCGTAGTGTTGAAATTGCTTTTGAGTGATCAGGTTGATTCCTTTGAGTTTCTGTTGTGTCTTTGCTCAGTAGAGAAATGCTTCAAGACAGAAGATTTTCATAAAGGATTGTGTCCGAGTCACAGTTTTGGATGGTCTTTGGGTAACAAATGCAGTGTTGAGGGAGGAATTGATGCAGCTTGTGTCTCAAAGTTGGAATGAAGGACATGAAAAGACCGAGGCTCGGCTACCAAATCAAATCTGGGTGGAAGTGTTGGTCGCATGGTGTGGGGGTTAGTGCTGACATCAGCGCTGTGATTCCATAGGACACCCAAGCTTCCCTCTGGGCCAAGGAGACAGAGTACGGGCAGCATTGAGTGAACGTGCATGTAAGGCTGCCAGGAGGGGGTGGAGTGTGTGTGTATGGGGGAGTCGCAGTTTTGACCCTCTTGCCGTCCCTCTGCTGCCTTTTTTGTCATTGCGCTTATGCTCTGCTTTTAATTACACCCCCGAGAGCGACTGCCGACAGCCAAACGTTAATAACCAAGCCTGTCCCTGCCAGTCCGCCTGTTTACTGCGGTCTGCTAATGCTTTCATTCCACCATGGAGAAATCCATCAAGTGCGTATGGCCACGTCACGCATGGACTTCCCACTCGGCTATTTAGCTTTGCTATCACAAATTATCTTAGCACAGTTAGCTAAGCTAGCTCGAGCAGTCTAGTTCAGTTCAGATTGTGGTTCCCACTGTGGCCCTGGGGGATGCTGTTCTCGGATGATGGCCAGCTGAGAAGACCACACACGTGTAATAAATCATGGTGTCGTTAGGCTACGAAAACCAAAGGGGCATTGTATGCAGGCTTGTATGCAGTACGGGTCATGCTTATTATCCATTAACCGTTGGGTGTCGAAGGATCTCTTAAAGCAAAAGGTTCAAGTAGTAGGTGTGGACCAGCTCTGAGTGTGGCGTCTGCATTTTTGGAGACCTCTGTCCAGGGTGCTGAATGGACAGCCAATAGCACTGCTGCATTGCAGAGTTATAGACCCAAAGCCATATGGATTCAGACACCAAGTGTAATGCTGAAGTAGGGTAGTCTCTGTGTTACAAACTTTTAAGAACTAAAAATATTACTTTTATTTGTTGACCGCCTCATTAAACAGGGCTTGGGATTTGACTGCATAGGCAGAGACGGTGGGAAGGGTTATTCATCATCAGCTTAATCGATGAACGTTATGCTCGGTCTAATTAGACTTTGTAGTGTGCAGTTATAGTTCCTGCCCTTCGTGCCAGTAATGGCATTGGGAATACAGACTGATTTATGGGAGGTTGGACCTTCATTTTCCATGGCACTTTTGGAAGTCACCTTGCTGCGAGACACAGTCCAGTGGAAGGGAGAAGTCTTGGCTCAAACCAGAACCAGAATCCCTCCGGTAATGCAATGCGAAGACAAACTGTTTTACAGAAACCTGAACCTTCATTTCACGTGGAGTTTTCGGAAGTCGCCTCACCCCAAGACACAGTCCAGAGCAGTCAGAGCCAGAAGTCCGCAGGTCCATCAGAGCTTTGAGGCAACATGCAAAGCAGTCAGGGTGTAATTTTGGAACAAGATGCTTTAAGAGGGACTCAGGTTCTTGCAGCCCTTTGGGATCAATAAAGTTCCTTTAATTCTTAAGTGCCATGTTTCAAGCAGCCGGCAGTTGCAGCCTCATTGTGACGGTTTAAAAACCAGCTGTATCTGGTTTAAGGCGGCCAGCTGTATATGCACAGTGCTGTATATCTCTGTGGTTCCACTATAGGATAATGTGTGTGTAGATGAACTATCACAGTGGGAGAAAGATTAACCCTTTGTGCCTTCTGTGAATGGCCCCCCGACGTCATTTTAGAGCTGCAGAATAAATGGGGATTTAAAGCCCACTTAAAAAATAAAATTCTCCCCTCTAATTTTCACAATGTTTATTCCCTAGACTCTGTTTGTCCAGGCCTGTGATGGGAGTGTTTTTTTTTTTAGTATAATTTATTTTTGTCTGATCATATGGCTCCCAATTTGATTCCCAAGGGAAGGTTGCTTTTCCTTAGTGTTAGATGTACCTTATCAGGTGGATATTTTGAGAACCGCATATCCAAGCAAGATGGTCAGGCCCGACAGACAGAAATGGTGCCAAGGAGATGTGACTGGCAGTCTTGGACACTGACCAAGCTGCCTCCTGATTGGACAATGTTCTGAGCTAAAATGGAACCAAACCACTCCCTCGGGATGTCTTAAAGGGAACCCGGACCGGTACAAAATGAATGTGTAAATTATAATGTTTTGAATGCAGACGGAAAAGTGGCCTGTACAGTTCTGAGGAAGTTAATGTGGTTTCCTTGTGATGAGTAATGATCGCGTCAAGCCAGTCCCACTTCTGTCCTAGCATGGAGCTCAGGTTTAAATCGGGAGGTTGTTTGGGGCGTATAATCCTACTTTTCTTTCTGCCAACTCAGCACCATTATCTGATATCCACCGTTTGGAGAACCTGCAGAAAATCATTAGCGTGTGTTCACTGAGACCATTACATAGGATTGCACAGAGAGCTTTCTGAGTGCCTCATATATACATTGAGTGAGTGCTGTGGTCAAATACCAATCCGCTGTGGAACATTTAAGGCAGAAACGTGTACACACTTTCACAGAAGTGGCCGTCGGCTCCTAACATCATTTCCAGGTTGCTTCCAGTTCAGATTCTAGTCGATTCTTAAGTGAATATATTTCTTTTCTGATTCACTTTTCTGTCTAAAGATATAATTTCTGGTGCACAGAAAAACCAGCCTTTTTAGTCTCTATAAAAGACATGTGGCGGTGGTGGGTTGCACAGAAGTGGTCTGTTTTACCTTAATCCGTAAATAAGAGCAATGAAAACGTTCATTACGTGCACATTATATATGTAACGGCTTTAAAATAGCTAACAGTATTCATGTGTTTTCTGCCCAGCCAGAAACTATACTAGTCACGAGACACATTCAGCGATATGTAAAACAAACCTGCGGTCGATTTTTCCAGAAGGTTATACATAATTTATACATTTGAATCCGCCGTAGAAATGCAGTATCGGACAGTCGAAATATTTCAGGTGCGTATTTTTCCTAGACATGTAAACTATGCGCTTATAGAGGGCGTAAGCTTTGTATGGTTCAAGCCAATCGATTGACTATTTTATTTATCGCTCCCTGACTGGGTAAGGAATACCGTGTCACTTGAGTAAATAAAGCTTTTCCATGCGAGACGATATTTATTACGGTGCCATTAGCACACGTATAACGGAGGACTAGGGAAGGAATTCCTGCCATATCCTATCTCCTCTCCTTACTTAGGCCTATTTGTTGCTGAGTGAACTACTGTGCTGTCTAGCGTATGCAATGGCGTCTATAGTTTTAACTAAACGATGGAATCACGCCGCAAACATTTGCCAGTTTACACTTACAGCATGTGTGACGGTGAACGGCAACATTACCGAAAATATTAGTTATTTGTCAGTTTAATCCTTCGACAAACCTGGTAATAATTCCTGGAGTATAGTTAGGGTAACCTGCCCTTAAAATCATTCAGCAGCTTACAATGAGCCGCCCTTGTGGTGGACAATTGCTGCTCTTTCTCCACAGTGAACAATAGTGTCAAGCTCAACGCATGTAACTATGATAAATTACCACTTTAGGAAAATCCTAGAGCGGAAGCAGTGCAGCTTGTAGCTAATTCCGGGCTTCATTATTCCATCTGATGTTGGTTTAATAGGACCAAATAACTAGTAAAAAGTAAGTTCACGGCACAGTAATGATTTGGTTTATTGCATGTTACATGATCATAAATCGGCAAATGCATTATATAATGTAATATTTTGTAATTATTATAGGATACTCATGCATTGTTCAGTGGCACTTTATTTTTTAGAAAAAAAATAAAAAGGATTTAAAATGATAAATTTATAATATGAGGACTTATCTGACCAGCAGGGGTCTCTGTTGAGTCGGGAGAATTCCTGTAAACAGGTACAGATGCACACCAACGCGGCCATCCTGTTTGCAGTAATCCTGGCGTCCCAATGGATCTTTAACCTTCTGTATGCTGGCTCACCTCCAGTTTTGTACGATCTGACCGGATGTCGTGGAGGTGAGAAAGCTGAACTGGTGACAGACGGTTCTGTGAGTTGTTATTCTCTAAGAAAACCCTGCTAAAAGTATCAGTGGATCAGGTGTGACAGCATTATAACTGGATGTTCTCAATCACTGGCTGAAATGTAGTCAAGCTCCGCCCTTTTCTGGCTAGATCAGTTTCTGTGCTTTATGGTGAACGATGGGCTGTCCCCAGCAGACTGTTCAATTCACCACTGTCACATGAGTAGGGTCGAGGAACAGTCATGCCCACAGGTGGACCATTGACACGTCCTTGCATGGTGAGAGTTACGGCAGCTACCAAGACAGACGTCCCTTATAGTGTCAAATCCCTGGAGTTGAAGCTTCATGTCACATTCTACTTACTGTAGGAAGCCTCATTCCTCAGCCTAAAGTGTACTAGTGTTTTAAGAAAAACATCATACTTTCTCCTTGTATCCACCTCCATCTCACACTACATCAAAATAGAACAAACGTATAATAAATCTTGTATGTGCCATTACTGTGCCATTCCTTGGCGGTAACATGAATGTTCTGTTGATTTTTGTGACCCCCCTTCCCCGCCCCCCAGGCCTTTGGACAGGCATACTCCACCCAGCGCAAGGTAGCGGAGGATGGGGAGCTCAATGAGGAAACACTACTGCAGGAGTCGGCGTCCAAGGAGGCGTACTACGTGACCCGTTTGTTGGAGGTGCAGACGGAGCTTAAGCAGAGCCGAGCAAGCGCGTCCAACGCACTGGCGGAGAGCAAGCAGCTCAACGCCCTACTGCAGGAGTTCAGAGAGGTAGCCTGGCCATGCTCGACTTCTGGCATTCCATTCCAAAAGGATGAAAGTTAATGGTACCACTCCTATTATCTTCTTCAGTCTTTTAGAATAACCTGGATCTTATTCTGACCTTTGTGACCTTTGTGTAGGGGTGTGGAATGCAAAGACTCAGAGTATCAGTGTTGGTAAGGAGGCTGTGAGTGCCAGTGCTGATGAAGAAACTTACCAGTGTTGACAGAGGCTCAGAGTATCAGTGTTCACAGAGATTCAGAGTATCAGTGTTGGTAAGGAGGCTGTGAGTGCCAGTGCTGATGAAGAAACTTATCAGTGTTGACAGAGGCTCAGAGTAGCAGTGTTGACAAAGGCTCAGAGTATTAGTGTTGGTAAGGAGGCTGTGAATGCCAGTACTGATGAAGAAACTTACCAGTGTTGGCAGAGGCTCAGAGTATCAGTGTTGGTAAGGAGGCTGTGAGTGCCAGTGCTGATGAAGAAAATTATCAGTGTTGACAGAGGCTCAGAGTATGAGTGTTGACAGAGGCTCAGAGTATCAGTGTTGGTAAGGAGGCTGTGAGTGCCAGTGCTGATGAAGAAACTTATCAGTGTTGACAGAGGCTCAGAGTATCAGTGTTGACAGAGGCTCAGAGTATCAGTGTTGACAGAGGCTCAGAGTATCAGTGTTGGTGAAGAGGCTCAGAGTATCAGTGAGGGTAAGGAGGCTGTGAGTGCCAGTGCTGATGAAGAAACTTATCAGTGTTGACAGGCTCAGAGTATCAGTGTTGGTGAAGAGGCTCAGAGTATCAGTGTTGGTAAGGAGGCAGTGAGTGCCAGTGCTAATGAAGAAATGTTCAGGCTGAAGGCGTTCAGGGTGGCAGCATGCATAGGACTCTGGGGATTAGGTGTTGTCAGCACTGGGTATCTGTGTCATGACCTGCTGGGCTCTCGTTTGCTTGATGGGAGAACAGGAAGCATGGGAAGTCATGAAACATTAATAAACATGCCTGTTCCCACTGTGTCTGAGATCTGTTGTCACTGCAGGGGGGTGCTGAGTGGATCTGGTGTGGGGGAGTTTCCCGGCACGGCTTGTATAGGATACTGCTGGTAGTTTAGGCAAAGAAATAGTAGCTTATGGCACCATCCTTCTGTGTATTGCCTCCGCTGTCCTTCAGTCATTTTCTCTCTTTTTTTAAATATGTATGAAATATAACTAAATGCTTACGGAATGTGAGATCAAAATAATTTTGCTGATATGTTTCACACAAAGTACCGCCTCCTTGTTGATTGTGGACTGGGTCACACCAGAGCATGAACGATAGGTCACTGTGGTCACTTGGTCCAACTGTACCATTTTTGATATAGTCATGCCGTTGTCATACCTGTCATCATTTTTCCAGGGTCTGTCTCTTTAAGAGAGGGGAAGTGAAGAGGCGGAGCCTGGTTTCCTGACTCATCATTGGATGTTTTATTTACACGGAAGCACCGCAGCTAGAGCTCCCCCATGTGTTATGTAATTGTAGCTGATTTTTCAGACTGGCCCAGGCACAGTTATCAGTCATTTATGTATGAATGTGTGTGTATGTACATATAAACACACACACACGTTTATGTATGAATGTGTGTGTGTCCATGTCCTGCGTTGGGACACCCAGGTGCACAGAAGAAGCATTTTATCTTTGCTGCCTGGGATGGGTTCCAGACCTTCGTGATCCTGCACTACATGAGTGGTTGGAAAATGGATATCAACATTTAAATTCGCAGTAGTGTCTAAAATTGTCCTACTATCTTTGCCACCACATTGAGGTCTGCGCTTCCTTTCTATTCATCTACAGTGCTCTAAATTTTGTGGAATGTTCTGGAATGTTCAGGATGATGGTCACCCTGAGAGCCCCACTGGTGTCGCTTCATCTTGGAGAGGCGCCCCCCCCGCTGGATGGCGAGATCTCGCTGAGGTTTATTGCCACCTCTCCTATGATTTTTCCCGTCAGAGTAACGAAATCCTGGAGCTGCAGCAAAGCCGGATGAAGGACGAGATCCGGGAGTACAAATTCCGGGAGGCCCGCCTGCTGCAGGACTACAGCGAGCTGGAGGAGGAGAACATCACGCTGCAGAAGCTGGTGTCCACGCTGAAGCAGAACCAGGTCAGATTGAGCACAATAAACACACACATGCACATGTACTAGGTCTGCGAGGCCCTGGAACCAGTTTATCAGATGACTAGTCCCTTAAATCCAATCCGGTCTTCAGCGACCTACAGACAGTCCACATTTTTGCTCCCTCCCAGGTCCCTGCCAGACGATCCACATTTTTGCTCCCTCCCAGGTCCCTGCCAGACGATCCGCATTTTTTAACTAGGGTTATTAGTTTACTTGACTTGTCGTGTCTTCACATCTTCATGACGCGTTCGGGGACTATTACCCCCTCATCTCATGGTGTCCAGGTGGAATTCGAGGGCCTGAAGCACGAGATGAAGGTTCTAGAGGAGGAGGCGGAGCTGCTGCACAGGCAGCTGGACGAGGCCGTGCGGCTGAAGGAGATCTCGGAGGCGCACCTGGAGGAGGCGCTGGACACGCTGAAGAACGAGCGCGAGCAGAAGAACAGCCTCCGGAAAGAGCTGGCGCACTACAGCAGCCTGAGCGAGGGCGTGTACGGCACGGGTCCCCACCTGGCCCTCGCCGATGCCGAGGACACCACCAGGTGCAACGGACACCCCCGCGGGATCAGCAGGGACTGCAGGTCTGCCGCCCGCAAGGGGGAGACCCTCAATCCCGTGTCGGACCTCTTCAGCGAGCTGAACCTCTCAGAGATGCAGAAGCTCAAGCAGCAGCTCCAGCAGGTGAGTCCGGGCCAGGCTTGGGGGAGCGTAGATCAAGGACAAGGCTGAAGAATTTCCACCTATCAAATAGACTTTTCTTGTTAAAATATGGAACGGAATTTTCCCGTGAGCCTGACCAGGGTAAGCGGTGAGAAAATGGATGGCTATATGAAATTTTCCATTTACGTTGGGTCTAAATACAATAAATTATGCAGAGGGAGTAATGTTTAAGTACAGCTAAGAATAGACACTGCTGCAGTTTGTACAGTTAAGTCTGAATAATGCACAATATTCCCAGATAAAAGAGTTTGTAAAATGCGGAGAAGCAGAGGGCTGGACCATATGGGTTGGACCATGTGGATCAGATGGGATGAGCCAGACCATGTGGTTCTGACCGTGTGGGTTATACCATGTGGGCCGAACCATGCGGGTCATAGCATGTGGTTTGGACAGTGTGGGCTGGCCCATATGGGCTGGACTCGGTTGGCTGGTCTTCACTGCCGGCAGGCATCTGTCGGGTCAATTAGCATTAGCAAGGATGCTATTGCTGGCTCCTTCTCCAGGAGCTGCAGGCACTAAAACCGACGTCAGCGGACCGAAATAGAAAGTTGTTGTCAAGCGATCTGGCGAACGCTGCTGATCTGGGTGGGGGGGGGGGGGGGGTCCCGGTCCCAAAACTGGGTGGGGGGCGTTGGGGCTGTGCGAGGGCGGAGGGCATGGGCTCGATGGACAGGGACCGGGTTGCGAGCTTAGCCTGCGGATGGTGCAGT
>JAODJX010000065.1:20439170-20449829 GCA_026776945.1 Isichthys henryi | reverse complement strand
CCCCGCCCCCTGGCGCGCGCGCGCCCCCGCTGGCCCGGGGGGCGGCCCCCGCCCGCGCGCCCGCGGGGGGGGGGCCGCCCCCCGCCCCCCCCCCCCCCCAGAGCCTCAACTGGATGGTGGGCGTTGCTGCAGAGCTAGGGAGGAGGGACTGGGCTCGATGGACAGGTCACTGGTTGCTAGCTTCAGCATCGTAGTGTGCAATGGACATAGCAGGTGGCTACATCAACAAATGCTCAGTGTGCAGCCCTAGTCTTCAGGAAATTCAGAAATGACCCTGTCAGTCTTAAACGGCTCCCTGCTCGCTTTACCTGATCCTTACTTTGCCGTGAGGCCAAACAGCAGCAACGGATTTTGTGCCGAAAAGACTTTTCCGGAGTCTGGTTTCCACTCTACAGAGGGGAAGGGGAAAAACTGCTGACTCTGGTTCTGCCCGTCGCCGTGCCTCACAACCCATTGCTGCTGAGCCCGTGGGGGAAATACAAGCCCCGCGGACCTCCTTGCCTTTCTTGGTCATCGCCGTGCTCATCTTGCTCGTTTGCCTTTCCTCTCCTGGAACTTTCTCTGTTTATGTACTTCAGGGGCAGGGTCCACATTCACAGCGACGAATCAGAGTGAAGCTCGTGGTCACGTGACTCTGGCAGCCAATGGTAGAGCGCAACTTCTTTTTGTTTAGGTGGGGAGCTGTTTGTAAGACGAGGGGGAGGTGGGGTGGATGTCCCAGGCGGGATGAAGTCAGGTGAAGAGTTCATTCATTCACCTGTGCCGAGTCACTAATGATGTAAAACATTCCCCTGTTTCGTCCCTCATGCCCAGACGACACCCTCCTAGACTCCAATGCCCAACCTAGTATCCACTTATTTCCCTGAAGTTGAAGTTGACCAACCTTCTATTTTTATTTCTCTTCAGTCTCCTCTGGGATAGACTCCCCGTTCCACTCTCAAAAGTCAAATGGTCCAGCTGACTGCCCCACACTGCTCATGGGGGTAGTTTTATACACTCTGTGGCTGTCTATATGTAGCTGTTTAACATTTGTCATGGCTGTCATAGCTGGCTGTGCCCAGCAGGGGGTGTGTGTGTGTTTTGTGACATGTGGGTGGCCTCGCATCCCCCAGGTGGAGCGGGAAAAGGCCCTTCTGCTGACGAACCTGCAGGAGTCGCAGACGCAGCTGCAGCACACGCAGGGCGCCCTGACGGAGCAGCATGCCCGCGCGCACCGCCTTGCCGAGCGTATAAGTGCCATGCGGCACTCGCACTGCGATAAGGAGGCGCGCATGGAGCTGGAGGAGGAGCCTGAGAAAGATGACACCGCTGCCGAGAAGAGCGCCCGCAACTTTGAGGTGCTGGAGTGCAAGTACAAGGTGGCTGTGACGGAGGTGATTGACCTGAAGGCGGAGCTGAAGGGCCTGGAGGAGATGCACGGGCGGTACATGGAGGGTCAGGCGGAGGAGCGGTCACGTGAAGAAGTCCGGCTGTGTGCCCTGGGTGAGCAGGTGGGCCGGCTGCAGAACAGCTACCACGACAGCTGCGAGCGTATCACCAGCCTGGAGGGGGAGCTGCGGAGCACCACAGTGGTCGCCGCTGAGAGCCAAGCCCTTCTTAACGCTGCCCAGGACGAGCTGGTGACCTTCAGTGAGGAGCTGGCGCAGCTCTACCACCACGTCTGCTTGTGCAACAACGAGACGCCCAACCGCGTCATGCTCGACTACTACCGGCAGGGCCGGGCCGCTCGCAGCGGCAGCCTCAAAGGTCCTGAGGACCCACGGGCGTTGCTGTCACCCCGCCTGGCACGCCGCCTGGCTGCCATGTCCTCGGGAGAATTACGCAGCCCCAGCGACTCACCGTCCAAGGAGCCTGCGAGGGACCCACAGCAGGGTAGCCCGTCCCGCAGCCTCGCTGCCGTCGGCCCCTCCTCCACGGCAGAGCCCGGCCTCGACTTGCGCCGGGAGCCCATGAACGTCTACAACCTGAATGCCATTATCCGTGACCAAATGAAGCACTTGCAGCGTGCTGTCGACCGCTCCCTTCAGCTGTCCCGGCAGCGTGCCGCCGCCCAGGAGCTTGCGCCCGGCTTTGACAAAGATAGAGAGGCTTGCATGGAGGAGATCCTCAAGCTCAAGTCGCTGCTGAGTACCAAGCGGGAGCAGATTGCCACACTCAGGCTCGTCCTCAAGGCCAACAAGCAGGTGAGACCTGGCCTGTGGGAGTTACATGTTACAGAAAGCCCCGCCCCCAAAGTTCAGGCTCCTCCCCACTGTGGTACTTGTAAATACGATGGGTGGGTCATTCTCACAAGCTTAAAATATTTTTTTTGTTTTTAAAGTTGCAGCTTTTTAGGTTTATTAAAATTATGTTATTTGTTGATCTGATGTAATGATTATTTACACTTGGACTTACTAAGTCAGAATTCTGAGATTAATGTGTGTTTTTTCTACTCCAGATGGTGGAACCATTTTCCCCAACCTGGTAGTCAAATATCTGACTGCCATAATAGCTTTAAGATTAAATAACACAAACCTAGATAAAATGCTTTTTCTCAACTTTAGTGCATATCACCCCTATAAAAAAATCAATTTGTGTTGAAACGGTAATTGAGTTCAGTGCTCATACATCATTTTTGGTTCAGAATGATGACACAGTGAAACCAGTGAATACATTTCTTGACATGGGCGAAACTTAAATTAACAAGTAGATTTTTACTTCAGAAACCACGACGCTAATTGTGGCTATGAGTCCATTTTGGTTCCCCAGTAAATTACACCAACATTGAAGAGAGAGTAGTTCAAAAGGCCAAGATTGTCTGTCGGCTCTGATATACCGAACATGGATATATTGCTGGAAACACATCAGACATGTTAACTCGTTTGCGATATCGTCGAGGGTGTATACGACCAGAGCGAAGCAGAAACAGCCTCTGTAGTTAGTCTCCCTGTGGACTTGGTGCTGTTGCCAGGAAATTCATTCGTTCGTAATGATTGTTATGAAGCAGCCTGATTTTTGATTTTGTGTTGGTTTTCGTTTTGTTTTTCAAGAACGTCGACAGACGCAAGGCCTTCGGTTTATGACTGTTCCTAATTGTGTTCGTGGTTTTAATAGTAATTTTGAAACAAATTCGGTAACCCTGCATACATGGAACTACCTGTCCATCTCCCCCCCCCCCCCCAACAGACGGCAGAGGTAGCGCTGTCCAACCTGAAGAGCAAGTACGAGAACGAGAAGGCGATGGTGACGGAGACGATGACGAAGCTGCGGAACGAGCTGAAGGCCCTGAAGGAGGATGCCGCCACTTTCTCCTCACTGAGGGCCATGTTCGCCACCAGGTGGGGCTGTCGCCGGCAAAATCAGGGCTAGCCGTAGCCGCGATAAGGAGCCTCACCTCCACGGCCCGCTGTTCCAGGTGCGACGAGTACGTGACGCAGCTGGACGAGATGCAGCGGCAGCTGGCGGCCGCCGAGGATGAGAAGAAGACGCTGAACTCGCTGCTGCGCATGGCCATCCAGCAGAAGCTGGCCCTGACGCAGCGACTTGAGGACCTGGAGTTCGACCATGAGCAGTCGCACCGCGGCCGCGCCAGCAAGGTGGCTAAGATCAAGGGCAGCCCCCCCAAAGTAAGTGCCAGTCTGGCCGCCGCTGGCTTCTCCCCCACAACCCTCACGCCCACCCCTGCCAACACCCCCACTGAGCCGGGCAGCCCACCCTCGCTGGAGGCCCTGCCCTCCCTGTGGACACCCCCGGCACGGCCCCTCCTCTCGGGTCGCGCTCATTGGACGTTAGGCACCCGGATGTTCATGATAGACCCCCACACGTTCAGCGTGGACTTTCGGCCCCGTGTGACCAGTGCAGTCATGGGCTGCAGCCCCAGCCTGGACCTCTGCATGCCTCGAACCCGCAGCGCCGGCTCCGCCCCCGCCTCACCCTACCGCTCGATGGGGGTAGCAGGCCGGCGGTCGGCGCTGTACGCTGCCAGAAATCGTACCCTCGCAGATGTGATTCGCCCCCTGAACCTGATCTCCCCCCCTAACACACCTGGTCGTCATATGTCCCGCACTTACAACGCGGGTGACCCTCCCCACTGACGCCCCCGCAGCATCACAGAGAGGAGGACAGACTGGTTTCCTGTTTCCTGTGCCTACAGTCTCCGCTACTCAGCCTGAATGTACTGTGAGACTCTCTCCTCAGGGATTTATGTTGTCAAGGAGCACAAGTGGTCATAGACTCTGATGGTTGGCTAGCCTGAGGGTTTGGTCTGAGCTCCAGAGAAGCTCCTCGACTGCATATGGAGCATCACCCCGCTCAGTGAAGGGCGGAAGTTTAATGTAGCCCAGAAGCCAGAATTTGAATTTGGAGATCGAACGGCTATGAAATGCATGTGAGAATATGAGATCCTTTGTGAAGATGCGTCTCCTTCTTAACTGAGCAGGATCACTGTCCTGTGTGGACCATTCTTAAAACAAATTCAATTTGACGAAAAGATAGGATAGTCTTATCGGATGAGATGATAGAAAAAAAATGGCTGCCATCATTCAGTGGTGTTTTACACCAAGTTGAACCATATCAAGTGGCTGAAACTTATTTGCATTTTTCAGAACTAAATTTTTAACTGACTTAGAGGATGGCCTAATTTGCATAATGTCCTTTTTTCTTCTGTATGTCTGTAATCGGTGTATAATTTAATAGTCTACACTGTGGTTTGTTTGCGACTGCTGCCACCTAGTGGTGTAATTTCATAATGACACGACGTCACATTAAGTGGCCTTGTGAAACTTTGTCTTCCTCTGTACACATAATACTGTTCCGTATGTTGTGCTGATATGTACATTGCAGCTGGAGGTTAATGTCTGATTTGATTAATTTTACTTCCAGGAAGTTTGACAATACTATGCAACTTTGAGGGCCTCCAGTTTAGGTTGGGTGGATTTAATTCAATTTTGTTTAGGCCGGTAAATGTTTCTGTTCAGATTATTTCTGTGAATTTGTTTTTAAAAATGGTAGTGCATGTGTCTTTTTTGATTTTACAGAAAGGGATAAACTATTGCCTTCCTGTGCATTTCATTTTTTTTCTTTTTGAGTTTGTATGTGGCAATGGAGAGTCTTCTAAGGAATGTCTAGGTGACTTTTCACCAGTGAATTGTGGCATAAAAGCATTTGACAGGCAATAAAAATCCACAGGGCTGCCAGCCATCAGCCAGGAGGGTAAGACCTTCCATGCAGTAATATGACCTTTGATCCGGCTGTGGGTTGGGCACTGTTTACTGCGAGTGTTGCTAATGCAATACGGGGACCAGGAAATTCACTGAAAGACACAGAATACGATAATAATCCTGCACGCAGGTACCAACAGAAGTAGTACTTAACCGAGCAAGTGTTTTGAGCCGTTGTTTGTTTGTTTTGACAGGGAGACCATAAAAATGACCGACTGTTTCAAGTTGTCACATGACCGGCTGTTTCTGAAAGTCACACGACCTGTTTCTGAAAGTCATTGCATGGTGACTAAATCGGCAACACTGGCCCATGCACCTGTCATATCTTGTATACGAGACCAGCTGGCTCGTGTTTGGCCACATGCAGTTAAAACCATCGTTGAGAAAGCATGGATCATGTGACCATTGGTTGATTGCGAAGATGCAGAAGACGGCGGTTAGCAGAGAGGCAGGGCTTGTGTGTGTGTTCATTTTTTCTTTTCCAGATGTTAATTGTTAGCACAAACTTGCTGTTGTTTTGGAGTGACTGATCAGACGGTCTGGGTCATTTGTCTAGAAACTATGGGTTAGACTGGGTTAGACTTGAAGGATTTGCATAAGCAAGAAGGAAACCAGTGTAGCCTCCTCTCTGTTTTACTAAAAACCACAACAGCCCAATATCCACCTCGCATCCCTTTAAAACCCGAACGACTGATTTTGCCAACAATATGCGCGGCAGTTCCCACATTCCGCCGGTAGATGGCACTATTTGCCCGCCACATAGTGTTTAAAATAATATGTTCGTGTGATAATGTAATGGCAGACAAAAAAACCTGTCAAATGCTTTTTGTCTCATGATTTTAATTTAGATTTTATTTTTAATATACATTTTTAATTCGCGTCAAAGTAAATGTACACATTCCATACTGTACTCTCAAGTGGGTTTTATTTTCTATTGTATGTCAATGGTGCAATAACAGCAATCGGACTAAATTAAGTAGTAAAATTCTACAAACGAATGAACCTTTTAAATGAAAGAACCACTGAAAAATTATGTACGTGTGTGTGCATGCCTCGACCCTTGATCTGGGAATTAAATCTCCTGTAGTATTTCATTTGGATATAGTGAGGAATGCTTTGTCAGGAGACGTTTATTTTTGTCCATGTTTATGCCAGTTTATTTGACTGTTATTATATGCAGCACAGAACACTTTTGAGAAGCTGGGTTAGTGATCCGTAGATGTAAAATGTGAGCCGATGATGGAGAAACGTTGTTTTAAACGAGTGCTCACTACCTCACTGTCAGTATTATCAACTGTTAGCACTAACATTACAGAATGTTCTGTAGAGATCTCTGTGTCAGTTCCTGATTAAATGTCTAATTAAATTTGGCTGCTTGTGCTTGCTGCTGACTCGGTGAAGAAGCTGTCTTTCAGCACGGACCTCCCTGACAAGCCGTTCCTCATACCAGCCCCCCCCCCCCCCAGCCTCAACGTCGGGTTTCACATTCCCGCTGATGGCAACCGTCATCCCTCTGTATATCTGTCTAATGTGTCAGTTTCTCCTAGATTGTCAGCAGCCTGCTGCCTCACTGTCGCCACGCTCCTCACACTTAAGGCGAGGGAGAAACCTACACGTTCGCAGGTAATAGCACCCCTCCACACACCCCCGCGCAAACACACACACACACACGCTGAACCTCAGTGATTACGTGTTTGGGACAATGTGCTTATTTGTCCTTACATGCGCAATGGGAAAAATGCATGGTAATATGTGCCATTACCTCGCAAATGCACCTAAAATAAGCCCTCATTTCCGCTCTCATGGGCAGATATTTCCGCGATTGTTGCTTACTTAAATGCGCAGCAGTTATCAAGCCCTGCCTGTAACAGTGCATTGGTCCCGAATTCAAGGCTTGTGTCCGCTGAATAATCAAATGCAGTATTTAATCGCACACGTGGTGCCGTGCATTTCTTGTGCGGGCACCTCTGGCCCGACCCAGAGGACTGGTGCAGCCCAGAGACACGGCTGGTTTTCACAGCAGCCTCGCAGCCCGGGCTGGGAAATGACAGCGTCTCGCAGCTTCTCACTCGCTATTTCGGGCATTTCAGTACCCAGCTGGCACCGTGTGGGTGGAAAACATCTAGATAAACATCTGACATCATCAAATGCAGTGCATCTACTGCTTCGCATAAGATTTTTTATTTAAAAGAATATAATTACTACCTAATTTAATCGACACAGAGGAATAGAAATCTTTATTGCCTGTTCCTAAAGGTAACAGAAATTCTCCTTTTGACAGGCTCAGAGTCACATGTAAAACATACATGCACACACATACATACAAAGATGGAAATTGAAAAACCGTTAGTTCATTTTCTGCGGTTCAGAATGGCTATTGCAGAGGAGATGGAGGATTTCTTGTACATGTTTTTGCGGACCAGAGGTACTTTGTACCGTCTACCTGGTGGCAGTAATTACTGAAAACAATTATGTTGAGGGTGTGTGGAGTCTTCAGTGGCTCTTCCTAAGAGCTTCAGGGACTGAGAACATTTTTTTTTAATTCTAGGCTAAAAACTATAGACCTTTATAGGTGTGGCAGCCCTGTTATCGTGAAGACCCCTTGTCCCTGTCCGGTTAGACTAACAGAGACGGGCACACAAACCACCGGCCAAGGCCAAGCTAAGCTTCCGCCTTCAGCCGGACAGTGGGCGTCTGCATGTGTGGGCTTGCAGTGACTCTGACAGAATGTCTCCCCTCTTCTCCCCTCCTCTATCCCCCTTCGGCTCCGCATGTAGTCCTAGGGTTGTGGTAACTCTCCAGGAAGACTTGGCGTACCTCTCCAGCAGCAGCAGCAGCAGCAGTCACGGCAGCTCCCCCTGTGTCCCCCTCAGCTGCCTGGCTCATCCGCAGTCCCACTCCCGGCCTGTAGGCGCCAGTCCTCAGCCGGCAGATCACCCATAGTACAGAGGCACCAGATCTTCCTGGACCTGGTCTCCGCCCACCTCCATATCTGTCAGCAAAGCATCCTGCAAGCCCCACCTTCTGTGATCGGGGGTGTGGCTAGGATTCTCTGACCAAGGTGCTTAGGGCAGGGAAATGGTTACGCGCACGCGCGCGCACACACACACGCACGCACACACACACACTACAGGCTGGCTGGTTTTAGGAAAAGGGCGCGGGGATTCCAAACAATGACTGTTTTTTTATCACCTAGAAATGTATCCGTAATTTATGAACTTTTTAAAAACAAGTCATCACTTCTTAAACAATGATGTGGCCGAGTCAGAACAGCAGTTAAGAAACAATAATAGAATGAAATATAATCATTTCCATTTTCTCCTACTTGTCACTATGGGATTCCTCTCTTTAGCCAGTATTGAATTTTGATAATACGTCACTCTGATTTCCCATAAAGCTTCAGGCATTTCCTGAGCCATAAAAAGCTGACGTATATAGTATGTATCTGACCTAACAGTCCTTGTTTACTTTTCATTTTTGAAATCCTCTGTTGGTGACTATATTTTGGCATGGCGTACGATGAATAGATGCTTACAGGGCGATCGATGTGATCATGTGGATCTGATCCCATTCTGATCCCGAGGACGCGCGCCGCAGGAAAACCTCCACGCGACGAGCTGCAGATACAGTGCATGTGCACTAACACATAAAGTATGTTTTTATTTTTTTATGAACTTATTTATCTATTTATTTATTACCAATAAGAAAATTATAAAAGCCTGTCTCTCGTAAGTGGTAAAGTCTGATCCACTGATAGCATAAAAAGTGTTGGGGTCCAACGGAAATTACTACATCAAAATCACTCACTTTACCCGTGTTATGGGATCGGCACGTTGCGTTAATTTGGCTGTCGCGGGTGCCACGTCCTAAGCTTCCGACCCCCACCATACCCGTCTCATACTTTTCAAACATTGTGTCTGTGAAGGTTTTACACCAAACCCTCTATGGAAAACAATTAGTGTTACAAACAAGATTTATATTTTAGCGGCACCTTTCAGATACGCAACCGAAGCACAAACACTGATCAATCTGTCGCAGTAATGGGATTTAATTTTTAACTGTGCATTATCTAAAGTTAATGGGACTCGCTCACTGTACAACTATCATACCTTCAAAACCAGCAGGTCTGAAGTCTTTCAAGAAAAACGTGCATTGAGTTGGTGAAAGTGGCCTTTTCCAGTAGGAATATATAAATTACTTCTCTTAGTGTTTTGAAACCTGGAAATCTTTTGCCTTACTAATGTGTTACAGTAGTATAACATCGCCAATATAGACATAATCCAGAGCAGATAAACTGGGCTGAGTATCTGTATTACATTTCCCGAAGCCATATTTAAAAACCAAAGATTATGCATTTTATATATTGATAGGTCATCCATCATTTTATGAGTTGCAACCCACAGGATCAACTTAAACTTCCAGACCCGAAAACATCGAGTGGTTTGATCTTTCAGTGGTAAAATCGCAGAAGAACAGAAGACATGTGGACAACTAAACAGAAGTAGCCGGAAATACATTTTTGTGCAGAAAGTCTTTGATTAGGAATCCTGGTTCCACGTGTACTGTACCAGACATAAAATTTTAAACACCCTATTTTATTTTAATGTCATTGTTATTTAGTTTTTTTATTTAATCTGCCAGACATTATGCTGTATCTGTTTTGAGGTTTACCCCAGATTAACAACACGCAGGCGGCATGCTGGACCCATTGGGTATTATAATACGAGTTTACTCTGCTAGGGATGGTCATTACGCTGTAATCGAGATGTGGTGGATGTATGCAGTGTTGAAGTTCTTCTCAGGTGGCGCTGTATGCTATCAAAATGTTTTCTAACAGTATCGACGCAATGGAAGCTGGTAAAGTCCTTTGTCATTATTTTCTGCATACATATAATTTGAACCGTCGGAATTACTCCCGGAGTTTAGGATCGTCTCAGAGTTACAACGCTTTTTGAAACGGCCCCGTTGAATGTAACAATATTTTTTTCTCGCAGTTTGCTCTGTGCAGTAACCTTCAAGGCTGCCAATTAAACGCAGCGATTCAATACAGTCAAACAGACGGCAATATGTTCTACTGGATTTTATTACTCGTATTTCTTATTAAATTTACGACCTGTAATACTACCAGTTTCAATTAAAAAAACACAAAATAAAAAACTATCCCTGAACTGTTGATAAGGCTGACATATTTCTTTTAATTCATGGGCTTCTGGGTTACATCAGTTCGTGTTTATACCATGTCATTCTGTAATTGTCTTATTTGTGAATGAGTATGTGACGCAGAGCTAAGATTAAATCAAGCGTCGTAAATCAACCGGTTTGCGTAACACCGGCTGCATAAGCCCGTGTTGTGTATTAAACAGAGAACCACCTAGATGTCCCATTAAATATCCATCCATCCATTTTCCAAACCGCTTATCCTTACTGGGTCGCGGGGGGTCCGGAGCCTATCCCGGAAGCA
>JAODJX010000065.1:20412915-20429548 GCA_026776945.1 Isichthys henryi | reverse complement strand
ACCCCAAGCCCACCGCGCCACTACTGTTTCTGATTATACTGTTTCCCCCCCCTGCCCCAGCCCCTCTAGTTCCCCCTTGCCTACTACCCGGGGGGTCTGAACCCTCGTCACCGAGTGACGAGAATAACAACACTATCTCCCCCCACCATTAGAATATTAATAACCCCCTCCCACCACCATACATTGTTATGAATGAAGGCACTGACGATTCCCTGAATGGCACTCGTGGGAGGCGTGACCTAGATTCGGCCTGTAATTGGATGTCACGACAGTTATGATGTCATCGCACTGATCATGCTAAACGATCTTCTGGCCTCAGACAGGGTGGGGTGAAAAGTCCTGCGCAGAAACAGGAGCACATCCACGTTACGAATCGGGTGGAGTATGCCTGTTCCCTGCTGTGTTCGATGCCCCTTCACAGTCAGAGGCAGCTATCGCTAACTGGAGGGGGGCTACAATGCGATTGGCCAGTGAGCCAGTCCATGCAAGGCATTCTTCCGGATCCTTCTGCTTTGCACGCTGCCTCCCTCCAAATGCTTTTCATGCTGACACAGGTGACCTTACCCTTCAGCAGGACACCAAACTCTCCGTTGCATCACCGGCGTTGTTCACTCGAGCCTCAAAGTGCAAAGAGATTCAGCTCATAACTGAACCAGTTCAGTCAGGGAATAAAACTTTGTGTCACCTTCCGGATGCTTCCGCTGCCTGCGCCATAACTCTGGATATGGCCTGAGGATCATGCCAAAATTACAGCTCATGGCAGTTGAAACTCGCGACAGTTACAGCTACTGGTCGAACTGCATTATTGGTTTTTGTGTCATCCTGACCGGATATAGTCACTGCGCATTCAGGTGTGCGATGCAGGATGTGTGCGCGTGCGTGTATGTGTGCTGTACACACAGTAATGTTTCTCTGATATCATAATTTTGTGCTGTGGCCCTCATGTCTGAGGTGATGTTTGGGTTCAGACTGAGATAAAGAGGTTCTTGGGTAAATTTCTCTCTCTAAAGTGGTCTGTCACGAATTGTGGTGGGTCTTTAAATCTTGTGGCTCATCTGGCAGACTGTTGCATGAGGTTACAGCTGTGTGGTAACCAGCAGGGGGCAGGGCATGAGATCAATGGGGGGGGGGGGGGGCGTTTCCATAGTGATAGGCGCCAAAATGATACTGACAGAGAGTGGCAGTCGCACAGCGGATGTCGTCATCAGTTGACCTCGGTTGAAGTTGGCCTCAGGCTCCGATTGGCTGCTGGCCAACAATGTCATTGATCACCACAGTCTGTCATGGGAATATGACGGCGGGAGGAGCAGCTGTTCAGCGGTGCGTCCCAGAACGGTTCCAGGCCTACAAGTGGCACTCGGCGGGAGGCTGACTGTGCATGGGGGACATGATGGGAGGTTCCATCATGCTTCCGGAAGTTTCTCCCTACCCCTCTTCCTTCCTTATGGGAGGTGGGGGGTGAATTCAGTTCAGTGTAACTCTTACAGGTGTGGATTTTGACTAAATCCCAGTTTGTTCTCAGTTAGGAGGACAGCAATGGAAAGTTAGCGAGTCGCACCGAGTATTTTAAAATCACGGACATTCAGATTGTGAATGATTTGTGTTTTAGTTTCTGCACTGGAGAGTTTCTGATACACCTTTTGGGGGGTTTAAATGTGAATTTCACTGATGTGATGTAACGTTTGTCATGTGACAGATAGCAGATGGGAATCCTCGCTTATCAGACAGTAGCAAATGTGTAGTAGTAAAATGTGCCTGCAGGGCCCCTATGGGGCCCCCTAAGGGGCCCCCTACAGCCCGGCTCCCTCCCACCGCCCCCAGCCTCATCTCCATCTGAATGGGGCCCTTTCGCTTTCTCCTCTTCCCCTTTTGTCTTCTCCGTTTTTTTCAGCTGAACTCCTCGCCTGCTTGAGTGACCCCTAAATGCCCTCCCCCCGCCCCCTCGGGTCAGTATTCTGGGACAGACAGGATGCTGTGTGTGTGTGTTGGGGCAGGGGTGTGTGGGGGCTCTCTAACTGTGCCCCGCCCCTGCTTTCCCCCCATCCCCCTCTCTCTCTCCTCCCATTTCCCTCTCTCTCTCTCTATCCCTCCCCCCCATCTAGTGTATCATGCTCAGCATCGCGCTACTGTGGCTAGCAGCAGCGGTAACGGCTGATAAGAGCAACACCCCCTCCCATCCCCGTCATCTCCATCCTCAGTGACTGTGCTGCTGATCGCCCACCTCCCTGCAGAAGAGGAGGGAGAGAGAGAGAAAGAGAGAGAGACCCACACACACACACACACAGAGTGGAGCTGAGACGTGGAGCACCCGGCTAACCGTGCCCGTAAGACTCGGCCCTGCTGGAATGCGATTATACGTACGGATCGGCTGGGGGGGGGCAGGGAGGAGCAGTGAGCGGTAAGCGAACTGGCCATCCTCCGGGACCCTGAGGCAAAGACGACGTCCGAGTCGGCGCCTCCACGCCAGAGGGAGGAGAGAGTGTGTCCTGTCTGCTAACCCACTCACCCATGTCTGCGGTGGAGAGCCGGCGGTGTCCCGTCGTGGCCAACGGAGGCGCTAGACGTGGATAAGGGACCGGCTCACGCCAGGTCAGTCAGCGGGGACCCAGAGGTGGGGGGAAGGTGACTGTCACCTGCTTCCTGGTGATAGACTGCAGAGTGCCGCTGGTGAGAGATGAAAGTGTGTGTGTGTGTGTGTTTATAGAGAGCAGCCAGCAGGGGGCCGCTCTGTAGCTCAGGGGGCGTGCGTGAGCATCTGAGTTGCTAATTAACAATGGAAAGAGCACTTACCCAGCCGCCCCCCACCCACTGCATAGCGGGACTGGACCCGATCCACATGGCACCTCCCCAGGTGGACATGTCTGTCACCTGGGGCGGGGGGGCCTGGTGTACTGTCGTCACTACCTGGGAAACACTTGCAGAGATGGGGGGAAGGAACAATTTTTCGGTGAAACGCTGCAGTGTTGTTATTTTGGTATTGTGTGTGTGTGTGTGTGTGTGGATGTGTGCATGTGTGTACCTTACCTTGTGACCAAATCTACAACGAGACTGTCTGGCAGGGAGGTGGGAGGGAGCAAATATTTCTACAACGAGATGATTACCTGTTTTTTGACCTTAAGGGGGTTGGTTTCTTGGTCCCCATCAGGGAAAACTCAATCTTCCAAAAAATTTAGGGCTGGGTCGGGGTTACGGTTGTCATAGTTAGCATTAGCATTTTCCCATGGAAATGAATGAGCGGTCCCCACAAAGGTATGACAGGATTCTGTGTGTGTCTGTGTGTGTGTGTGCGTGTGCGTGTGCCTGCCTGCTCCTCACATATGCTGCGGTGTACGGGCTGACTAATTGTATCCGTCAGCAGCTGTTTTTGGGAACTTCTCTGTGCGTCCCTTCAGTCCTACTGCGGTCCGTACAGTCGACATGTCATTCCGGCGCTGCATGCGCCGTGTTCGGAGTGCAAGGCTGCGGCACCTGGACTGGCTTGCACCCGGCACGGTTAGGGAAGTGCGGAGGCAGAAATGAAAGCAGGTTGGGGGGGGGGGGGTCATGTTCCCCGTCTCTTCATCACCGAGTGGAAAACACTCGGCTTCGTGACGGTTAACATCCGTTTATGTGACTAGCCGTTTTTACAGTCATTTTGTCTCCTTCTGCCTTAACTATGCATTCCCTCTGCTCTCCCCGATCCAATCAGACGTGACACTTTCATGGATCAGCTGACCGACGGGCCGGATTTGATTTGGGTGGACTGGGACGTGGATATTGACTATATCTGTCTGTTGAGGAGCGGAATCCGCAGGTGTAAACACCGTGAGAGCTGAGCTCCCCGCCCTCAGCCAGATGCTCATGGCTGGCCTGCCCGGCCCAGCCCGCCCACTCTGCTCCCGCCAGATGGTGCTGGAGCACCTGGTCCCCAACACCATCTTCCCCTATGTGCAGTTGCTGTAAGCTCAGTTATTCCAGCTGGTGTGTTTTGATTCTCTGTGTTCTTGGAACCACTACGGTTAGGGATAGATGTGACATCATTGGGAAACCTGTGTGGGGTGCAGTGAGCGTGACTCACGGACGGCACCGCAGTGTGTGTATCATTCCGGACACTATTTGCAATCCAGAATGCTGTCGGGAATGCCGTCGCCTCATTGTCACGAAGAGGTCTGTCAGCATCGGCTGTCGTGTCACCCGACAGCAGCTACTGTTTTGCTCTCGCCTTTCGTCTGAGGGCTGCGTGCCGGTTCGCGCCTGCAGTCCCCCTACCTTTCCGGTTTCCCGGGGTCGCGCTTTGCTCCACTGCACTGTTGGCATTGCTGCCATTCCAGATTTATGTCTGATCTTGCTGCCTCGGCTTTTTGCGTGAATTTAGATCTGCCTCTCTAAGGAAATTCCTTTCCGCCTATTTTAGTCTTCGTTGGCTTTGCTTTCTTCCTCCTTTCATAGAAAAATAAACTGGCTTCTCTTGTTGACTCGCTGTTGATAAAATTTCCAGAAAAGGCCTTCCTCTCTCTCCTGCTCTCTGTCTCGCCCCCCCTGAGTTTCATTGTTGACATCCTTCCTTAGATTTACCCATCATGCCTCAGCTTGCCCTAAAGCCTAGAAGGAGGGGGCCACAGAGTCGCTGTGCACCCAGGCTGCCTCTCTGAGCAAGGGATTGTTGGGGGTTGGAGGTGGGGGGGGGGGCACAAGCGCCCATTGAGGGCTCACTGAATGAACTCCCTATTTCCTGCGTACTGTCGGGTTTGCTCTCGTGTCATTGGCGGGCCTTTACGGGACCCGCGAACGCCTTCATTCTCCAGTGGGACCACACTGTGGTAACCCTCAAAGTTGTCATGGAAGGGGGGGGCTGGGGGGACAGGCAGTAGGACAAGCTCCATCCTATGGGATGGGAAGCCCTTTCTGTTCATTGATCTATTGCTTGCGAATCGTCCCTGATGCCAGGAAACCCCCTCCAAGCAGGAAACTGTATAAGCTGTGGAGAGTTCGGGTTGAGACATGTTCAAGTTGTGCTTCCCCATGAACCTCCACCAGGGGGCCATATGATAGGCTGCGGAGACCCCTCGTTAATTGAAGAGCATGTTCTCTCTCCACAAACAGAGGAGCTGGGTCGGTCACAGCTGGAAGGCCAAGCACAAATGCGCTTTTCGTGGGGCCCGCATCCTGTCCTGGTTTGCGCTGATTCGCTTTAACGAGGTTGTCATAGTCACCCAAGATGGACACACAGACACACACGTAGGGGAGGGGTCGAGAAACAGGCTTCCCCATTACCCCTTGAGTCACCATGACAACCTTACAGTAAAGCACATTCACGGTATGCTACAGTGTCAGGCCATGTTAGTTTATGTGAAACTGTTTAAATTATGGTTAAATATGTATAGTATGTCAGGTATGTCACATGTAAAGATGACTCTCTCTCTCACACGCACACACAGCTGTGTGTGGAAGTTTGTGGTTACAGTGTATCACCACAGACCCGCCCCTCGCCTGGCCACACACACACACACACACATACACACTCTGGTGACACATTAATCTGTATTTACAAACCCCCGGTGGTGGCAGTGAGCTGTGTCCTTTCAAAGCACCGCCTTTAAAGCACTGTGTACCCTTGGGTTAGACAGCTGCTAGTTACTCGAGTCTCCTTGCCGGGTGCTGTTAGTGGCCTGATTAGCAGGCATCTTCGGGAACCGGTCTTTCCCGCTGTATAAACAGGCTCACCGTCATCGCAGCCTGAAGACGGAACCTCACCAGCTCTTAATCGCAGCTGCCTCTCCGGTTCCAGTCCCGACAAAACAGCGATGGCAGCCCGTTCGTATGTGGATAGTCATGGCAGAATCAGGCCGCTGTGGAAGATGGTACATCCCGGTAGGTTTGTCTGCCAGCCTGGTCGGGATGGCCTCCCCCGGCCGCCAGTGCGGGCGCCGTGGATACAGGCTCTTCATGGTTCCCGTGGGGTTCACCAGCAGCTGTGGTTCTGTTTGTGTGCCTGTTCTTTTCAGACACGATCGAGTCCAGCTCAGGTGCCACTTACAATGTCGACTGTCATCAGGTTTCAGGAAATATTTGGACGTTGCTGGGAAAAAAAACAGACTTTTTTTCCTCCATCTAAGAATGCTGCTTCTGTATCAAGGCTTTTTGTTTTTCTTCCTGAGGTGTAAGGACGCTCTTATTTATTAACGCTTTGTCAAGGTTACAAGATGACCTCGCTCTCTGTGCAAATATAACTGAAGAATTACCTGTTTGCTGTGTCTGTCTCTAAGTGTCTGTGAATGCAAGGTTTTGCTTTTATTTCTTCCTGGGGGGTCAAGCACTCTATATGGATTTATAGATGGTTATTGAAAATACAAGTAAGGCTAGTGGTCGTCCCTCGTGTCTCTAACTCTGGGGGGGGGGCTTTGGGATGCTGTCTGTCTGTGGCTGTAAATGCGTGTTCCACGGACCCGTGGTTTGGTTTTGTCACCTGTGTTGCAGGTTTAGTGACAAGTGCCCCCCTCCCAATCTGCTCCGGGTGCCCAGATTTCATTTAATACCCTTCTGCTGTCCAGGGCTATCCTGCTATAAAACTACGTGCTATGACTTTCGAGCTGAGAGGTTTGGTACTGAGATCGGTGAATCTTCTGGTTTATTTTCCGGAATATTCCTGCCCAAGGCATGGTCCGTTTGCGATTCTGGGGGGGAGGGGGGTTATCTCGGGCGGTTGAAGGTAACCATGAGTGCGTCTGCATTGCCACATGGCTGGACAAATACCAGTCCTGTCAACTACAAATGTCACAGTCCTGTTGATTGAACACTGCCCCCCCACCCCTGTGTTTCATGTTCCTCCTTGACAAAACAAGCTATTTCATATGCATGCAGCTTGTGGGAAAGTATGTGTGGGGTGGGGTGTAGATCTTCATGTATTATAGTCTCTGTTTGCTTTGAGACTTTTACGGTGGGCAGACTGTGTGCTGTGGCAGACCCGGGGGGGGGAGGGCATCCACAGGAGTAGCTGAAGCTCTGTTGGGTGGAGATTGCTGAGACCGGGAGGACTGCACCCCCCCAGCCCCCCTCCTCTCCTTGAACGGATGCTGTTTTCCCCAAACATTTTCTTTTCCTTCTCTTTGGGACAATTTTCTAAAGCAGCTTTTTTGAATGTATGCTTATTACAATGCAGCACCTCAGTTGACTTCTTAAGGCCGAACTGCTGAACAGTTCTCTGCTGTTAATGTTTTCATTGCTTTCTGTCAAAACTGCACCTTGCAAAATTCCCCTTTTAGAATCTCCGACACACTACGGAGAGGATACCACTAAACCATCAGGCTGTCCCTGTTCCTGGGGTCTACAAGCTCTGTATACAGACACACAGGACAACTTCATACGTGTATAAAATATGAACCTGCAGCTTGACAGCGGCATTATTAACTAACCCTAACCTTAAGCCTAACCCTAACCTTAAGCCTAACCCTAACCCTAATGCTAAGCCTAAGCCCACACCTGTTTGCACCCTAGCAGACACCCGCATTAATATCACGCCAGCTTTTTTGGTGGGGGCTGAGTGGCTGGGTGGGGAGGGGGGTGTTGAAAATCGCTCCGACCTCCATCCTGTGTACTGCAGAGCGACTTCACACTTCTGTAAATTATAATGGGGGCTGTAAATCAACCCATTTAATTTTGAACAAATTTGAGGAACAACGAGCGGGGCCAGGTCCTCTGTCATGTGCAGGGACATTCTCACTGTCCGAGGTAAAAGGTTTTTTTTCCTCTCTTCTGCCACAGAGGTGAAAAACAAGACAGCCTGGCGGCCATTGAAGACGCCGGAGGAGGGGGCCTGTGTGGGCGTTAAGATCACCAGCACCAAAGGTAGGATGGCCACACTGGAACCTTCTAGACTGCCTCTCAAGTCAGGGCACCTGGTGCTTTTTTAAGAGTCTCCAAACGGACGTGACCTGTGACGTTCATTGCGGGCCTCGGCGCAATGGCGAGGAGTGTGACCGTCTGTCTCGTATCTGGATCGGCACGTGTGCAGGCGTGTATGTGTGTGTGTGTGTGTATGATGGGGGTTGAAAGTCATTTCCAAAGGAGAAGAACTGAGAGATAGGAAGTGGTTAGCGGCCTGTTCAGGGCTACGCACGTACCTGTGTGTTGTTGGTTAACGCTGATACGAGCAGGTTAGAATTAGAATTTAGTGATTAATGGTCATTGTTGACACACCACAGCACACAGTGCACAACAACGAAATGTATCCTCTGCATTTAACCCATATGTGCCAACGTGACATAGCAGGGGACAGCTAATTCAGCGCCCGGGGAGCAGTGCTTGGGAGTGGTACCTTGCTCAGGGTACCTCAGTGGTGCCTTGCTGGTCAGGGATTCAAACCTGCAATTTTTCAATTATCACTGGAAAATGAGCAGACTGACGGAGCGCATCTTAGCGGTGTTGGGGGGTCCCCACAACGTCATGGTATTGGCCCCCAGCGGTGTTTAGCCATGAGGCTGTTCTGGTATCTTCCTTCAAGCTGAAGAGCAGTTAACCAGCAAGCACCTGCCCCCCCATCCTGCTCACTGATCAAACCGACTAATGACTTGAGGCACACGTGGACCATGGAGCCAGACCGCTTAGCGGAGTGTGTCAAAGCCTGCTGGCCAGCAGACAGGCACTCCTCTCCCGCCCTTTATCAAAAGCAATCAGTTACAGCATCTCCTAAATGGCCCAGGCAGAACGGTGACCTAGGGATCAGTATGATCATAAGAAAACAGGCGTCTTCAGCGTCAGCATGCAGGGAAAACGGACCCTAAAATGGGAGTTGGGGGACAGTGGGGCTGTAACTGTGGTCTGGGTCAGGTGAAAGGGTCTAGGTGTTAGAGTGAGGATTTCAAAAAACTTGTGACCGCAGATGGAAAGTTGAAGTCCAGAAAGTACAAATCCAGACAAAGGTTTTGTTTCAACCAACTAGTTTAGTATAAAGAATCACTGTCACAAAGTACTCAACTGGTTGGTTAAAACAAAACCTAGGTCTGGATTTGTACTTTCTGGACCTGAATTTTCCATCTCTGCTTATTATATAAACAAGTGAATATAGAGAGATGACATGTGTTCCGTCTCATACATGACCCCTTCGGCCAAAATGGCCACGCCCCCTCCTTCACTCTGCACTGGAAAAACCACACCCCCTTTGTCCTACTACCAAAATGACCACACCCCCTTTGCTCTGCACTGGAATTCCCACACCCACATTTCTGCTCTCCATCACAACGATTGTTCATGCCCCCTCTTTGCATGGGGAATTGTTAGATGCAGTTTGATCGGTGCGCTGGATATCTCAGGGGAGCACTGCTCTCTGCCGTGGTGAGCATCAGCTCACATGGTCGCCGAGGCAGGCCCTGAGTGGCAGGAAGTGACTGGAGCCCCTCCCTCTGTGCAGCATGCTGGTCCTCATTGCATTCAGAAGTTTACATTTCTTTAGAAGAGTGATTGTCACTTTTTCTTCACAGCTATGGGTCCTGGCAGGTCGGACAGGTTCTGCAGCTGTGCTCTGAAGTGACAGACGCGGGTATTCTGAGAAATGCCCCAGCCATATGAGCTGCCAAACGCGTGCATTTCTGCAGCCCGGTCAAAGAGGATGGGGGAGGGGCTTGCCGACAACTGTTTTTTTTTGTGGGTGATTTCGTCACAGATGGGCAGCTGTGCAGAGTGACGTTTCCGAAAGCACCTCAGCGGGTGCCTTTATGACCAGAGCTCATCCTTTGTCACTCGTTCACCCCCCCTCCCCCCCATTCATGTCCCAGAGAGACGTGTCTCTGCATGTATCTTCCCGCTGTGCCAGCCCCGCGGCGGCGTCTCTGTTGAGTGAGGGACTCGGTGTCTGCAGGAAAAGGCTCGTGATGCAAGGTGAACCTCCTCACACCACGCAGTCGGCCGTTTTGCCTTGAAGCTTAATGCTCTCTCCCTCCGGTTTTCTGTATCACGTTTTCACACTTGACAAAGGCACGCTTGTCAAGGTCATGCAACTCCGTCCTTTTCTCTACTTTTTCATCTCGTTTCTCTCTGGGGGATCAGAGCGTTCTGTGGCGTGAGGCTCGAGCCGGGTGGCAGGTTGGGCTCTCTCAGCGCAGTCGACTAATGGTGCTAGCGTCGAGCTTCCTCTTTCTCGCTCTGCGCCTCTGCAGCTCGGTGCTGATGGGGAAGCTTATGAGCGAAATTCTGAGCCCCCCCATTTTATGGAAATGGCACAAATGCAGTTAGGGTGACCGGTGTCTGGAATCCAGTGAACGCTTCACTACTGTGTCTTTTGTTCTTGTGGGCTGGTTCCTGTCTGCTGGACTCTTACATAACGTCTCGTGTTATGCTTCTATTTTGTAACAGGTCCCTGGATAAAATTCAGCATCATTCCCTTAGGAATCGGTTCATATTCCCATCTAATTTGGGCTGCTTTGGATAACCCGGAGTGAACTGTGCGGTGCAGCAGGGGTGAACCAAAAATGCTACTAGGAGGCGTCGGAGAGTAGGTCTGCACTGTGAGCTTGACTTTCTGTTAAGGGCTGCGTTTGTGTCTATCAGGCAGGTCAAGGCACACAAACAGCATCTGCATTCATGTTCATGGTGTGATAAGTAGCTTCCCTTTCACCACGGCCTCCCTCCTTCCTCGTGTTATTGCTGTGTGTTCCTGTGCATGTGATGTTTATGCACACCTGCACACACCTGGGGTGTGTGTGGAGGCACACACGTAAACATTCAGAGGGAGTATTTCCCAAAACAGGGCTTGCGTGGAACTCTCACCGAGGGCTCTGGAAACGAACGGGACGCTCAATAGTCACCAAAGGCCACGCTTCCACGGCAACGGGCCACCAGGGATCTCCCCCTGGGACCTCGACATTCCTGCTCTCCTGCTTCATGGTGAAGCTACGATCCTGGTTTCTGGGTGTTTCTGGAAGCGTTCGTTGAGTAGCGTCACTCCGAGGTTTGGCTGTGTTCAGGTTTTCTTTCTCGCTCCTTTGCCCACACTTGTCTTTTTAATGCCCCGTCGCCCGGGGCTGACGTGAGCTCAGCTGATTTAGCGAGATCCGGGTCAAAGTGAATCGTTTGACTGTTACCTGACAGAAAGTGTCTCTGATGCTGTCTTCTGTGTCTCAATAGCCTGCTTAGGCCTGTGCCAGTCAGGGAAACTTTAATACTTTACGTGTCAGTCGTCAAGTAGGTCCACCTGCTCCTGTTTTGTCTCAGGTACTCATGTGGGCACTGGCGCAACAGCACTGAATAATGTCAAACACACCTACACACATTCCACCTCTGTTTGTCCTGAGACGGTGCAAACCCTGCAAAGCATAAATGGAATAGTGACAGGTGCGTGCGTGTGTTTATTCGTTGCATCAGGATCTACGTTTTGATGTTGGCTAAGGCCATCACAGGGATATTCAAGGCGAGCCTCTTAATTCTCAACCAGTTTAATGAAGCAGAAGCTTCACTACAGTAGGAAAGTAGTGGTGTCGTCCATGGAGATCCTTCGTGCAAACATGAAAGTGGGCAGAGGGCAGGGTTGGAGGGGTATCTGTAGTGGTATATGAGGCTTGGAGGTCGTTTAAGGAGACCCACTTCCGTAGTGTTGTTACTAATTCTGATAGCTTTTTGTCTGCGTTGGTTATCAGCATGATATGCTATCCATGTATTTTGTCCGTGCCGGGAGGGACCCGAAATGCTTCGAGGTTGACATGCTGGGTCATGTTAAGAGATAAGATGTTTATGTTGGCTGCATTTTTTATTATTGTTTTTATTTGTGATTTCTAGATTACGGCTTTAATTTACAGCTCCGTTAGGTAATTGTGATCTCCAAGTCTCCAGTAAAAATGGAATTCCAGTACTGAAAATCCGAGATTAATGCTAATGACACTAGACACGCTAATGACACGCCTCTAACCAGACTCCCGCTCCGCTGTCACACCGCCGCTTGCTTGGCGCTTAGGGAGATGAAAGGCTGTTGCCATGGTTACCGCTTTTCCGAATCCAAGCTGGCTTCCTCAGGTGCGCTTTCGTGCCGGTCGGAGGATCTCAGAATTTCCAAACTGTCTGGGATGCCGCCCACAAGTTAGCTGGAGATCTGAGGGTCTGTTTTTCGCTTTGGGGGGGAGGGGGTGGGCACTGTAATCTACCTAGAGGATTTTGTCATATGCCGCCACAAGCAGGTTTCTGCGTTGTGGCCTGTTTGTTTGGCACCAGTACAGTAATGCTGATGGATATTGGTGCTAAACTATATAAATTATAGCAGTGTTTCTCAAATCCGTCCCCTGTAGCCATTGACAGTCCACATTTTTGTTCCCTCCCAGCTGTCAGCACATCTGTTTCCAGGTATTTGGTGTTCTTGATTGGCTGGGAGCCGGGAGGGAGTAAAATGTGGACTGTCTGGGGTTCCTCAAGGACAGGGTTGAGAAACATGGAATAAAAGAAAACGGCGATCAACGCCAGCTGCCACCTGAAGTCTAGTTCGACATTAGCCTTGGCGAGGCTTAAAGATGATGCCAGTAATATAAAGCCGTGAGCCAGACCAGAGGTGTGTGACTGTGTCTTTACTCACTTCACTTGTATGCGGTGAAATCTCCATATCCATGACCGGCTTGGTTTGTTGCAGCTCACGGCAGCAGTTATGGCAACGCCTCCCCGGGCGGGACGGCTCTTCAGACGCCTGGGACCAATAAGAGTCACCGCAGTGTAAATGGGAAAAGCTCAGTATTTCGGCCATGTCTGCCTCACAAGCCGCCAGGTATGTGACTGTATGTCCAGTGACGTCACTCTGGGACCTCAGTTCCACTTAGCCTCTGCTGCCACCTGCTGGTCAGCTCATACAGTTACACGCTGCCATCTGAATACAGTTTACAATAGTTGTTTGTGAAATGAAGGTTCAGATGCCACACTTCGTGGTTTTGCTCTGAGACGCCTACCTGATTTTAGCTAAGAGGAACCCACAAACAGCCCGTGGGAATTGGGTTACGTACTGTGCGATGATCGCCCTCACTGAGCACCTCTTTCTTCCTACCCAATCACTTCTGACTGAGGGAATTGTAATAGTCTACAGTCTTAAACCACTGCAGGGTTTCGTTGTTGTTCTAGTTGAAATAGTTATGGTCTCAAGGGTGAAGGGATGCCCGTCTGGGGTGTTTGGCCTGCAACTCGAGATGCTTAACAACATCACAGTGAAGATACCATGATCAGTTTTGGCGGCGGGGGGGGGGGGTGTAATTAAAACCCCCATACCGGATCCCTGAGTTAGTTTAAAATATACAAGTAGAGAAGGAACCTGGACCCTGTGGGTCTATGATGCTATAATGTTGTTGAAGTGTGTGTTTGCATTTGGTCAGTGTGGTGTAGTTGTCACTGCAAATGGCTTGCATCATCTGCCTCAATCCCCCCCCAACACCACCACCACAGTGCCTCCTAAGCCGCCGCACCTCCAGAGCCCCGCGACAGAGTTACGCTCACCCTTGGCCCAGGTGAACTTCTTCAGACCCAGGATGGAGCACGGGGTGGAACGGCCGGCTGCAGGCAGGGTCCGGGAGAAGTCTTCAAAGGTGTCGAACCTCATCAGCCAATTCGAAGAGAACAGGTACGGGTCTCGGCCAGCTATCAGGCCTGGGAGTCAGAGCCACCACTGAGAGACCTGAGCCCCGGTTCTGGAGTAAAGCGAAACAATCACGTCCTTTTAAAGCCGCAAATACCGCTACTCTCGTTTAGCATGAGATCATCTGCTCAGCAATTGGAAACTGGTCATTAGGAATGATGAGCTTGATTATTCGTGGTGGTGATAATCACAGGTCTCTTCGCATCCAACACATTGATGGGCTGTAATTCCGTTCGGCATTGTGGGACAGGAGAGGATCGGAGCTGATGTGCAGAGAGTGTCATTCATCGTGGATGGTAAGGCAAGAGCCACTATAGCTTTGTCAGCGTTTGTAAATCCCGAAATAACGAACCACTGAAGTCATGCTGCATATAGATTCATCCGCAACCGTGGTAAAAATCAAAGGGAATTCTTAGGAGCCTAGAGACTTCTGTCTCTTTCGCAAGTCCAGCTGATGCAAAATTGTAAGCAGTCACACATACATTTACAGGACAAATTCCGTCCTGCAAAACATTGGATAGGTGGATTTTAACATGAGGTTCTGCTTCTGAATGTACGAAACATGTAGCACTCTGGTTGTTTCCTCTAAATTAGGGCCATGGCTCTCCTGGTGTATGCAACAAATATGTTGGAATGAAGCTGATTTTTGGTAACTGTCCCCCTCCCACTTCCTCTAGATCCACATCCTGCAAACAAGCTTTTATTAACTTTTTAAACAGATTTCCTCAAACTCAGCCACACTGAGTTAATCCATCGCTAAACGCGTGAAAACCGTAGCGCTGAGACGCTCGCGCAGCAGTCTGAGTGTGAATTGTCTGATGTCCTTCGTGTGACGTGCGAGTAGTGAGCAGAGGCGCATTGCGGATGGGGCACTGTGTCATGAGATCGTAGCGCATGTGTAACTTGCCTTTCCTGTTTGTGCAGAATTAGTGTCTTAAAGGGCAGCGTACTTCGCCTTCCGGGGAAAAAAAAAAAGATTCCGTTCAGCCCCCACAGCGGGGGACCGTGTAGATAGTTTTGTCTTGTTGTCACAGACACCCTCTCGTGTTTATCTGTTTCATCAGCTGCCACCCTCCTTTCCATATTCATTTAATACAGACACATGCATATTCATATCTTTGTGGGGACTCTCCATTCATTTCTATGGGCATAACCCTAATCCCAACATGACCACCTTAACCCCTACCCAGCCCTAATGTTAAGGGACCAAACAAAATACAAGACTTTAGGCATTTTTTAGTTTTTTCATTACAGCCACAGATTTTTATAAAACTGAGGTTATCTTTGTGGGGACCGAAAACACATTGCCACAAGGTAAAAAGTTAGTTTTTTATCGCACTGTGGGGAAATCTGATCCCTCAATGGAATATTACAACAACGCACACAGACACACACAGACATAGACGCACGCATGCACGCACACACACACACAGACACACACACACTTCCTCCTCAAACACAGACCCGCTCACAGAGCACAGGAAATCAGCCTGAGCCAGTATGTCGCTGCATTCCTCTATGATGTAAGCGATCTCGGGGTCCTTCGGTACCATCGCATCACCATCGGGTCTTTCTGTCTGCCCCGCAGCCACACCGAGCTGAAGGATGCCTCCCCGCTGAGGAGCAGGGCTCCCCGAAGCAGCCCGGCCCACAGGACCTCGCAGAGAGCACAGGTGTCCCGGCAGGGCAGCTCGGTGGACCAGAGCCTCGGGCGAGATGGAGAGAGGCAGCCGGCCAAAGGGACACTGATCCAGATGGACAGGGTTGCCGAAAAGACGTCGCCCATCGACGGGACGGAGGAGACAGACACCGGCACCAACAGGATGCTCAACGGGGATGTACTGTCAGGGCAAGGCGTGATGGAGAGGACAGAGGGAGAGGAGCATCACGGGGGAGCCAATCAGAAGGAACCCAGGAAGGAGTCACCACAGGTAAGGGGGTGGGGCTTAGGTGACTTGACCTCTGACCTGAGGATGATTGACATCAGTTTTGGCGCAGGCAATTGTAGGAGATACCTATTGGCACTTTTGTTGTGTACCTCACATGCAGTAAGCTGCTCACCTCGTTCCCATTGGCATTTTTGCCCAGTTCCGCAATCTTTCACTTAACTTCTCCTTCATTTACACCCGATGTCCCCATTCAGGGTTTCACACCACGTTTAGGCAAGCAGACATCCTGTGCCAGCCACAGCTGTGTGACCGGGAAGGTCTGCTAGGTGTGTGTTGATTGACAGCCGCACTTGTTCGCCCCTCCCCCGACCCCGTTGCATGAGAGCGTTAGCTAAAGCTTGCCCAGTGTGTGGGACTCGGGCTTCTGGAAACGAGAGAGTGAAAGAGGAAATGCGTGTGTATGGCTACAGTGAAATTGCCATGCTACACAAACAGCACGCTATAGGCCTGTGGTTTTCCACGAAATGCAGAGGCTTCTCTGCTCTGAATGTGCCCTCTGACTGAGCTGAGTTAGGGGGACCGCAGCCTTTATCAACAGGCCAGGAGGGGAGGGTGGGAAAACACCGCAACTAATATCAAGCCCCAAAGGCGGAGCAGGGGTGTCACTAGAGATTTTGGGGCCCTTGAAAACAAATCATATTGGGCCTCCAACCCCCCCTTCCCCTTCCTTTGTGGCACCCCTGTGAAGGAGGTTCAGGGTGTTGGTAGAATGAGCATGGACAAGTACAGCTGTAGATTAACGAGACTGACACTGCCATGTGATGCCCCCCCCCACCAAGGAGACCAATGAGCAGAAGCTGTACAACATAGCCAATGAGCTGCTGCAGACGGAGAAGGCATACGTCACACGGCTTAACCTGCTGGACCAGGTCAGTCAGACTGCAGTGACTAGTTACTGCCTGGATCTGTATCACTTGTGCATCTGCGTCCATCTGCATGTGTCTTTCTGAATCTGCATCTATCTGCATGTGTCCTGAATCTGCATGCATCTTTCTGAATCTGCATCCATCTGCATGTGTCTTTCTGAATCTGCATCCATCTGCATGTGTCTGTGTGCATCTGCATGTGTCTTTCTGAATCTGCATCCATCTGCATGTGTCCTGAATCTGCATGC
>JAODJX010000065.1:20365210-20393444 GCA_026776945.1 Isichthys henryi | reverse complement strand
TTTTAGCAACTCCAATTAGCCTCAGCATGTTTTTGGACTGTGGGGGGAAACCGGAGTACCCGGAGGAAACCCCACGATACTGGAAGAAGCAGATACTGCAAATTGGATTAGCGGAACACGCGCTATGCTACTGGTCTGGTAAATCAGCCGCATTGCAACCATGATGAAAGGCATTTCAATATTTTCTTGAACGTGTATCTGGCGCCACCTGATGGTAGAAATTAAAGCCAAAAAAAGTCACCAAAGTCAACAATCAAAAATCAGACACCAACTGTCAAAATAGTGTCTAGGCGGCGACATGACGACGTTCACCTCCGTTTCCTACAAACGCAGAAAGAGCCCGGGTACTCACCCATCCACCCTGCCCGATGACGAACTCCACCTCAGCCTCCAGCAGATAGTGCATCCCCAGGGGAACCAGCTCTGTCAGCGGCTGCCCCTCCCAGAGCAAGGCCTGCAGGAGCACTAGGGGCACCAGAACCTTTTTTTTTTGGGGGGGGGGGGGGTCATCAGCGCAATAAAGATACTGGAAATAGTGACAACTCTGGGATAAAGAATACAGGTCAGCTTACCTTGTTCCAACCCCCCTGAGAGTGTGAGGAGACGCTCTGCACCGCCTCTCTGTAACGCTCATAGTCCAGGGGTCTGTTTGACAAACACAGACGGCTGCAGTTACTGTGCACCACATACAAACAGCCATGCTCTAGCTGAACAGCACCAGACCAGGAACGGACCCAGTCGAATGCTTGGTGAAACTGTCGGCAATTTTCACGCAGACACTCAAAGGACCTTGAAGGTCCAGGAAAAATCCCTGCGGTAGAAGTTAAGCATTTAACACATTAACAGGAGGCTTGGCCGCCAGGGAACCGGTGAGCGCTGTGGTCTCGCTCCCGCACACACAAGCGCGTTGTGCTGGATTGCCGAGTCACCCCTCCCTCCAGTATTTTTTAGAAACCCCGGGTCAAAGAAACTCATTGAAATCCTGTTTCCATGACAGCTGGGTGTCACACCATATAAGTGGCTCGAGAAACCAGTGGAAAGAAAAGAGGAGAGAGTAGGCAGGACTCACTCTCCCAGCAGGCCCTGCAGGGCTGCGTTAAGGTGGGAGCCCAGGTCCTGGGCCACACGGCTGCCCAGCACGGCCAGGCACTCCTCTATCGAGCTCTCCGGATTGGCGGGGCTGAACACCAGGGACGTGTGGCAGTCGAAGCCTGTCCTCGAGAAGGCTGAACGACAACAGATGGGAACGAAAAAAAGCAAACTATAAAACTGAAGTGTTACAGGAACGCCGTGACCGTTTTATATTTATCTGTGACATTGCCTGTCCAATGACTGCGTCTTCATACCAAAACCATCTGCCTGACATTAAAATAGACGCCCACTATCTAGGATTATAATTTTTTTTTTTTTTACTGGGGCAACACGCGAGTTTCTCACAAAAGATAGCAACAGCACTGGAATGTACTGCGGGCCACATACAAATGAACCCCCGCCCCACACACACGGCCTCACATGTCGCGATTTCCTCCTCCAGCCTCCTCAGCTCGTCCTCGACCTGCCCCTTAATCCCACTGTGCCATTCCTGCTCGGACTGGCTGGTGCCTGCAGGTGACACAGCGCTCCATTCAGATTCAGACATCTCTAATGGCACAACGTCAGTCTCTCTCTCTCTCTCTCTCAGACACACGCACACCTGTACTCATATCTTTGTGGGGACTCTCCATTCATTTCTCCATTTCTTCATTTCCCTAATCCCAACAATGACAACCTTACCCCCTACTCAGCCCTAACCTTAAGCATAAGTAACCAAACAAAATAGACTTTTGGCATTTTTAGTTTTTTGATTGCAGCCACAGATTTTTATACATTTAAATTTTCCCCTTGTGGGGACCGAAAAAATGGTCCCTACAACGTCAAAGTAACAGGATTTTATCACATTGTGGGGCCCAAATAGTAATGTATACCTGGACCACACACACTCACTCTCTCACACACACACACACACACACACAAAGGCATCATACTTTTAGGCAGCTGATTATTCTAAAGTGAGAAAGTCATGTTAACCTCCTAATTCAGTGACACAACAAAGCCCCAACTGGGACTCAAACTAACAACCTTCATGTTACAAGGCTGGTGTCATGACCACCCTTAAGGCACCTGAGGAATTCTCCTCTGGCTTAATGAATCAATAAAACACCTTAACACTATGCAATAATATGCCCAGAGGCCAGTTTAGTAGGTTTACCCATTTTTAAATAAATAAAAAATAGCCTGCTTCTCCAAACAGGAAATGTTGTGGCATAGAGGTTACATAGAGCAGGAAGACAAGGGCAAGAGGTTCACTTCCTGTTCACTGAGCATTAGAATGGCAAAATCTAAGCCATTGTTAGGCTGCTGTGAGTTTTGGTTCAAAAACAGCCGCTCTCCTGGGATTTTCATGCACTACTGTGTCTAGACTTTACAGAGACAGGTGTAATGGAAAAAGAAAACCACCAGTCAACAGCATTTCCGTGGCCAAAAACATACTGTTAATAAGATAAGAACAGTCAGACTTGTTAGTTTGTGGTAACAACAGTGGTGTGCGGAAAGCTATTTGTCACCCTTGAAGTGGTTCTGGGGGTAAAAGGAGGTCATAACCAGTACTAGCCAGGTTTACCTGATAATACAGTGGCCGTGGTGTTTACACTGTAAACAAGGTGCGCAGTGTGCACTTTCACCATTACCTTCACCTGTAGCAACACGTGTCCTAGGAAGACTTCTGGGTGGTTGTAGGCCCAGGTAGCTGAGGACAACATATTTGGTCTCAAAGTGGAAGCCCTCAACCACAGCGGTAGATGAGCTCGCAGCAGCCATGGAGAAATATCAGTACACAATCACAGGGCTTTTCTCCTGAAAACAATACAATGCTCATGATTAATGGTCTTGAATTGTACATATTAAGACTCTTAAGTAAACCTGTTTTATATCTGCGCGGCAGGGCTGCCAACTCTCAGGCAAATCTATATTATTCCATTATATACCCATAATTAGCTATATCAAAAGCCTACATGGTATTTACAAGGTAATAAAACTGTTACATACATGTAAAAAAAAAAAAGAAGCACTTTCTCAATGGAGTATTCGGCTAGATAGTACTCATAGCCTGGGTCCTTATTGAGCTAGCATCGGAAAAATTCATCGCAGAGTCTCAAAGCACTTATGTAAGTCGCTCTGGCTAAGGGCGTCTGCTAAATACTGTAAATGTAAATGCTAGTGCTAACCAAAGTTGATAGCTAAGTTGTCACCACATCAGGGTTATCTCCACTTGGCCACAATGAGCATCCCAGCAGAATATTTACTAAAGATGCACAACGTCAGCTAAGCAAAGGACGTTAACTTGCAATAGTCACTCCATGAATGAAGAGCGCGCGGGACGCTGCACGTACGCACCGACGCTTACGTTTCATAGGAGAAGCGCCTTAACTGCACGTGCAGAGCATGGCAGGTAAGGGCAATAATCTGATTTCGGTTCTGTCCAAGAAAAAAGTTACACCGTCCCTCCAAAATGAATGACAAAGAAAAAAAAAAACGAAAAACATCTGTACCTATTTCAAGCAATGCGAGGCCCGTTATAAGTACACTCTCTCTGTTAAGTAAATGTCCTTTCCTAGAAACGTTAAGCAGACTGATTGACAAATTATGACCAATGAAACATTAAACATCAGTTAGATCGAGAACAGGCTTACGGGGTAGCCTGTAAGTAAACATAAAACATTATATAATACAAAATTGCAACATGTGTTGTCCATGTTTTTCTTTTTTGGGTAAATGGATTACTTATATGTAATATAATATTATTATATAATAAAAATAATATAATATAAATATAAAACAATGCAGCAGGTTGCGGACTCCCACACTGACGCGATTCCCCGGGCTGTCTCTAAGCTACACCTACCTTCCCGACACTGTAACGTACTTTCTATTTAGTCGATCTCTCTCGATAACCTGGTTAGCGGATCCTCTGTCCACGGCGAGAAGTAAGTTTTGTTTCAACACAAAACCCAAAACAAATTGAGCCTAAACAGAAGGCGCGCCAAAGCAACACGGGTTCACCTTGCTGGCTAACCTCTTTCGTCGCACTTTGTCACTTCTCTCCCAAATGGAAAGCCCTTGTAGCCTACTTCTGACTCCCACCGGTTCCTAATTTAGAGTTCAGGCAGCCATCATGCGTCCAGCAGAGACGCTCCTGGCTGCGCCAGTTTTAGAGGGGGTCAAAGGGCGTTCCTAAACTGTTTTATTCCTACTTCAACAAAATTAAATATAAATGCCAACGTTATTTTTCAGTCAGACGCCAGAGTCACATAAATGCATCAATCGCATAATAATGGACAAGAGGCTGTTTTGTACAGGAAAAAGTTTGTCTCATGTTTTGCAGTAACTAAAATATTGTGTGCATGACGTGCATCGACACCTACAGTATCGTAACATATCAGTTACAAGAAAAGGTGACCTTGATTTTTCTCGCGCCGTTTGTATTTTTAACAACTGTTTGTAAAGTTTGTGTGTATGGAAGATGTCACTTCATGAAAGAATCATCATTTCATTTTATTTTACAATTTTACAATAAAACAAACACGCCTTACGTCGCTGGTGGTTTTAAATGCAGTATTGTCTTTCTTTAATAAACGTACCTTTCTAAGCCTAAACACATTTCTTAATAAATGCCTCATGAAATGTGGAGTAAAGTATGCTATTTCTGCATTTATCAATTCCGAATATCTGATAAATATAACATTTACAGCTTACAGTGAAAACTGTGGAGTATCTATTTTTAAGTATAAATTACGCTGGAATATGTTGACTTCATACTGGTACCCTTATGAACCGTTCAAAATTTCATTCAAATATAGTTAATTGCATGCACATATCCATGCATAAAATGTCACTTACAGCATTTTAGCTGTACTTTTGATAGCAGACTACGTAACTGGGTAATTGTAATACGGGTTTCCGTTTCATATTCACCGTAACTACCCCAAAAAATGAACTTACGGTCAGCGTGACTAAAGTGTTGTCACTTAATACCCATTACAATCCATTGAGCAACCCCCAAAAAGTAACCAATAGGAATCAGGGTGGGGCTAAGGGGGCGGTGATTGACAGGCTACTGCATGATGACGTTTAACAGTATGGGGCGTCATGTGACTCGACGCTCAGGCTCGAGGGAGGATCAGCTGATACTTACATCCGGGACACTTTCAGTTAGAGGCGACTGCGGAGCTACTTGCTTGTGAGAAGTTTCAGTTATTTATGGGCTTATTTATTGTGGGATAGACGATTTGATATTGCTGGTGGTCACGCCAAAATATTACGGCTACTGTTGTTTTGTAGGTTGAATATCTGCCGGATTTGTCCGTTTTTTCTGCTTTGTTCGGCTGGCCGGATAGTTCTCGTTTGAGACTTCAGTCATGGCGCTCAGCGATGCCGACGTACAGAAACAGGTAACCAACGAGCCTAGTTTGCTGCGTCTAAACATGTATAACGTTGAGATGCCTCACTATGTTTTGCGTCAATATTAAACGATATTTCTGCAACTTCTCTTGCTGTCGGCGGTGGTGAATGACAGCATTGCTTGATGTTTCGGCGTAGCTGCGTTTTTGGTCAGATCAGATCAGGTGTGTGGGGGAAAACAAAAAGGTCAAATTAACTCGTTGATGCCTGAGAGACCATGACACGCCGCGTTAATCAGATGTTTAAGTTCAAGTGTGTCAACAAGGCTTGCAGGCCCTTAAGATCGCTTTTGAACCAAGGTTTTTATTGTATCTATTTTGTTCCTTAACGGTGTTTATTTTATAAGTTATACTGTAAACTAGCTGACTAGGCAGTTCTAGTCGTGAGCGGTGAGGACGAACATGACCAGGCGTCGATTGTGAAAACCCATGGTTAGGATTAAAGAGGAACTCCGGTGTATGAGTTTTCCCCAGTTAAATCAAATCGTACCTTTTATTGACTGCAATCACTCACAGTGGAACTGTAACATGGAAAAGCAATATGTGTTCATCCCGATGACTAAACTGATGACGGCGATTCTTGCCCAGTGTGTTTTGGGTAACGCCATATCCTTACCCTAGAACCAGCATGAAGGACTTACATTCCACACTTCAAAGCTAATTGTCTGAGCGAGTGGCTGGTACCTTGTGAATCCTTCAGTATAGTTTCTGCCTTTGTTGTACGGGTTTATTTAAATGTCCTTTATAGTAACATAATTTTTTGTTTTACAATACTGATTTTTCTGACCTGTATTTATACCATAATTCAAGTTGTCGCATGCTTTAAAAAGTACGACTGTCATCTGTAGTATTAGGAAAATTAACTGGGTTGCTGTTCGGTGATAGTCACATGTATGGTTTAACATTATCGAAACGGATCAATTAACCACTGGAATCGATATCAAATGACATTTCTACTTGCATCCTTTGTCACTTATCATTTAGCGCCCCCTGCAGTATCGGAGGATTATTCACTATGATCGCGACGAGTTACACTCACTGTTCAACGATGCAGTTATTGCATTACAAGTACAGAGTGCCTTCCGGAGACATCTGACGTTTCAGTGTAATATATTCTGCAAATGAAATTTCTCTAATGCTATGATGATGTGTTTTGGAGGAAATCTGCAGGAACCGAGTTCAGGTAGAATTTAAGTCTGTGATAATAATGGCACTTTGACCTGAACGCTGGTGTTCCTCCATCGCTGAATGATTCACTATCACTGCCTGTCCCTAACAGATCAAACACATGATGGCCTTCATTGAACAGGAGGCCAATGAGAAGGCAGAGGAAATTGATGCCAAGGTAATGTAAGGCCTGACAGCTTCCCATCTGAGCTGTTTCCACCATGCGATTTTCTGTGATCAGGAATTATGGGTGGTAATATACCCACTTGTATTACTAAAGGAATTCATAGTAAATGTCCTTGGATTAGAGTGTGACAGAAACACTAAAAAAACAAAAATTCTCTGTGACTTCCTGATAGTCCCTACCTAGCATTATAACAGTGTTCTTACAAATTATTGATACGTGGAGTACGGGGAGCTGCTTCCATTTGGCCCGGGATCCTGGAGTGTGACTTTGCCGCCCCCTGCAGGCCGAGGAGGAGTTCAATATTGAGAAGGGCCGCCTTGTGCAGACGCAAAGGCTGAAGATCATGGAGTACTACGAGAAGAAGGAAAAGCAGATCGAGCAACAGAAGAAGATGTGAGTCATGTGTGCTCATGCCAGGCAGTGTGAAGTGGCGAGGAAGCTGAAAAGGGAAGTTGGGTTTTCCTCTTTAATATGGAAATGCCACACTTTAGACATATTACATTCGCATTAAAAATAAATACTTGTGTACCTCATTTATCTGAACAATAGAATAGCAGTTATCTGTAAGTATAACTCAGTGATTTACTAGAACAGTTCAGGTTCAGGTTCTGGGGTTAGCTGTAGATCAGCTGGGCTTGAAGCTGAACCAGCAGTGTGTATCCTTTACCATCGTACTAGCAGCTGTTGGTGTTTCGCTTCATCCGTCACAGTCAGATGTCCAACCTGATGAACCAGGCCCGGCTGAAGGTGCTGAAGGCTCGTGATGACATGGTTTCGGTTGGTACCATTTCAGGCCAGCAGTAAGATTATCATGAACTTACTGGGATCAGGGTAAAATGTGTTTCGCTTTTGTGTTTGTCCTCAGGACTTGTTAAACGAGGCTCGTCAAAGGCTGGCGGTCATTGCCAAAGACCCGACAAGGTACACCAACCTGCTGGAGGGGCTAGTTCTGCAAGTAAGTGTATCTATTTTGGATGGTGAGCAATCTGAGGACATTCTTGTTTAGTAAGCTTGGTCGTTGTGTGTCGGCGCGCTTTCTCACCAACCCTGGAAAAATTTGGGGTGTTTCTCAATGTATACTTGACTATACTTGTGTTCTTGTGACTGTACCCATTTCACGTCATCTTCCATTGCCGAAGACCAGCTCCAATACTTAATAACTAAAGTACAGAAGATGGTAAAAAAAATCCCCGGATGTCATTCTTGCCCAGGCCCGAATATCAAGGATGCATTGGTTACATCCTCACCAAAGGAGACCAATCCCATGATTCATTGCACCCCAAGTTCCTTCTTGGGAGGCAAGTTAGCAAGACCGCTAACGATAATTGCGTTCTTGGTATTGACAGCCTCCTTAGGTCTAGAGCGGGAATCCTCGCCTCGTAAAGATGAAACTTTAGCTCTTCTTAGCGCTTCTTTGGTCTGTTGTATGGAGGGATGCTTCTGTTCAGGAACCAACGTAGGGCTCATGGCTGATTTTGTAGTTTTTTGTAAATCTCTTGTCTCTTTGTTTTCTCTTTCTGTAGGGCTTCTACCAGCTCTTGGAACCCAAAGTAACCATCCGCTGCCGTAAGCAAGACGTGGCTCTGGTGCAGGTTAGCACTGTTTCCATTGTCCTTCTGGAGCTCAGTGATACATTAGCTAGATCCTCGAATTTAATGCAGGCATTTCTGAATGGGAGCCCTGCCGTGTTTCTATTCATGCAGGCCGCTATGCAGAGAAACATCTCCATCTACAAGGATGCTGTGAAGAACAATCTTGAGGTCCGCATCGACCAGGAGAACTTTTTGTCCCCAGAAATGTAAGAACTTCCTGGTCGCGTTCAGACGTGGCTCTTTGTCTAATCAGATCCTGCAGTGATTTTAAATTGGCGTCTTGGTGTCAGAATCACAGTGCTCAGGTTCTCAGAGCCATGGAGTGCATTCATGGTCTGGGTCTGACAGCGGTTGTGCTCTTGTGTTCTCCAAGCACCGGGGGCATTGAGATGTACAACGCAGATGGGAAGATTAAGGTGTCTAATACTTTGGAGAGCAGGCTGGACCTCATTGCCCAACAGGTAGAGCATGTTTTGTGTCTGTGTTAGAATAACAGAATTAAACATGTATACACACCTGGTTAGTAACTCCATTGCCCGACATTGACCTGTGCCAATGCACAAGAAATCTGGTTATAGTGACTGGGGAAATATGAAACCTTTTGAGAATTATAGTGGGTGACTGAGTGGCATTAACTATAAGATGTCAGTCATTGCCCTAACTTGGTTAGTTCTTAGTAACTGATGGTAGTGGATTAAACCTGGATGGTTTTAATGTGTTAATCCATCCCACCATGGTTTTTGAAACATCTTATTGCTGGTAGAGATGGCACTGAACCTATACCTACTATCAGTACCGGGCTGATACTGGCGAAAAATGCTGGATTGGATATTTTGGGGCTGGGGAGTAAGAAACCGATCCGATTTTCCATGAGGTAAGTCTAGCCCGAGAAATGCTGAAAACGCGCGTAGCCTTAGCATGACGTACCGTAAACAGAAGTGAGGGTCACATGATGGCTAGCTGTTCAACATGTGTACGTCGGAGCTGGCATGTCGGCCATGTTGTAATTAAGGGTGTGACGGTACAATTTTCCCACGTTCATTTTAATAAAGAAGATAACAGCTCTTTTAAAATGGTACTCTAAAAGCCACTGTTGGTTTCACCAACTGTTTACATGACACGGTTACATGCTAACGAAAAGCATGCATCCCACAGCAAACGTTACACAGTTACGACATTTATAATTAAGTCTTGGTTTTGGTACGCTGTGTTTGTCTCGGTATCCAGCCTCATTCACATGTTAGCTGTCTTTGCAACCGTGAGATCTCCCGTTTCTCACAGTAACTTCTTACTGTCAATAAACTTTTCTGCTAATAATTTAGCATTTTTTAATAATGGGTTCAAAACTCAGTACTCCCAATGCTTATCGTAGTGACTTTGTATCTATAGGGACATAATTTAGATGATGATTTGTACAATATATAAAAAGGTCTTGACAGGAAAATGACTAAAGTAATTTGACATGCAAAGCGTGCAGTACCGTTTGTTTAGGAAATGGTAATAAAATGTCATGCCTTAGGCTAGCAGACTGTCATGGATTGAGGTTAGAGGGGGCTGAGTATTATTAGTATTATTTGTGAATTTTCACATTTGTGGGGATCTTCCATGCCTAACCCTCGCAAAGCATTGATAAATGGCAACAAATATTAGATTGGTATTGGATCGAGCCAGAAAAAAATTACCGTGCCATTTCTTATTGCTGGTGTAGTTCATGGTTGGAATTCCATCTACTGATCTCCCTTCTTTTCACCTGCTCTCTCAGATGATGCCTGAAATTCGAGTGGCTCTCTTTGGTGCTAACCAGAACCGCAAATTCATGGACTAAAATTGGACTAAATTGGCTAAAGAAACACGTTGTTTTCTGTGATGTGTATTTCATTATGTACAATATTGTAATTCTCTGTCTGTGTTATATAAAAACACTCAATCAAATTGTTTCTTTATTTTAATACATACATTTCAGTGTGTCTGTGCACCAAAGGAAGTAATAAACGATCGTTGTAAATGAACTCAGTCGGTCACGTGCACGGCTGTGCCGGACGTGTGTATTGTGACCAAGACTGCAAGTCACATGATGTGGACTCACCTGCCAATCAAAAGACATGGTAGGATTGTCCTCTAATTTGCTGAGGTACTGTCACTCAGGGCTGGCTGAATGTTTCTTGATTTTTGACAGCAGAAATCATGTTACAAGTGGGAAAGAAATCATTTGAAATAAGTGCCCTTTTCCTCTAGTACTTTGATCCTCCTCAGTCCGTATTCCAAACACCAGGTTGTTTATGTTCAGTCTGTTTCTATAGGCTGGTGTTCCTGGGGAGACTTTTGTGTGAGGAGGGAAGGTGTTTACTGCAGGCATGTGCTTTTCCTTTCCACACACCCTTTCTTTGCAGGTGGTGTTTGAGTGCTGATCAGTTGTTCTGTTCCAATACCCCTGTACTCTCTCTACATAGCCTGCAACGCTAAGTCCTGGCATTGTAAAGAATACCTTTCAATGTAGTCAAGTTCCACACTGTTCATATATGTCATATATTGTGTGTATATATGGGTCTAAGATTAAAGAAACCATACTTGTGCTGGCTTGTTTTTAATATAATTTATTTTCTAATTGCTGAGATGAAAGTACGTTGAACAAGATTAGCAGAGAAATTCAGTTCGGTGACGAGCTGGAATCTGACAGAATTCCCTTGGAATTAAATTGATGGTTTTTCCATGTTGATGTCAAAAAAGGAAATGTAAGGTATGAGTTTATATGCAGTTGTAGATAAAGATAATCCCAAATTGTGCATTCTGCCCCCTAGTGGACAGAGGCATGTAAGACAGTCCCAGTTGAAAGTCTCTAAAACCTTAAGGTTACTTAAGGTTACTTTAAGGTTTGGTGCGTTGATTTGATGCATGAATAAATTTTTTCCCTACCAGTAAGGATCAGTGAAAAGTAATGTGATCTTATATAACTCTTGAATTCTCTGAAATTAGCAGATTGTACTGTTTTGCGTTACAATACTGTAGATTTTATTTGATTTATACACGTCTGTAAACATAGCAATTTCTCACATAACCGTCTAATCCAGTAATCAGTTCATTGAATTTTAATTCACTAATACGTTTTTAGCACACATTACCCATAATTCCTCTGGTCAAACTCCCACCCTGAACCCTGAAAAATGCTTTATTGCTTTTCCAAGCAAAGATGCTGGATGCCAACGTGAGTTCTTCAGCATGATTTCATTTGTGCGTGTGGGTGTGAAACTGCCGCTTTAACTGATTAACCTCAGCGTAGTCGGCCAGCTGCAGACACTGTGCATAAATGCAGAATATAGATAATAAAATGTATACATACATAACTTCATAGATCCTTATTGATTTCTAATCAGTTAGCACACATTACATTTAGTGCAGTTGGGTAATTACGGATGTTTTCGCAGATATTTTGGCATGAAATATGGAAATGATAGAGCACTAAATTGGGGCAGTCAGTAATTTGGGACCCAAGGAGCCTCCTAGGCCGGCATTTGACACTTTCGACCTCGGGGTACCAACAGTAACCTGCTACTTTGTAGAGCAAAATTAGCCACTCATGAGAAGAGTGAGGCTTCGAAAGCTATGATCGGTGGGATTATCATGCAAGCTCATTCGCCGACAGACTTTGCGCTCTTCTTATTGGTTATAAGTCAGTAATAAACCCACCCACTGCAGGTCGCAAAGCCTCACTTCTCCCATCACTACCATTAGCAGCATTTATGAATACATAGGCGTAGCATTAGCATGCTGGAGCAAAAGTTAGCGTTCCTCCCCTGCACTCCAAAGATAGTCATACTGTTAGCAGATTAAGCTCCTCTCTTCCCCCTACGCCCTGATCCCCCTTTGCTGCCTTACGTTGTGCTGCAGAACAGCTTTAAGTCACTACGGCAGCAGCCCCAGCACCCACTCTCCCACCCCTAGGAAATAGATGCCTTGTGCGATGCCGAAGAGCGGCGCGATCACCAACGCACGGCACGTCGCCCCCTTCAGGAACGCAGATGGGCCCTCCCGGTTCCAGATGCGCCTGTAGGGGAGGGGGAAAGGCAGCCATCTGTCACAGTGGAAAAAATCCCAAGAAACAGGCGGGAGAGACAAAGGCTCCTGCAAGGCACATGGCAGGCCGAGCCTCACCGTGTACAGTCTGTGAGGCCCTGGTAGGAGTCCTCCCCAACGCCCTTCTTCAGGGTCTGCAGCCTTGTCTTAATCACTGATGACACACACAAGCACAACAACTGGTCACCAACCAAGCTTTAGCAGAGTCCGCTACATTCATAGGATCCTTTTCAAACCATTATGTGTTCCCATCTCAGAGACCTGAGAACTGAAAGCCCTGCAGGGAAATAGGGAAACCCCTTTCAGACGGGCATTCCCTGCCTCTGTTATGCCGCCGCCCACACCTTGCAGGCCCCTGCCACCAGCCCTGCCCCTTCCCGATTCTCACCGTCCAGAGGAGTAACTGCAACTGCGGCCACCGAACCGGCTATGCAGCCGGCGACAAAGGACTGTAAGAAGGGGGCCCGCTCCTGCATATCTCCATGGCAACCCTGCTTCCGCCGGCCCAGGGAGTTCAAGTTGGCAAACAGTGGGAAGTAGATCATGGAGAAGGGCACGTCTCTGAACAATAATGATAATAATAATAATACATTTTACAAGCAAAGGGTCTTACTTTTTGCCATGAGCAATATTTGCAGTTCAAACACCGGCTGGTTTCGCCCCCAAGTTGTTATACCCCTGAGTGAGACCTCCCCCATTGGCATGCGAGTGCGTAACTTTCTGTGTGCATTGGTGGGTGGTCTTTGTTTACATCTCTGGCACTTGAAAAGGCTCTACTGATCAGCACATATAATAAGTGCATTTGAAACAGTTTTTTACATACTAAACTTTTGGCATAAGACAATATATACATCAGTGCATATGCATACACCTTAATTTAATGAATACAAATATAGATAATGAATACGTAACATTTGCATCCAAGGCTGGGCTTAGGTGTGGGCTGTAGTCCTCGTATCTGATTTGTAGGGTACCCTGGATTTTTTCCTGGTTACAGCAACATTCTATGCTGTAAGTAGGGCCCCAACACCACTGAATTTGCCCCCCTTATTTTGGATTCCTGCTCGCCTACCTCAGCAGTGTGGCTCCTGCCCCCCGGTATAGCCCAATCACTCCCCGGGTCCTCAGGAGATCCAGGGCAATATTGGTGGCTGAAGGGCGAGGTGGGGGGGGCTGAGCCGTTGCCACGGAGGGGGCAGCGGGACCCGCAGCTGTGGGGACTGTCTTCTGAGCCGCTGCATCCAACATGAGACAAATATACATCACCAGCTGGGGGGGAGGGGTGTGTGCACGAAAGCCGAGGACGTCTCTACTGCCTACTCCAACATCTCCACTGCGCTCACCAAGCCTGCCAGCATCCTGAAGCTGGATCTTCAGCATCTCCATGGGTGTGGTCACCACCACCTGACAGGTCCCCGCTCCACAGCCAGCCAAAATCTCTGCCCACAGGGGCAATTTCCTTTGGGACACCGACAGGAAGGGAGGGGGTTCAGGGTCCACACTCCTGACATGCTGTCAAGCGAAAGAGGCTAACAGATACCTATCCCATTTTTAGAGAATGTTACACATACATCTATAATCTATACTTGCTTGTCCTACGCTGGATCGTGGGGGTCCAGAGTCCCTCCTGAAAGCTATGGGTGCAGGGAATAACCCTGGGGGGCCCCAACCCATTACAGGGTACACACACCATTTATACACACAGACAATTTGGTAACTCCAATTAACCTCAGCATGTTTTTGGACCGTGGGGGGAAACTGGAGTACCTAGAGGAAACCCCATGATGACATGGGGAGAACATGCAAACTCCACACATGGAGTGAAGATGGCGACTGAAACCCTGGTCCAAAAGCTGTGAGGCAGCAGTGCTACCCACTGAGACATCCCTACAGTACACACATCATAAATGACGCTAATGATAAATCCTCAATACAACCAGATACCTCAAAGTCAGCAAGTGAAGACCCTAGTGTTGAGGTCTACAAAGACTCTCCTGAACTGTGAACTGTGCAGAGAGATACCACGCTACCCGTCCTTGGAGAGCTTCTGCCTGAAGATGTCGTTGGCCGCCAGTTTGATGGCCTTCTCCGGCGTAACGAGGGTGAGGTTAACGGCCGCCCCTGCAGTAACGAACTGGCATCGTTAGGATGACATCATTCCGAACTTTACAGCACCGGCTGTGATGCCAGTGTGTCGTAAGTTTCACAATGTTGCTGCGACGCGGTCAGACATTGTCAAACTACCAAATAACACACCATAGCAGATAAGCACTTAGCACAGAAATGCAGAGATACTTTAATTTATAGAGCAAATTCTTCTAAATGACACACATTTGACAGAACAGGGTCAGACAGTCCCAGGGGCATTTGGTGTTAAGGGCCTTGATCAGGGTCCAACAGTGAAAACACTCTACTGATTACTGAATTTAAACTGGCACCTTTACTACAGACTGCCCCCATATTGATACTGATAATATGAAAGTACCTCTGTAAATCCCAAAGTAGCCTTCTGCTCTGATAGTCTTAGTCAAGCAGTCCAGCCTTCAGGCAGCAAAAAAAAATAAAAAGTTTGAAGTTAGAATGTAATTAAATAGCAATCAAGACTTGAGGTACTATTTCCCTATTTTACCAAGAAATACCCACAATCCACTGTAGATCTTTGGCCCCTGCTGGTTCTGGAGACGGGTCTTGGCAAGATCGATGGGGAACACACAGGTGACGCCCACCAGTCCTGCCACGCCCCCATTGATCAGCTTAGCCACAAGGCTGCAGGAAAGGTGTGCAGAGAGAGTGTAGGTGACAGGGGCTCCCCTTCTAGCCCTCGCGTCATAGTGGCAGTGAATTATCTGGACCCTGGAGACAGTACCTGACTTTATGCTCTGCCATCTCGTCGCACAGGTGATGGACGGCGCTCCGGGCCAGATGTCAGCTCTGATGCTATTCGGATGCCCTGTACCCTCTTCCCTGCCCAGCCCGGCACCAATGCACCTCACGTCCCAGCCTCACCGCTCTGTCCCCTGGGTCACTGCGCCGGACGTAGCACCTTCCTCGCTCCTGTCTCTTCCTTTAGCTGTAAGCCTCCTCCTTACACCTGCACTGCAGTCACAGCTCCAAAACTCGCCGCTGTGGTAGGGGTGGGGGGGGCGCCACTTGTCCTCGTTGCTGCTTTCTGACTCCACGTCACAGCACAAAGGCCGAATCCACGCTGATCTCCATCAAAACTAGGTGGGCTCTGGGATGAGGAACATACACGCTAATTGCTTAACATACCCAGACCAGACCCTATTACGGCCGTTGAAGTACAGTGACACAGGGCTGCCAACTTCGGTCAGCAGGTTGGCGTGAGATTTTCAATTCCAGACAAGTCTGCACACGCATTTACATGCATGTAACAGTTTTATTACCTTGTAAATAGTCTGTAAGATTTGCAAACTACCCCAACGGCTTTGATGTAGCTGATTTTAGGTTTATAATGGAATAATATAAGCATGCCGTTTCTTGTGTGACCGTGAGTCTGAAAGTGTGAGTGTCACGCCAGATGCGTGAGAGTTGGCGACCCTGGTGACGTTCACATAAACACAGCCAAACCCCCCATATTTCAGGGTCGCTGCTCTTGGATCCACATTCACGGAAGGAGCACGCCATAAGTACTTAAAACCTCCCTTAATGAGAACAGTGAAGGAAGTGTAAAATAATCCGTTTTAATGAACTGAAAAACTTTCCTATCTTTGGTGCACCATGAGCATATCTGAATTACCTATTATGAGTACTTGAATGACAAGGCTGAATACACTTATCCTGTTTAAACACTGCCCCAGATCTAGATGCCTGCCAAAGCTTCTAAAACAGTTCAAACAGCATTTGCCACTATTACAATCACTCTGATTCATGCTGATAAAAATGTTCCCTCTCCCCTGGCATACCACCCCCCACCCCCAAACGCTGCCCACAAGAATCAGGAAGCGTCAGTGCGGGTGTGTCCCTCACCACATCTGTAAAACGATGCCCGCCTCACGTGACCCGCACTGCATACGCTGCATTCAACAATAACAAAAATTACACACCAAACAGTCTCCCTTTTCCTGCTCTGTCTGTTACTTCTTTCGCTTGTGGTGAATGTTTCTGCAGTCTTTAAAATCAATAATTCTTTTTCTTTCCTTTGTCTCCTCCCAAAATCTTTTTCATCTCCCAAAAACTTTTTACAGCTCCACCCTTTAAGGGAAGACTTCAAAAAGCTGAACTTACGCTGCACGATTTGCACCATCCTTCATGTCTTCCAACACTTCCTTACGCTCTTTCTCTTTCTCTCCCCCTCACCTCACCTCTTGTCCTCCCCTCTTACCCCCGCCCCGGCTCAGTATTGCCGGTGCCCAGTCACATCTTTCACTGAGCCCCGCTCCGCAAAGAAACTTTTTTTAAGGCTTCCTCTATTCCTTTGAGCCCACAGCCCGTACTCTACCCGCCTTACGGCGACACCTCCGGCACCCCAAATCTGCGCCCACTCAAAGCGCTGTGGACGGCCCCGCTCACAGGACAGTCACAGCTTTATTTATTCCATCCAAAGGGGATTCCTCTCACCGCTTTGAAGTGTATTCCGCGGGTCGGGGGCGATGGTGTGTCCTCTCTCCACTCTCTGCCCACCCCTGGCAAATGAAGCAGAAGTGACTGGTGACCGCCAGCTTCTGTGTGAGCTGCCGCACAAACGCCAGCCTTGTGCTGCCGCGCCGGCCCCTCCTTCCCGTGAAACTCTGAGACTCCAATACAACAATACAGCCCTCCGCCGACACACACTCAAACACAACGCACATGGAAAGCGGAGTGAGCATTGCCACGGCAACACAGTCCCTCGGGAATCGCCATGGCAACACGGAATTCCGCCGCGGAACATTGTCGCGGTCACGGGGCGCAAACAGCGGCGGGCGACTGCTGTAAAGAGTCAATAATCCATCAGCACTAAACTAAATCTTAAGAGAAAGTCCACGTACTAAACTTAAACATAACACATCCACGCTAAGCAAAAGAAGTTTTGCAGCGCTACATAACTTTCCATTACTGTTAAGTACCAGAGCATTATTATTATGTCACAGACGAAATTTTACAATAGATAACAGGAACATTTCGCCATCTTCTGTGTGCAGTATAGAACAGTAATTATTAAAAATGTGCTTGTCCTGCAGGAGAGTACACAAGTATAGGGACACAAGTATAGAGGTAGAATATCGACTGGAAGTAGTAATTTAAATCCTCTCCCTCTCTCTGTGGAACCACGTGGTAAATGCTTCCTGTCATTACTCGGTAATTAATGCATGTCTTTTAATCACACCGCCACATCTAGTATTGGTTTTCTACACTTGGGCCTTGGTGTGGCCATTGTGGATAGTCCCCAGCGGTGGGAGGGGCTTCCTGTTGAGCTGGTAGACCAGCCTCACTGTCTGGACCAATGGGGAAGCCTGGAATGCATCTAAAGACTTCCAGCTGCAGCAGCGAGTGCACGCAGCTCCATGAGCGATGGAGTATCGGGTTATGCTCCAAGCCCCGCCCCCTTCAGCACACTGCAGGGCTGCCTACTGAATGGGGCCGTAGGCTGAAGTCCCACAGTGCCCCTCAGCAAGCCAGCCAGCCAGCCAGCCAGACTTAGGCACAGAGGATAAAGTGCCTTCAGACAAACACTGCTGTGAGTTTTGTCATGAGGACAGAGATGTCATTATTAGTGACCGGAATGGCACACTACTATGGCTTGGTCTGGTGTGATTATTGGTATCATAAGGTATCAAGAGTTTCTACACATTTTGTACAGTGCATACTCACATATAGCGAAAGCACACAATGTTACTGGAGACTGAGTCAGTTATGCCACCAAAAATGAGAGCAGTTCAGCCAGTAAGGCAAGATTATGGGAATGTGGTCTTCATGTGCTCAGTTTCTGTGTTTTATCACTCACAAGACATAGGCTACATTTCATCTCACATTATACCTCATGTTATGTATTTGAACGAAAGCACAGCTGTTAATGAAATGACGCTTGAGACAAACTTGCAAACAATGACTGAAAACCAAGCTTCCACGGCCAAATAAATGGCCGTGTGCTGAAACCCCAACCGCCTGGAGAAACTTTGCCCGAGTTCAGTAAGCTCTGTATCCCGGCAACATGTAAGCAGAAGCTGAAGTCGAAGTTCTCTCGAGACCAGAGTCCAGCCCTGAATCGTCCGCGGCACATTAACTCCCTGAGACCAGCGGAGATATGAGCCACCTTGAATCGACAGTGAAACAGGATTCAGCTTGAAAGCTAACCTGCTTGCTGAGTTTCCTTTCACAACTCACTGTTCCCCCCAAAACAAAGAGATGAAAAACCTTGGCATTCCAGTATAATCAGAATACCCAGAGGATCAGTAAAATGTCATCGCGAGTCCTTTTCCCTCAGGAAATCATGGAGTACCTTAGGCTCAGTGTAAAGACAATAAATCTGGACTGATGGAAGGCAGTGATATTTTTGCACATGGGAGGGCAGTAATTCATGGCAATTTTGAATCAAAACGATTGTTGTTGGCTTTTCTCCAGACAGTGGGATTAAGGTCAGAGAAAATGCCAAGAGGGACACACTTTTCTCTTCACTCACTGCTGTTCCCCTCTTCAGTCCATTGACTCATTATGACGCTATAATATTTGTCATTCCCTGGCCGACAATCATTGTTAAAAGAATCCCTGACTCGCTTCTCTTGAGAACGCCACATCTAGCAGCACGTCAGTCTTATTGGTTTATGTTCCAGGTCCCTATAAGTCTTAACCAGTTTTGGGGAGGTTACCCACAAAAGTAATCTATTACAGGCAGAGGCAGAAAGACCAGACCAATCCAGACCAAGGTTTTGTTTCAACCAACCTTTTGAGTATGAAGAGTCACAGAGTACTCAACTGGTTGGTTGAAACAAAACCTTGATCTGGATTTGTACTTTCTGAACCTAAACTTTCCTCCTCTGTCTGTAATGGATAACTTTCGTAAGTAACTTCCCCGACACTGGCCTTAACAAAGGACATAGTTGTCAGATGCTTAGGTAGTCTGTCCATCCTCTATTAAATGGGGAGATCATAGGAGGTATTTAATTAACTGATGGTGTTCAGGAAAACTCTCTTACATTTGTTTAGCAGTGTGTATGGTGTCTATTGTTTTGGAATATGACAGGGGTGGGGAACCGGTTCTATGGAGGGCCAATGTGGGTGCGGGTTTTTGAGATGAGGTTCTCAACCCCAGGCCTGGGGACCCGCTATTATTGGTTGATTGAGAGGCCATCCCAAAAACTGCACCCAGACTGGATCAGATTCCCCACACATGGAATATGGGAACATGAGGGTATGATGTTTCCACTAGAGGAACCCCAGGAACTTCACACTTTTTGCTCCGTCCCAGCTTCTAACACACCTATGTCAGGTATTTGGAGTTCTCGATTGCCTGATAGTTCAGTGCACTGGGTGCTGGGAGTGAACAAAAATGCGGACTGCCTGAGGGTCCCCGAGGACCTGGTCGCGAAACACTGCTGTAATATAACAAGCTCATGTTCCTTGGCCGGCCACACAGACTGATCGTCAGACCTAATAACTCCTGTGCTTTTGCCACCGACTTCATTACAGATCCCTGATCGTATTTGACAGAATAGTGGGCTGATGGCACCATTTAGCGTCTCCAAACAGACCGGTCGGCTAAATACAACAAAGCAGCTGAAACCCGACTCGCTAGACCACGATGCTTTTTCATGTAGCTCAGCGGAGCAGGAATTGTGCTCCTTACCCCAATCATTCATCATTTTGGACCTGACCTTGGATCCGAGCGCTTTCTGGACAGCGGCTCTAACATAAACTCCGCTTTTGTGAAGCTAGTCTTTTGTCGAGAGTGGATCAGGCTTAATTTTCCTCTCTCCATTTTTGAGGACAATCTTTTGTGGCGTTCAGCAACAATCCTGTTAAGTGTCCATTTGTCCCTGGGGGTGAGGAACAGCTAGGAAGCACTGCTCCTCTTTGCTGATGCAGGTCGTCCAGGATTGGCATATGCTGTCATGATTTTGAGATCGTTTACCTTGACCCATAATGTCATTCTACAGTTTTTGTGACCGAAACACCTGCAGTTTGGACCCAGATAATTATGCCTTTCATGTAAACCCCTATCAAAGGACTGATCGTCAGATGTCTTATGTATTGAATTTTTTTATGCTAAATTACTCGCCTTTTCAGCTGCATTTGTAATTGCAATGTAGTCAGTTCACAGTCCAGGACACATACACATATGCGAGCACACACTAAAGGCAATTTAGAGACGCCAATTAGCAAATTTAGAGATGCCAATCAGCATTAACGACCATGCCATCCCTACGCAAATTTTATTCACTGTATTTTATAAAATAATTTGTTTCACCGACAGGGGGAGCCAAAACCACGCATAACTACAAGTGGAGAAACTAAATGATATATATACAGTAGTTACATTTATTTTAAAAACATTTAAAACGCGAATACGTTTTGTTACATTTACAAACAAAAGCTTTTCTAACTAGTGGGAAGGTGTATTTAAAAATATGGCTATCCCTAACCAAAGAAAAATGGATGTTTTAATTTGGATTGTAAAATTACTTAGAAGCTTTTTTTAAAAAAAATAATACAATGAATTTACTTTGAAATGTATATTGAGGGCAGAATTTCAGATGTGAAGTGCTCATTAACAACTTTAGAGACAGACTTGTATTCAAATTTACTCATAAAACTCATACTTTTAACGTTTTATTCAGTAATTTAAGTGCTCGATGAAAGTTCGGTTCAGAGTCGAGGTTATAATAGGGAAGTGTTTCTTTTAAGATTATTCGTATTATTTTTGACCAGCACAGTTCACATTTTAAGAAGATATCCACTGACCCTTCCTGTCTTAATATCTGCTTTTGTCCCCTGTGGATGCTTAAGCGACACAGGACATCTTCAGGAGGACATGCAGAAGAAGCGCTTTTTCCAACCTTTCTCAAACCTCACGAGCCATCCCTTTAAGCGAAGACCAGTCTAATAACCCGAGAAGGTGCTGGCAGCCGTAAATTGCATTGTAAGAAAGATACCTATTTACACGTGTCCCAATTAATTACCGAGTACACTAGTATAATGTAATGAACGCAGTAAGTAAAAGTTCTATATTTATAATTTAACATTCCCAGCGTGACACACTTCGTTTAAGTCATTAGCCACCCCCCTCTCTCGAGTTGGTAGAGTCTCCCCATCTGTTCCCGACTTGTGAAATTCAGACTACAACAGACTGTGGCAGCCTCACCAGGTTGCAATGGCAACTGATTGGTTGCAACGTCAATAATAACTTTGTTACGTTTAGAAGAGTTGCAGTTTTACTTGACACAGGCTGCCTGAATAGATTAGAGGTTTCACCTCTAATGTGAGCAACAAATTTACCATTTCCAGGTGGAAAATGTCCCGGGGACGTATAATTTCTGTGGAAGAGATTCAGTCTTGGTGGGAACTCCCGGCCATAGCGCACTTCTGCTCACTTTTCAGGACTGCATTCAATCTTCCAGACTTTGAAATTGAGGTAAAGAAACAGTTCGTTTAGATAAGTGATACGGGCGTGCGTGCGATTTCCAGACATTTCTATACGTGTGATCTCGGCGAGGTCCGCTCCAAATTTAACTATTTGACAACCTGTTTACCAAATTGTTGTTCGGTTATTGATTATGTTGTGTCAACATAAATATGGGACAATTAAGCAATACTACGTTAAACTTTTTATGATTCGTTTTTTTGACGTTTAATCTTTTCTGCACAAATAGTTTCCTTTGTAAATTCTTGCCGTGTGATTGGCTATGATTGTTTTCATTTTGTAAGCTAATATTGCTGTGTATAAATCACTTTTCACCTAATATCCAACATCGATAAAGGTAGCGCTGGTTTTGATTCAGCCGCTTGGGTGCCAGTTTACATTCATGTTAAAGTGTCACTACCATGCATACAAGGAAAATCAAGTCCAGAATTATGTGTTTATTATCCATATTTTTTTCTCTGCTTTAGATACCAATTAGTTCTTTGTGTTGTTATATTTCAATAATGATATTTTGAAATTTATCTACCTTTGTGGGTGAGCAAATACTAGTGATGTTCCTTTTTAATCGCTGGGATGACTGCAGGCATATGCCGTTGGGAGAGGGGTTTGTGGGGGACCGTACGTGCGCTGTTACACACTATCAATGGGAATAACGGTGCTTATCAGTGTCTAACCGCACTGAACGCTCTGACTTGCGTTAAATCTAATATCGAAAGTTAACGATTACGGTGGACTTGCTTGATTGTGGATGCATCTGATTAGTAAAGTGACACTTGTTTTGCTCCTTTAAGAACAGATAGGATTCTCGGAGAAAATAAGTAAGGTCAATATCACGCATCAGTGATCGCCCCCTCCTCAACATCCCCTTACAGGGGGTCTTAAAAACGCATCGTTTTATTGTTTGGCGAGCGACGAGGTTGTCTGCTTTTAAAATGCGCTGTAAATGTTTCTAAAATGTGACTTGTTCATTTCAATCTCAGCGCATTGTCTTGCGTTAAGATGTAGCGGCGTCGCACCGCCAGCTAACCGTACCTGGATGCACACGCCAATTGGGGTGTTGGGGGGTAGCGGCTCATACTGGGGTCGTCCTGACCGTCGAGCTTGGTCTCCGAGCCTCACTAAGCAAATAATGCATCACTAATGCGATGAGTGTTTGGGAGCTGCTCATTTTAACATTAATGAAGGTGACGTGCAAGATTTATTGCCTCATTTTCCCCCTTTCATTCGTGCACTTCTTGCATTCCACTTGGCAAACGTGGATTAAAATATGAACTTTTTCCCATGAGAAGAACGTTGTTACCTTATTGACGGTAAATCACCGGCAAGAAAATTATATTGCGCAGCTTTACTCAAGGTTGTATGAATTAGTGTACAACACTTTCTTAACCATACATTGATCAACTTCTGCAGGCTTCCTCCTGCGCGGTAAATGTGCAGCTGAACTGAGACAGATAAACCATCACTCATGTCCAGAAACGATTGCCAGTGAAAAGAGAGAAAATTTAGTCCAGTCCTCTACAGTCTGTATGCACAGAGGTCATATGTGTAGTCTATGCGAACTTTATTTTGGATACTGTGTTTAGATCAATTTTGTTACGTAAACTTTTTTTTTTGTTCCGCAGCTGCAGTCCATAACACTGACACACGTTCCTACGTCCACGCACCGTATATTACCCTGGTGCCTCAAACGCCTAATAACGTGATTTGTGCCAGCGCCACCGCGCTGAAAGGTAATCGCTAAGACAGAAGCGGTTTCGGGACTGACAGGCGCTGGTGTCGGTGCATTAGCTGTTAAGCAATCTGTGAAAAACCTTTTAATAAACGAAGCCTTTAATTGGCCATGCATCATCTCGCTAATAGCGGCGTTCTCTTCACCTTGGGCTCACAGATGTCGCACATGTCAAAGCTTGTGGTAAAATTGATTGCTGCGTTAAATCCACAGTTTATTCTGATTAACTCCGGTTTCTTAGTGCCTGTGACATGGTGCCCAAAACGTGCGGAAAGCGTTTTCTGCACGACTGGATTTTACAGCCTACGTTATATGTGTTTAGATAGGTAGGAATTCTGTAAAATAAAAAAAAATTTAAAGCTATATACGCGGTGTACTGAGTTTCACTACGAGATCATCCTTATCCATGATGTTGTGAACACATCAAGATTAGAATGGTAATCAATCCTTAATTTAAGGCCGTAATGCAATTTAATCTTGCGCGTACTATGTTAAGAGTTTGGGCGGGGGGGAGGCTGCTCTATTTGGAGTGTGTTCTATATCGGATGGTACTAGGGACATAGAACTCCATTGTCCTGCCTTGAAGCTCCACCCTCTATAGGTTGTAAGGGGAACTATCACGGTGTGTGTTCGCAAGCTTGATGACCCTGAACCGACGTGAAAAACCCGCGGGTGTAAACAGACCCCAAACTGCTTATACACTGCACATATATTCATTACACATTGTGTGTAAATGACGACTACATTAAAAGTCTCATGCTCCGTCATTGAGGATCAGAACAGAGTGGAGATGGGACTCAATTGATTTCTTGCTTGTTACTGTTCATTGTTTGCATTACCACATTATTCTCAATGCTATGAATGCAGTATATCACGTCTGAGTTGTAAAAGAGAGCTGATTTGGTGTTCAGAATTATAACGATCACGCTTCATTGATCCCTCTGAGGAAATTCCTCTTCTCACCTTCCTTGTCTTGGCAGTGAAGGGCAGCCAACATACAGCTGGGTGTTATGGGCATAGCTCAACGGCCCACTGTTGGGACTATTCTTCCGAGGCCAGTGGCCTGTACTACAAAGCGGGGTTACTGGCTTATCTGGGTAACTTGTCGGATTTAAGGTAATCTGGGCAAAATGTAAGTGAACAAATATGAAGTCCATATAAAACTGTGCTACCTTAAATCCGACAAGTTACCCCGATAAGCCAGTGACCATGCTTCGTAGTACAGGCCACAGGGCTCAAACTAGCAACCTTCTGCTCATAGGTACAGAGGCTTAAGTCGCTGAGGCACAGACTTTCGCTTGAATGTTACGATATGACACACAGGAACTATAACTGTGACATTTCAGCTGTTAGTCTTATTCAGAAGAATTCTGATTTTTTTGAAGTTCGAAGAGAAAGTTGTTTCAGCAAAAACCAGTCTTTCATTTGCAACATTAATGACTGTCAGCAAGGGGCATAACAGTGAAGGACTTCCTGAAGGTTGCTGGTTTAATTGACAGGAGGAGCCTAGTTGCAGTACCCTTGATCAAGGTACTTAACCTGAATTACTCCCCTAAAATAGCCAGCGTAACGAATGGGCAAAACAAAATCTTACGCTTTTCTCCTCCTGGTAAAAGCAGCAGTCAAGCAATTAAATGCAATTTGATCTCTGAGGCTTTTCTAAACTGAAGTAAACAAATCCGTATTTGATACGGATTGGCACAATAACTCACCGGTTTCCATCGACCCTTACTGCAATGAAAGGAGTCTGGGGCCATTTAATGCTCCTTGGAGTGAGCTGGTGTATGTGGCAGTATGTTTGTGTGCATGATGGGCACAGTTTTGGCTCTGTAGAAGCATAGGGTTTCATGTATTACTATTGGAATAAACATCAGTAAGCCGTATGTGAAGTTAAAATCAGAGTGAAGTCACCAGGTGTCATTGAGCTCATGTGAGCAGAAATCCATGCAGGAGTGAGCTGTGTTTGGGACCCGCCGCGGGTGTGAGCTGTGTTTGGGACCCGCCGCGGGTGTGAGCTGTGTTTGGGACCCGCCGCGGGTGTGAGCTGTATGTGTATGCCGAAATCCATCCTAGCGGATGTAATGGGAGCCTTCCTTGCCACCTGTGTTATGCCGCATGCAGATGAACCTGGTTACATCAGTGAGGCTTGATGGTGACAGTATCTGGGCAGTTGAGTGCCTGGGTTTGTGGCAAGGCCTTCTAACAGACCACTGAATGTCCAAAAGTGGCCTTACAGATGAAAGATTATTTTAGGTAGATTGGAAGTTCTGTCAGATACAATAAGGGTCCATTGTGTGCCAACCGACCTTTTATCTACCCCAAGTCTAAGGCCCTTTAACCTTTGGTTTCCCAAAGACAGTGAGGGGATGTTGCAGTGATACCAGGATTTAGCTCTCTGGTGTGAGTTTCGCTTCAGTATATCAGTCATCCTTCTCACAGTAGACCTGGAACAGTTTGTCTTTCTTGCAGAAGGTCGTTTGGTGATGGTCTTTGAACTGATGGGCCTGAATCCCGTTGTTAAAAATGCTGTATGTCACGCCCAGCTCGTCCGATCCTCGTGTGCCACGCCCCCTGATCATCCACGTGTGCTTCCCCGATCATGCCCAGCTGTTTCCTGTTATTTTCGGCTTGTCTCTTGTATTTAGTCCCCGTCTGAGTCCGTCCTCCCCAGACTTGTCATTAATGTTAGTTTGTCGCTGTCAGCCCTGTCTTCCCGTTCCCTTAATTAAACCCCGATTCCCGACGATCCTGCCTACCTGCCTTGTCTTTCCCCGCTTCCTGCCTGCACGTCTACCCCGCAATCTGACACTGTACTAGTTTTTATCAGATTTACAACCTTTCCAGTTATTTCCAGATGCTCCAGCCAGGGTGTTTTGCCGATCACTGTAATCAGAACTGGCTGACACTGATCGCTGAAAAAACTAGAAAACAAAATTAAGAGGCTTGCTTTAAGAATGAATCTCAAATTGGTTGAAATATACAGTAACCACTTACTACCACAAAAAAATGGCTCTTGGGGATAGGCCAATGCTTTTCCAAGAAACTAAGGTAGATTTTTTTTTTTTTTTTTTAAACAAATACAAGCATCCCTGCGTTGTTTGGGGAGAGTCAGTTCCTCTTGTCATCCAAAATTTGTGCAGCTGTACTGAAAAAACGCTCATTCCTCACACTCATACACAGAGCACAAAGAAACTCAGACGGTCATATTTCTCATGATCCTCTTGGTGAAGATACAAATGTCTAATGAGGTTCATGGTCGTGAATGCTTTAGCAGATGACCCTCCGCAAGCAGCTTCTTTTGCACAAGAGGTTGCAAATGACAGATATTTCAGTATTTTGGTAAAACTACCACACCAGAGATGACATAGTACCACTATTGTGCTTGAAACTTCATGCATTTTAAGGCTGTTATTGTACGTCATAGACAAAATCGGTATTTGAGATCAGTCAAATTAAAGGCCGTTGATCAGGTAATCAAGACTGGAAATTGGCTGCCGACCGATCGGAGAATCTCAAGAGACAAGTGGCTACATTTGAGTGTGGATGACTTTGAGGATGTTCTGTCCCCCAATGGATTTTCTTTCCCCAGTGCTAAGATTGTGTGAGATTTGGTTTTGAGAACATTTGAGCTGGGTTGCCAGAGCAGGTAGACAAGGGGGGGGGGGGGGGCTGCAGGAAGGGGTCATCTGTGCTCAGGATGAACAGGCCCCTTCTCCAGTAGTCAGGCCTTCAGCTGTCCGTGCTGATCTGGCATTCTCTCATCCCCACATGGCCCATCCTGTTCCTTCAGCAGCCACGTCCAGTTGGTACATTCCTGTCCGGAACAACATGCTCACACACTCGTCTCTCGTGCCAGTAATGCAAGATGGTGACTTGAGCAGCAGACTGGAGTCTGTTGGTGAGAAGAGCACTTATCTTTCCTCACGTTGAAGGACATTGGTGCCATAATAACACATTAAAAGTGCAGAGAAGATACTCTGGTAGGAGATTTCTGGCAGTGACTATGATGTGTGATCATACATCCATCTTCCAGCTGCACATCCTACCCAGGGTCATGGAGTGTGATATTTTAATAAGGAATTTATTCTAAAAACATTTTAATGACCTGGTGACCCTGACCAGGATGTGTGGCGGGAAGGTTGCCGGAATATTATAATGATACATGATCTGATCACTGCCAGTCGTTCCTCAGTCACGCCCAGGACACATCATACAGTGCTGCTCCCAGAGTCTCCATGGTTTGTGGAAATTGGACACAGTGAGTGGAGACCCAGTCATGCTTAGTCTGATGTGATGTGGGGTGGGGTGCTCAGCCCCCCCCCCCCCCCCCCCCCCCCCCCCCCCCGGGCGGGGGGGCGGCCACCCCCCCCCCCCCCCCCCGCCCCCCCCCCCCCCCAAACCCCCCCCCCCCCCCCCCCA